>JAJGQD010000032.1:600000-1086779 GCA_020882685.1 Aphelinus atriplicis
TGTTTAAACAATGGAAATGGAAAAAGAAAAAACACGGGTATTTTTTTTTTCAAAAAAGCACGTGATCCAATAATTAGTTTTATGATATCTCCGCTGGTCTGGCCATGGGCCTTAATGGGTTAATATGGTCAGAAAATTATGCCAGTACATCAGATAGCATAAGCAATTTCATTTTTCATAGTAAAAATTCACCTTTAAAGAAGATATACTTTTTTTTTATTTGATTTTGAAAAAGATATACTTAACAACAAGTATATTCCTTATCCTGTGGTTCGTTGTTGGACAAATTTTCAATCGACTAAATGTTTTTAGGTAGAATTAATTATATTTTTTTGTGAATATATAAATGCTTAAGCGACTAAATTTTTTGAGTGGGTAAAAATTGCAAGATATCTTTTAGTTCTTTCTCTATTTAAATACATTCAAAATAATAATTACAGAATATGAAGCCTTCTTTCTGCTTCCTGTTTCATTGCTACGGATTTCAAACTGATTTATTTAATATACAGTAATATCAAGCATTATCCAACTAGTATGGTTATCCAACAATAGAATGAATATTTTTCAAATTACACTTAATTCTTGTAGTTACTAATGTTAAGATGGAAAATAACTCGAATCACAAATTTATGTCAAGTACTAATATAATTTTGAAGAGGTTGAGCTCAAAAATTATATAAATGGTGGAAATAAAATAAAATACACCATTTGCATTTTTATTTCTCATAGAAAAATATCTACCTTTGAAAAAGGTATACATTGACGAAGTAGGTTCCGTGTCCCATAGTTCGTTGTTGAATAAATTCTTATGCAACTAAATTTTTTTATAAAAAAAGAAATTTGTAAATGTCCGTTTGATCTTAGTCTATGTAAGAAAATAATATGATTCAAATCGAATATACCATTTGAAAAAATATCACTTCAATAGACATTTTTACCAATACACTATCGTTATACATTCCAGTTTATTTTGTCAATTATGACCCAAGAAAGTAATGAAATCTAGAATCTGATGCCAAGTATTCAACTGGTGTGATCATCCTATCACCAAACAAATATTTTTGCAAATTACACTCACAACCAATTATATGTCAAGTAAAATCTATCAAATGTACGTGAGGAAGTGATAATATAACTCTTTTTCTTTGGTTCATGTTTCTCTGTTACGGATTTCGAACTAGTATGCTATTTTTTTTTTAATATATAGATGTATCACTTTCATGGCTTTTTTCATATATTCCAGTTAATTTCGTAAACGATGACACGAGAAAGTAGCAAAATCTAGCATCAACTGACAAGTATTCAACTAGTGTGATAGCCCTAAAAACATTTACCTTTGAAAAAGGTATACATTGACGACAAGTATGTTCCGTATCCCATAGTTCGTTGTTGGATAAATTCTTATACGACTAAATTTTTTTATGTAAAAAGAAAAAATTATATCCCAGTAGGGATTGCTTTCAGAAGAGAAAAAATAGTGAAATATATCTACCTCATGTTTCTCTGTTACGGATTTCGAACTAAAAACCTGAATATCAATTTGCTAATGTTAACATAAGAAAGTACTAAAATCACGAATCCATGTCAAATACTTAAGGGGGGGGTAGGGTTTTGAAGGCAGAAAAAAACAGGTTCTTACAGATTTTTTTTTGGGCGTACGGGGAAAGTACATTCATTTCTGATTATTGTACATTAAAGAGTAGTAATTGAACTATATTCTGTGAAATATTGGTTGAAAAATATTGAAAATTGACCGAATGGCAGCAATTCTTCGCAGGCGCCTCAGAAAAAATACATTTTGCGGTGCACATCATACCTCAGCACTGGATCATTTGAAATGAAATAACCAAAGTTTTTCCCTTAATTTTTATGTCCCTCTAGGTATCCCTGTCGAGTTTTTTCATTTTTTTTAAATTTTTGAACTTTTTACAAGACTTGAAAGTGAAAATACCGATTTTTGGCCTAAATTCATGACTATTGTTGTTAATAATAAAAAAAATAAAATCAAAAACGAAAAAATCTCAACAGGATTACCTCAAAAATTATGTAAGGAAATACTGTAAAAAATTTGAGAACGATCGGTTGAATAGATTTTGAGATACAGAGTGCACCGACTCATTTCTGAGGCGCCTGCGAAGAATTGCTGCCATTCGGTCAATTTTCAATATTTTTCAACCAATATTTCACAGAATATAGTTCAATTACTACTCTTTCGTGTACAATAATCAGAAATAAATGTACTTTCACCGTACGCCCAAAAAAAAATCTGTAAGAACCTGTTTTTTTTTCTGCCTTCAAAACCCTACCCCCCCCCCCTTAACTCATATAATTTTGTAGAAGTTTAGTAAAAAAATTATAAATGGTTGAAATCAAATATAATACACCTCGAGCAATTTTTCTTCGTCATAGTTAAAAATGAACCTTTGAAAAAGGTATACGTGGACGACAAGTATGGTCCGTATCCCTATAGTTCGTTATTGAATAAATTCTTATGCGACTAAATTTTGTTACGTAAATAGAAATTTGGAAATGTCTGTTTAATCTCAGTCCATCCAAATGCATGTAAGATTAATTAATATGATTCAAATCTAATATATTTTTTGGAAAATACAGATCCATCACTTCAATAAACATATTTACCAAAACACTATCGTTATATATTCTAGTTCATTTTTTCAATGATGACATGAGAAAGTAGCGAAATCTATCATCAACTGACAAGTATCCAACTAATGTGATTAGCCTTATACAGAACTAATATTTTTTCAAAGTATACCTTAAATTAATTGTTGCACGACCTGTTATCAAATATCAATGCACTCCAGATCAATTCATCCATGTTCCGATAGAATATACTGAAATCAAAAATCCATGTCAATTAGTTACATACATTTTAAATACATCTACCAATGTTGAAATAGAAAGTACTAAAATCACAATTCTATGTCAAGTAGTACCACTTTGTAAGGTTCCAATATTAAATTCATAATAATTTGAAATCAAATAAAATACTCGATAATCGAAATTATCTTTCTCATAGTACAACTGACATTATTCTACTAGAATCTCAAATCCCAATGATAACTACATGAATGGAATTTTTACATTACAATTCTTAATGTTTGAATGTTACAATTGTACATCATGATATTATTTTCATTCTTCAATTGAAATGTATTTATTTTGTTTCACTTCTTTTTTTAATTTTTTTCAGTCAATGGAATTAACAAATACATACTTGCCACGGGCCCATTTTTCACAGATTCCGATGAAATTCACCTACGATACGATTCTTAGATACATCATTTCATGCAAAAAAAAACTAGCTACTGCTTGTAATATACAAAATGCTGATCAAATACGGGAAGTAAAGCATGAAAATTTTGGATAACGTTCGATGCTCAATGCTTCTTGAATTTACCTTTCCGCAAGTAACAAAAGGAATAAAGAATTTCCATCCTTCAAACATGTCTTAACCCATTAGCGCCCAAACGGCCGCTCGACGGCCGTTTTTTTGAGCGATAGATTTCATATGGTTATAATGGTTCAAAAAATTTGGGAAGAACATTTTCTTGTGCAAAATTTTGTCAGCTTTTGGATTCCGTTACTTTTATCTCGATTAAATAAACGCCCTCATTGTTATAAACAATTGATTGCAAAAAAACACAAAATTTCGAGTCAAAATTTTTTTTGTGTCAACCGTAAAACATGGAAACCGGTCGCAACGAACCCCGGGAAGTGAATTTCGAGCGTCCTTGGACCTTAAACTTAAAGTTGGCATAGTTGTAATTGTTCAAATTTATTGTTGGAAGACCCAAAATGGCGGCCGACCGAAAAAATTGTAGCTTCCAACTTGGCAATTGTTTTTCTCGAAAACTGTGGGTCAAATCAAAAAATTCTTAAGAACAAAAAAGTCTTAGAATCACCTGAAGAACACTCTAGAATTTTTTCAGAATTTTTTGATAAAATTTTTCAAAATTTTGATTTTTCAAATTCTCAAAAAAACGCAAATTGCTTAAAAACTTCTGAAAAAAATTGAGAATGTTCTTTGAGTAATTTCAAGACTTTTTTGTTCATATAAATTTTTTGATTTGATCCATAGTTTTCGAGAAAAAAAATAATGAAATTATTCTTTAAAAATTTTTCTATGCAATCATAGCACTGTATCATAAACATTCAAAATTGCATACGCAATTGTTTTCGAACACTTCCGTTCATCTTGTTTTCGGTAATTTTTTTTCTCTGAAACGGTGAGTATTTTCATCTTTCATCCTGATCATCAAGTGTGATCAGTATGTCAAGGCCAAAAAGACCAAAACGAAATTGTGATGACATGTTCGAAGTCGAAGAACTGGAAGATGGAACATCTCAAGCTAATTTTCTACCCTCTGACGATTCGGGAAGTTCAGATAGCGAATCGGATTCAGAACTTGATTTTCTCGTAGATAGTACTGGACAAATCCCAAAACAGAGTTACAGTCAGATTCTCAACGAATATGATGATAACCAATCTAAACTCGAACCAAATCATGTATATGAATGGGTGATAGGTGAAAAACGATATGAAGCACCTTGTAATAAGTTTCTTCTTTCAGATGCTTCGAAAGAAAAATTGCAAAAACTGTCAGCTGTTAAATTATTTGAATTATTTTTTTCTCTTGAATTGCAATCATATCATATAAAATCAAGTTCTGAATCCGATTCGCTATCTGAACTTCCCGAATCGTCAGAGGGTAGAAAATTAGCTTGAGATGTTCCATCTTCCAGTTCTTCGACTTCGAACATGTCATCACAATTTCGTTTTGGTCTTTTTGGCCTTGACATACTGATCACACTTGATGATCAGGATGAAAGATGAAAATACTCACCGTTTCAGAGAAAAAAAATTACCGAAAACAAGATGAACGGAAGTGTTCGAAAACAATTGCGTATGCAATTTTGAATGTTTATGATACAGTGCTATGATTGCATAGAAAAATTTTTAAAGAATAATTTCATTATTTTTTTTCTCGAAAACTATGGATCAAATCAAAAAATTTATATGAACAAAAAAGTCTTGAAATTACTCAAAGAACATTCTCAATTTTTTTCAGAAGTTTTTAAGCAATTTGCGTTTTTTTGAGAATTTGAAAAATCAAAATTTTGAAAAATTTTATCAAAAAATTCTGAAAAAATTCTAGAGTGTTCTTCAGGTGATTCTAAGACTTTTTTGTTCTTAAGAATTTTTTGATTTGACCCACAGTTTTCGAGAAAAACAATTGCCAAGTTGGAAGCTACAATTTTTTCGGTCGGCCGCCATTTTGGGTCTTCCAACAATAAATTTGAACAATTACAACTATGCCAACTTTAAGTTTAAGGTCCAAGGACGCTCGAAATTCACTTCCCGGGGTTCGTTGCGACCGGTTTCCATGTTTTACGGTTGACACAAAAAAAATTTTGACTCGAAATTTTGTGTTTTTTTGCAATCAATTGTTTATAACAATGAGGGCGTTTATTTAATCGAGATAAAAGTAACGGAATCCAAAAGCTGACAAAATTTTGCACAAGAAAATGTTCTTCCCAAATTTTTTGAACCATTATAACCATATGAAATCTATCGCTCAAAAAAACGGCCGTCGAGCGGCCGTTTGGGCGCTAATGGGTTAAGACATGTTTGAAGGATGGAAATTCTTTATTCCTTTTGTTACTTGCGGAAAGGTAAATTCAAGAAGCATTGAGCATCGAACGTTATCCAAAATTTTCATGCTTTACTTCCCGTGTTTGATCAGCATTTTGTATATTACAATCAGTAGCTAGTTTTTTTTGCATAAAATGATGTATCTAAGAATCGTATCGTAGGTGAATTTCATCGGAATCTGTGAAAAACGAGCCCGTGGCAAGTATGTATTTGTTAATTCCATTGACTGAAAAAAATGAAAAAAAGAAGTGAAACAAAATAAATACATTTCAATTGAAGAATGAAAATAATATCATGATGTACAATTGTAACATTCAAACATTAAGAATTGTAATGTAAAAATTCCATTCATGTAGTTATCATTGGGATTTGAGATTCTAGTAGAATAACGTCAGTTGTACTATGAGAAAGATAATTTCGATTATCGAGTATTTTATTTGATTTCAAATTATTATGAATTTAATATTGGAACCTTACAAAGTGGTACTACTTGACATAGAATTGTGATTTTAGTACTTTCTATTTCAACATTGGTAGATGTATTTAAAATGTATGTAACTACTTGACATGGATTTTTGATTTCAGTATATTCTATCGGAACATGGATGAATTGATCTGGAGTGCATTGATATTTGATAACAGGTCGTGCAACAATTAATTTAAGGTATACTTTGAAAAAATATTAGTTCTGTATAAGGCTAATCACATTAGTTGGATACTTGTCAGTTGATGATAGATTTCGCTACTTTCTCATGTCATCATTGAAAAAATGAACTAGAATATATAACGATAGTGTTTTGGTAAATATGTTTATTGAAGTGATGGATCTGTATTTCCAAAAAATATATTAGATTTGAATCATATTAATTAATCTTACATGCATTTGGATGGACTGAGATTAAACAGACATTTCCAAATTTCTATTTACGTAACAGAATTTAGTCGCATAAGAATTTATTCAATAACGAACTATAGGGATACGGACCATACTTGTCGTCCACGTATACC
This sequence comes from Aphelinus atriplicis, assembly GCA_020882685.1. NCBI lineage: Eukaryota > Metazoa > Arthropoda > Insecta > Hymenoptera > Aphelinidae > Aphelinus > Aphelinus atriplicis. The sequence continues at coordinate 606,686 of JAJGQD010000032.1, forward strand.
TTTTTCAAAGGTTCATTTTTAACTATGACGAAGAAGAATTGCTCGAGGTGTATTATATTTGATTTCAACCATTTATAATTTTTTTACTAAACTTCTACAAAATTATATGAGTTAAGTATTTGACATGGATTTGTGATTTTAGTACTTTCTTATGTTAACATTAGCAAATTGATATTCAGGTTTTTAGTTCGAAATCCGTAACAGAGAAACATGAGGTAGATATATTTCACTATTTTTTCTCTTCTGAAAGCAATCCCTACTGGGATATAATTTTTTCTTTTTACATAAAAAAATTTAGTCGTATAAGAATTTATCCAACAACGAACTATGGGATACGGAACATACTTGTCGTCAATGTATACCTTTTTCAAAGGTAAATGTTTTTAGGGCTATCACACTAGTTGAATACTTGTCAGTTGATGCTAGATTTTGCTACTTTCTCGTGTCATCGTTTACGAAATTAACTGGAATATATGAAAAAAGCCATGAAAGTGATACATCTATATATTAAAAAAAAAAATAGCATACTAGTTCGAAATCCGTAACAGAGAAACATGAACCAAAGAAAAAGAGTTATATTATCACTTCCTCACGTACATTTGATAGATTTTACTTGACATATAATTGATTGTGAGTGTAATTTGCAAAAATATTTGTTTGGTGATAGGATGATCACACCAGTTGAATACTTGGCATCAGATTCTAGATTTCATTACTTTCTTGGGTCATAATTGACAAAATAAACTGGAATGTATAACGATAGTGTATTGGTAAAAATGTCTATTGAAGTGATATTTTCAAATGGTATATTCGATTTGAATCATATTATTTTCTTACATAGACTAAGATCAAACGGACATTTACAAATTTCTTTTTTTATAAAAAAATTTAGTTGCATAAGAATTTATTCAACAACGAACTATGGGACACGGAACCTACTTCGTCAATGTATACCTTTTTCAAAGGTAAATATTTTTCTATGAGAAATAAAAATGCAAATGGTGTATTTTATTTTATTTCCACCATTTATATAATTTTTGAGCTCAACCTCTTCAAAATTATATTAGTACTTGACATAAATTTGTGATTCGAGTTATTTTCCATCTTAACATTAGTAACTACAAGAATTGAGTGTAATTTGAAAAATATTCATTCTATTGTTGGATAACCATACTAGTTGGATAATGTATCATCCAAGTAGCATGTAGATCCGTAGCAAAGAAACAGGAAGCAGAAAGAAGGCTTCATATTCTGTAATTATTATTTTGAATGTATTTAAATAGAGAAAGAACTAAAAGATATCTTGCAATTTTTACCCACTCAAAAAATTTAGTCGCTTAAGCATTTATATATTCACAAAAAATATAATTAATTCTACCTAAAAACATTTAGTCGATTGAAAATTTGTCCAACAACGAACCACAGGATAAGGAATATACTTGTTGTTAAGTATATCTTTTTCAAAATCAAATAAAAAAAAAGTATATCTTCTTTAAAGGTGAATTTTTACTATGAAAAATGAAATTGCTTATGCTATCTGATGTACTGGCATAATTTTCTGACCATATTAACCCATTAAGGCCCATGGCCAGACCAGCGGAGATATCATAAAACTAATTATTGGATCACGTGCTTTTTTGAAAAAAAAAATACCCGTGTTTTTTCTTTTTCCATTTCCATTGTTTAAACAAAAATTATTCAAACAAATTGCACCCAAAGTCGTAAAAGTAATGGTGTCAATCGATTCTACATAAAAAGCCAAGAAAAAAAGGTGAAATACATTTTTTTGATTTGAGGCTTATTTTTCTGGCAATCGCGTTATAAACAATTGGAATTCAGTAAAACCAAGAAAAAGTGGCTTTGGCCTATGCCTACGCTATCACCATGGGATGAAAACTGATTGCGGGATCGCCTGCTTTTTTGAAAAATATTACTATACTTGATATGACTTTATATGAAATTAATCAGTTTGAAATCCGTAACAGAGTAACATGAAGCAGAAAGAAGGCTTCATATTCTGTAATTATTATCTTAGATGCATTGAAATAGAAAAAGATTGAAAAGACATCTTGCCATTTTTACCCACTCAAACAAATTTAGTCGCTTAAGCATTTATTCAACAACAAACCACAGAATACAGAACATACCAGTCTTCAACGTGGGCCTTTTTCATAATACTTTTCATTTAATGCTTTCTCGTATCACCATTGACAAAATCCATCTCGAATGCATAACTAGATTTGATATAGCTTTATATGCAATTTATTATACTAAATGCAACTAAAACGAAACGATATTGCTCTGATAATATATTACAGATGGAAGAGTGGCGAACTTTCCTAAAGAAAGGTACAACTAGTTTACGAGTAGAGAATGGTTTTATGGGAGGTATATTTTGGACTGAATTACAATTGTAAAATTTAGCGATATTTTGAAATTGGCTCACTTGACAAATAGATTGTGCGAAAACTATCAGAGATATCGTGATGAAATTTTTTTGTATTTTCATTCCTGTAAAGGTACTCTGAATTACAATCTCATTTCGTAGGTATGATTTGGAAACTTGAAAAAAAATCTCAAAAAGTGGCTTGCTTTTTGGTGTCATTTTTCCCTTTCAACCTATTTTGCAACAACAATATTCAAGATTAATGTTTCGACATACTTAATCCTCATGCAAAATTTCATAACGAAACTTGTTTTCTCAATCATTTTCCGGAGACAATCTAAAAGGTGAAAAGTCCGAAATAGCAAGTTTCTGAAGTAGATGGGTCTTGGACTAACATGTTTCAAATACTCAAACCCAACATCAATTTCTGCCCATGTTATGTTCTTTGGCATGCAGACTGATTTTGATATACAACTTGAGACCATGTCTTGTACTTTTGTTTGCCGGCCGACATTACTTTTGGATCACGGCATATAAAGTTCAAAAAAATGTGCTCCAGTATGGAAGGACCACGTAGGAGACTGAGATGAACCACGAATGGCCTAATTGCATATTGTCGAGCTCCCTCATATATAGACGGTAGAGCGCCAACTCTTGCGAGAGAGCGCCGCACTATATCTTATACGCGTGCGACTCAGCGCCTCGCCATTTACAGGCGCGCCATCGTACTTGGTCGGTTACTCGAAAATGAGCTTATACTCGTCAATTGTATGAAGCTCATTGAAAATTGAATCAAATCTTACTGTATTTGCATTGAAAAAACCCCAGAATGTTATTATAATCATTCATATATTCATATATATAATGTAAATCTTCAAAATGCTTTAAATTTCATAAACATTACATGGCTAGTTCTCGTACACAATTATCATAATATTTTGGCAGTAACGAGATAAAATTATAATAAAATGATAGAATAATGAGATCACAGCATTGCTTCCACTTTTCAATTATTTTTCAACTTACTAATAAGGCAAATGAGGCATTAAAGGCAATTGAGAATGGACTTTTTATCAAAATTGAAATTCATCCAAACTTGAGTTCGAAATTCAAATGCTGAAAAATTATCATTAGATGATTGTAGTGGTTGGTGACTTGACATTGACTTGATAGTTTTTCGGTTACTTGTTCCAGAAGCAGGTTTACAGTTGTTTTCTGAAGATAAACATAGAAAATCAATCAATTAATTGTGTTCGATTGAATACAACCATCAAACAATTTCAATAGACTGTCAACTATTTTCTTCGCAAGATTCATTGGAGATTGATATCCAGTTTTTTCTCAAATTCATTAATTACAACAATGAAAAGTTACTTTCTCTACTCTCTATTTGGTCTCTCAAGTATGTTAATAAATCATCATCCTGTCAATGAAACCAAATACTGTAATAGAAGTAAGATACGTATATCTGAAAGAAAAAGAATATCTACCTTGCCATCATTCAATTTCATTGTCTGTTGTTCCTAGTTTTTCTTTCAATGCTTTTATTTCTTCTTCTAATGGCACAACCAAAGAACATAATGATTCAGCATCTTCATTGTACATAAAAAAATTTGAATCGTGTTAGAGGTTGAATTATGCATAATTTGTAACCTTAAATTATTATTAAATTATGATTTTCTACCATGATTGATGACTGGACTCCAATTTTTGAATGTAGGTTGGCCCAATATTCCAGGTGACTCGTAGTAGATAGTAGATGGGGGAGAGCCTGACCGTGGGGAACATTTTCCAGCTCATGGACACAATCTGTTGTGCAAACGTTATAGGTTGTTCCTCCATGGAGGTTTTGATTTGTCTTATTTCACCTTTATTGAAACTTCCTGGAACAAGTTGGTCATCAGAACCTGCATGAGACTGAATGATATCTTTCACCAACAGAGAACCCTCAGCATATTGATCCTGGAACTATTTCCTCATTACCTAAAAAATATTTCATTCCATGAACGTTTGTCAAATCACTGATTAATTTATTAGTATCTACTTGGGCTTCGTTAACAATATTAGTCTCGTTGCCCCTACTTTGATAAGTCAGAGTTTCTTCTAGTTCTACATTAATTTGAGTTTTACAAAGCGCATTACAGAAGATACCTGAACAAATCTCTGTGGAATCATTATCATACCTTTCAGGTTGAGTATACGTGCCGATGATAGGCTGCTCATGCTCAGATACAAAGGCGCGGATGCCACTGAGCATCCTCATGATGTTCCTACCGAACAATAGTTCTTTCACATAACTCTTGAGTTGGAAACACTAATGGCAATAAACCAGCTATATCACAGTTGATCTTCATAAAATTTGGCTGCCAAGAGTTCACCTTCTTTAATATCACTACCTTCTTAAAAATTTTCAGTAAAACCGAGAAAAAGTGGTTGTTCAAACATTGAATTTTGAAAAAAGAAAAAATTGGGGTACTTTTTCTTCAAAAAAAGCACGCAATCTCGCAATCAGTTTTCATCTCAGGGTGATAGCGTAGGCATGGGCTGAAGCCACTTTTTGTCGGTTTTACTGAATTCGCAATTGTTTATAACGCGATTGCCAAAAATATAAGCCTCACATCAAAAAAATGTATTTTACCTTTTTTTCTTGGTTTTTTCTCTAGAATCGATTGGCACCATTAGGTTTTTGAATTTACGACTTAGGATGCAATTTGTTTAAATAATTACTGTTTAAACAATAGAAATGGAAAAAGAAAAAATACGGGTATTTTTTTTTTCAAAAGAGCACGCGATCCAATAATTAGTTTTACGGTATCTCCGCTGGTCTGGCCATGGGCCTTAATGGGTTAATGTTACCTCTCCACTTTAAACTCCATACCTAAACATTTTTTCAATAAACTTAATACTAGATTATACATGTCTCAAATGAACATCAGTTATATGAATTAATGCTAGATTATTATTCCAAATATGTATAAGTTGTCGATCTTTGAGGGCCAATCCAGACCAATCTGGATTGGCCCTCAATGATCGACAACTTATACATATTTGGGAATTATGGAGGGTGCACAGCATAATACTAGATTATTATTGTAGTGTGCACCCTCCATAATCCAAATATCGTGTGAATGGTCGATCTTTGAGGGCCAATCCAGAGTGAAGTGGAAAAGGAAAATGCACAAAATCCACTGCATATTGAACCCTTCGACTCATGCTTTTTTTTACTGCATATTTTGGTCAAAATTTTTGTACTCGGGGGTTTATGGGATCGCTAATCTGAGGTTAGTTTTTCAAAATTCAAAATGACGGATCCAAGATGGCGGACAAAATTTTTGAAAGTCACCCAAATTTGATCGAATTTGGTACATAGGGGTTTTCGAGGTTGATCAATTTTATTTTGTATACCAATTTTAGTTAAATTTGATTAAAGTTCACAAATTTTGTCTGCCATATTGGATTCGACATATTGGATTTGAAAATTATAAAAACATAACCTCAGACTCGTAATCAATAATCTCAGAAACCCCTGTGTACCAAATTTGATCAAATTTGGTGGGCTTTAAGAAATTTTGTCTGCCATCTTGGATCCGCCATTTTGAATTTTTGAAAACTAACCTCAGATTTGTGATCAAAGACCCCAAAAACCCCCGAGTACAGAAATTCAGACCAAAATATGCAGTAGAACATTTTTGACAGTGGTTTAAAAAGGTGGTACTCTGGCAGTACCACTGTGACTCAAAGGGTTAATTGATGCGACGTTTCGCCAGTAAGGTTAATGGCCTCATCAGGCTAAAACTCATTACACATAAAAAACACGTAATAAATGATACAACCTAAGTACAGAACAATCGACGAAGTAACAATTAACCATTTTTTCTCACCAGTTTTGAATAAAATCATAATATACAGTTCGACAGTAGAAGCGGCTGCTTCCACTGCCATTGTCAAACTATTGTGTTGTAACGAGTGATAGTGGACACTCGTTATTGCGCGATTGAAAAGCGCGCCGCATCCGCGGCAACCCCCACACGCGAGAGACCGCCAGGTGAGGAAAGAAGGGGAGAAGGGACGGCAGCCGGCACGCGCCGCAAGCGCGAGCCAGAAGGCGAACGCGTGACGGCTCATTAAGTTACCGGCCCTGCGAGCGATCACCGCAATTGACCACCTATCTCGTGTCTTACTCCGCAGAATTGACCCGCGAGTGCGAGTACGTGCGAGTGTGTGCCCCAAGAGCCCGCACCACAGCAGAGCTCTCAGCTGGGAAGCCCTCAGCTTTTTGGTTTCTTTGAGCGTTCCTCGCGCCCGAGAGATCCCCCCTAGCGAATAAGCGCAACAAAGGCCATTGCACGCGAGGAAACTCGCGGGCCCCAACAATCGGCGTGAGCCGCACCGAGAGACGCGCACGCGGCGACATCCCCATTTCCCCCTCGATTTCCGCCCGTTCCTCGTGCTCGTCCGCGCCGGCAAATCTTCCCCAAGCCGGCTGGTTAACACCCACGGGTAATCAGGGGCCGTCATCGGCCCCTAACTCGGAACATGCTTGAGGGCAGTCCCTGCCCGGTTCGGCGATTTGCGGGCGAACGGGCCAGAACTCCGCTACGAAGCGGTTACGAGACGAGGGAGCACCCCGTTGCAGTGTATAGAGCTAACTGCAGTAGTCTTAGATGCCATCGGATACATTGGTGTGTTTTTTTTTAAAAATCTCGTTGAGCTTCCTATACGTGTGATTGAGGTGTTGTGTGTCTTCCTTCCTATTGAGTGTGTGTTGGTACATATTGATGTGGAACATTTCCGAAACAAGTTGTTTCTTATAATTCGCTTCGCGGTCTAAAATTTTAACGTTATTTCAATCAAAAGTGTGCGTACTGTTTTCTATGATATGGAATGGGACCGGTAGAGGTTTATCAGTAATTTTTTGATGTTCTGTGATTCTTCTTCTGTGAATCTTTTAATTTTCTCTTCATCACTCCAATTTAACACGCCAAACAGTCGTTGCAACAGACCATTTACACGATATTTTAATGCTAGGTTATTTTTTGTATCGAATATTTGAGAAATATTTTTGATTCTGAATAGGAGTGCGAATCTTATCAAATTCATCGCTAAGATGAACTCATCGTCAGCTAATAGAAAAGCACTAGCTTCCAGAGTCTACTGTTGAGTCAAGTAGCCTGTCGAACATAATCTGTAAGACCAGCAGTAGAAGCGCAATGATCTGTTATGTAAGTGGCTTTTATTTTCTTGTTCCTTATTTTACTGACTACGTATGCTTTTCCAACTTTAATATCGGCAACTTCCAGTAGTTTTTTTTTACTCACTTCTGGACTGGTTGTGGATTTGTAAGGAAGAACTTGCACAGCAATTTTATCTTTCGCACTATTTGCATCGAGCTCATGCTTCACAGCTCTTCGTAGATTCGCCATACAAGAACTAAAAAGATGTTGATTCTCGCAGAAGCTTCTTGCACAATACCGAATCCCTCAACTAAATTTTTCACAACTGGCGGAACGTCTTTATGGATATTTGTCCCATGTTGACTGATATAGTGACAAATAACTGATAACTAATAAAATACTATTGACCTATTCGCCGACTTATTACAATACCCCATCCCATAACTACATTTTTCACCACTGTTAGAATGTCATTCACGCACATTTGTCCCATGGTGTCTAAACGGACTAACAACTGGCATGAATTGCCATTCTGACTTTTTTCTCAACACTCGACATAAGCTAGCGCTGTGCTGCTTTTGCTAAACCCATTAACGCCCAAACGGCCGCTCGACGGCCGTTTTTTTGAGCGATAGATTTCATATGGTTATAATGGTTCAAAAAATTTGAGAAGAACATTTTCTTGTGCAAAATTTTGGCAGCTTTCCAATTCTCAATTCAATTTTGATGAAATTTTTCGAAATTTTGATTTTTTAAATTTTAAAAAAAATGCAAATTGCTTTGAATCTTCTAAAAAAAATTGAGAATGTTCCCTGAGTAATTTTAGAACTTTTTGTTCTCATAAATTTTTCGATTTGCCGGCTAAAACACACAGAAAAATTTCTTTTTCTCAAAAACTATAGATCAAATCAAAAAAATTATAAGAACAAAAAAGTCTTAAAATTACTCAAAGAACATTCTCAAATTTTTTCAGAAGTTTTTAAGCAATTTGCGTTTTTTTTGAGAATTTGAAAAATCAAAATTTTGAAAAATTTCATCAAAAAATTTTTCAAAAAATCAAGAGTGTTCTTCAGGTGATTCTAAGACTTTTTTGTTTCAAAGAATTTTTCGATTTGACCCATAGTTTTCGAGAAAAACAATTCCAAGTTAAAATCTACAATTTCTTCGGCCGGCCGCCATTTTGGGTCTTCCAACAATAAATTTGAACAATTAGAACTATGCCAACTCTTAGTTTAGGGTCCATGGACGCTCGAAATTCACTTCCCGGGGTTCGTTGCGACCGGTTTCCATGTTTTACGGTCGACACAAAAAAAAATTTTGACTCGAAATTCTGTGTTTTTTTGCAATCAATTGTTTATAACAATGACGGCGTACATTTAACCGAGATAAAAGTAACGGAATCGGAAAGCTGACAAAATTTTGCACAAGAAAATGTTCTTCCCAAATTTTTTGAACCATTATAGCCATATGAAATCTATCGCTCAAAAACCGGCCGTCGAGCGGCCTTTTGGGCGCTAATGGGTTAAGGGGGTAGCCTAACTAAATTTTAACATGGTTAAAAAGAAATCGTACGAGGCTGTAAATTTATATTTTAATTCATTTTTTCACGGCGGTTTCAATGACGTATCGACCACCCCGGAAAAAATTCTTTTAATTTCTCAGAACGTACTGGGGTTTTTTTTTCTCGGCTCCTACACAGAGAGAAGTGAGTGCAGAAAAAACCTAACCCTGTAGCCAACTGTAAATATGTGCGGCTGAGTAAGGATGTAGAGGGCGCCAGTCCGATTATTTTCAGCGGCGAGGTACCTTTTTTTTCAGTTGGCTACTGTCTCATGTATTATAGTAACTTGGTTCAAGTTTTATAGGGCACGGTGCAGATTTTTTCTGCACCACGGACAGAGTAAAGCGTTCCCATCTCAGCGCTCTCCATGAGTCCATATATGGTATATATATATATATATATATACCAGGCATGCATTAACCCATTAAGTCCCAGATTGCAGAAATTTTATTGGTACTTTTGAGCTCAAATATTTTCATGAATAAGACGGAAGGTTTATTGCAAAATAGTCATTCCTACTATTTTCGGGTATGCTCTATAAGATACAATGGTTAAAAAGACTGAAAAAATTGATTTTCAATAAATAATTAACAAATTAAAATAAAAAATGTAATTTTTTGGAGCACTTTTTTTTTCAATCTAAAATCAGAGGATGAAGGAATTTTATTTTTACTGTCGCAAATATGCACAAGAGTGCACAAAATATTTGAACTTTCCAAATTCGTTGAGTTTTTTCAACTATGATTTTTTTCAGCAAAATGGCGGCCAAAAAACGGGAATCAATATTTTGGATTTCCATTTTATGAATATTTTAAAGCATTCATTTTCATATTCGATATATTCCTTTGAAATTCCGTATACGGGGGTTTTCAATGTCGCTGATAACGATTCTGACATCAAATTCTCAAAATTCTGGATCCAAGATGGCGGTTTAAAGATGGCGGCTGACGATTTTCCACATTTTTAGTCGGAGAATCGTGAAAATTTGGAATAATGGGTTTTCGGGGGCGCTGATAATAAATCTGGAATCAGATTTTCGAAATTCCGTATCTAAGATGGCGGTTTCAATATGGCGGCTCATGATTTTGTACATTTTTGGTCGGAGAATCGTAAAAATTTGGACTAATGTGTTCTTGGGGGCGCTGATGATAAATCTAACATCAGATTTTCGAAATTCTGTATCCAAGATGGCGGTTTCAAGATGGCGGCTCATGATTTTGTATATTTTTAGTTGGAGGTTCGTGAAAATGTGAATAAAAGGATTTCTGAATCTTTACTGCTGAAATAGAATGTTGAGTTTTTTCATCTATGATTTTTTTTAGCATAATAGTGACTGAAATCGGAAACAAAAAATTTGAATCTTCATTTTATCTATATTTTGTCGACGTCGTTCATGTATCAAAACGACGGCTATAAGATGAAAATAACGAGATTTTGAAAATATAGAAAATTGTCCATGTACAAAAACATGAGCCGCCATCTTGAAACCGCCATCTTGGATACATAATTTCGAAAATCTGATGTCAGATTTATCATCAGCGCCCCCAAGAACACATTAGTCAAAATTTTTACGATTCTCCGACCAAAAATGTACAGAATCATGAGCCGCCATATTGAAACCGCCATCTTAGATACGGAATTTCGAAAATCTGATTTCAGATTTATTATCAGCGCCCCCGAAAACCCATTATTCCAAATTTTCACGATTCTCCGACTAAAAATGTGGAAAATCGTCAGCCGCCATCTTTAAACTGCCATCTTGGATACGGAATTTCGAAAATCTGATGTCAGATTTATTATCAGTGCCCCCGAAAACCCATTATTCCAAATTTTCACGATTCTCCGAATAAAAATGTGGAAAATCGTCAGCCGCCATCTTGAAACCGCCATCTTGGATCCAAAATTTTGAGAATTTGATGTCAGAATCGTTATCAGCGACATTGAAAACCCCCGTATACGGAATTTCAAAGGAATATATCGAATATGAAAATGAATGCTTTAAAATATTCATAAAATGGAAATCCAAAATATTGATTCCCGTTTTTTGGCCGCCATTTTGCTGAAAAAAATCATAGTCGAAAAAACTCAACGAATTTGGAAAGTTCAAATATTTTGTGCACTCTTGTGCATATTTGCGACGGTAAAAATAAAATTCCTTCATCCTCTGATTTTAGATTGAAAAAAAAAGTGCTCCAAAAAATTGCATTTTTTATTTTAAATTGTTAATTATTTATTGAAAATCAATTTTTTCAGTCTTTTTAACCATTGTATCGTGTAGAGCATACCCGAAAATAGTAGGAATGACTATTTTGCAATAAACCTTCCGTCTTATTCATCAAAATATTTGAGCTCAAAAGTACCAATAAAATTTCCGCAATCTGGGACTTAATGGGTTAATTAGTGCACAAAGATATGGCAGACGAAGAAGTGAAATAAATATTAATCGAATGGGGTTAATAGTTTATTTATTGTTTATTGTTATTAAAAAAAATTAATAATTTTATTTTTTAAAAAACAGGAAACAAAGTAAAGCAGATTTTGACTATAAATTTTGTATTTACTTTAAAGTCCATGCAAGTAAAATGAAACTTGAATAATTCAAAAGTATATATGTGTTTATTAAAAAAAATACTGTGTATATACAGATTTTTATATGCATGTATGTGGAAATTATACATGCACTCAGAATCTGAATTTCACATACAATCTTGTATCACATCAAACATGAAAAAAAAAAATGTTTAACACTAGAATCCTCCATCCTGATTGACTTACTTCATCAATTAAACATAATTGAGCCACTTTGGCTCTGTTCGTCCACTGATATTTCACTTTTCAAGGTATACGTACATACTCCTGTTCGATACCTTGAAAATGATCACATACATATTTTGGAGCTATTTCAATATCCTACTTTATTATTCGAATAAGCCACCTCACTTTTTACTACTTGTTAGTTCCAACATATCAAGTTCATGTTGTTATTAACAGTGAATATATCAGGCCAACGGGTCATCAATTTCAACTAAACTTTATACATATATGTTTTCTGGCACTAGTGTAAGCTACCGGTAGAGTCTGAGGTTCCAGCGCTGCCTTAGTTTAGAGGTTTATATGACTTTAGACTGAGGTAGCTATACATAGATATACATATCTGCTTTGATTTGCCTGACTTTAACATGATTTTTATACTTTCATCAAGAAAATGATGTATTTTACTTTCTTCAATACTATTAATGAATATTATCTCATGCAACTGACTTATATTGTGTGAATAGCTATTGACGGGTGATCCAAATCACACTTTTAGTTAATATAACTCATGGAATTCACTTATTTTGTGTGAACTGCTATTGGCGGGTGGTCTCTAATCCAATTCTCAGTTATTTACACATAAAATTGGCTAATATCAACCAAGAGTGTGGTTTTAGACCACCCGCCAATAGCTGTTCACACAAAATAAGTGAATTCCATGAGTTATATTAACAAATTTTTTTGAGGGTTCCTCAATACAATGTCCACAAACGTACGTATCGGTTTCATGATTAGACTTTTAGTAGCTGAGAAAAAAAATCCCAAGTACGTTCTAAAGAATTAAAAAAGGCAAAAATTTTTTTACAGAGAAAAAATTTTTTTTCCGGGGTGGTTGATACGTCATTGAAACCGCCGTAAGAAAATGAATCAGAATATAAATTCACAGCCTCGTACGATTTTTTTCTCAACCATGTTGAAATTTAGGTAGGCTACCCCCTTAATGAACTACTTTTGCCTGGGCCAGGTGATGATAATCTAGAAGTTTTCAGCCTCAGAAGTTAGATAATCTATAACTTTTCAGCCGCTCCGCGCTTTTCCACGCGCAATTTCTCATGTTCGCTACTCAATTACTCGAATATAACGAACAAGTCTCGTTTTCAGAAGGGCTATATTAACGTAAAAAATACCAGCTTTTGAACTAGACTGTTTGAAAAAATAAAAAAATAATTTCTCTTTGCAATTTGGTCAGTTTTATGTTTTTTTTTCTGTGGAAACGGAAAAATAAATCAATTCAACAATATTTTTTTGGTATGTACATATCCAATTCGATATTTAGTTGATCCAATCATGGTAAGTGCATTGACAATTCGTTTCGGTTCGATCTAACCATATTAAGTTTTAGGTTAAGGACGAAGAAATTCTCTTTACCCATTTCACAGTTGCCATTTTGATTCGACATCGCTGATTCTATGAACTTATTGATACGGCTGTAAGGAACTCTAATATATTAATGAACATTTAATTTCGCAGCCAGTTACTAAGTTGATAAAAAAATACGGTACTCATCGGTAACAGCAACAACACGTTTGCACTAAGTTTGAGATAAATCCATAGATTCTTTCCGTTACGAATTTAGCTCCCCTAATTTCCAATGAGTTAAATCATCCATCATACTATACGAACTTTGACGCCACATATCGGTTGTTGCTGGACTACTGGTTGAAAACAATAAATTGATTGTTGCAACATAACGGATTGTCAATTTGGAGTTAGATTATATTTGCAATACATAGCATGTTGAATTAACAATCCTTCTGTTGCATCGACAAGTGTCGGTGCGCCTTCTACTGGATCAACACCGAGTTGACTAATTTAATAATACTTTTGATCAAATCGACAAGAAATCGGGTTGGATATAATCATACAAAAATATTGTTGGATTAACTAGAATACAGCTGTGCTTAACCCTTTGTGTCTCACATTTTTCTGTTCAATATATCACGTTGAAAATTATTACTCGGTGGTTTTTGGGGTCGCTGATTACGAATCTGAAGTCAAAATAATAAAATTTTCACATCCAAGATGGCGGATTCAACATGGTAGACTTACTCTTCTTAAAATAGACGGAGAGCACTAAAATCTTGTTTTTGGAATTTTTTGGAGAAGCGAGTCCGCCATGTTGATTCCGCCATCTTGGATGTTAAAATTTTAATTTTCTGACTTCAGATTCGTAATTAGCGACCCCAAACACCCCCGGGAACAAGTTTTTAGTATTGTACATCTATTTTTTGGAAAAATGAGTCCGCCATGTTGAATCTGCCATCTTGAATGTTAACATTTTAATTTTCTGACTTCAGATTCATAATCAGCGACCCCAAAAACCCCGTAAAAACAATTTTTGGAATGATTGAAAGAAAAACAAAGCAAAAATTGATTTTTTACTCTAAAAGAGAGCTTTTTCACCATTTGTTTATTTATAACTAATTAACAATTCAATGAATATCAATTTTTATTATTCAATATGATAGAAAAACATCTTAGCTGATAGAAGAATGTATAATACAATTTTTATACGCAAAAATCTAAGACGAAAGAGGCGGTCAATATATTGACCACTAAGCCACAAAGGGTTGAACAGTAGGGGGAGAAACGTGGATGCAAACTGATCGTTGCTCAATCGTCACACAATCTGTCGACACATATGAATATCTGAACTTACTGAGTGACGAATTATTGAAATTGAAAACTCACGACTTTTGTGCCAGAAAACAGTCTGTATTCATTCATGATTTGGAAAAAAAATTGTTAGAAGAAGAATTCTTAGTTTGTTTTGATTTTGCTGAAAACTATGCTTTTGTTGTACAGAATTCAGCTCAATCTTTCCACTGGAATAATAATCAGGCAACAATTCTCACAGTAGTTATCTACTATCAGAGGAATAATGAACTTCAACATAAAAGTTTGGCTATTATTTCGGAAAACACAGCTCCACAAAAAAAAAATAAAAAATTGAACCAGAGACTGGACCACCCTACTTATATGTATTTTTGGCTGCTGAATCCGAATCCGAAGTCCGTTTATCTCCATCACCCCTGCGTTTAGCCATAACCTCAAAAATATGGCGGACGACATATCGATGAAATCGATATTTTACAAAAAAAAATTCTATTCTATTCTACATGAAAAAATGAAAGAAAACTGTCCTTTTTCGATTCGTCGCATACTTTTTGGGTAAAAAAATTCAGAAAGTTTGACGGCTAGTGGGCCGGATTCAAAATTCATAATTTTATGAATTTTTCACTCGTAAACTATGAGGCGGATTGAAAAAACACCAGGAACAGTTTCTATCTAATTTTTCACATAAAATCTGAAAAAAATTTTCTGTTTTGCAAAATGATGATTTTTAAAAGTTTTTTTTGAGGTTATGTCTAAACGCAGGGGTAATGGAGGTTAACGGACCTCGGATTCGGATTCAGCAGCCAAAAATACATAGAAGTAGGGTGGTTCAGTCTCTGGTTCAATTTTTTATTTTTTTTTTGTGGAGTTGTGTAATTCATCTCACGATACTATTGCAGTTCATGAATACCAAGAAATAATCATACATTATCTGAAGAAAAAATACAAACCAAAGAAAATTTATTTTAGTACCGATGGAGCGGGTCAACACTCCAAAAATCAGAAAAGTTTCTCTAATCTCATTAATCATAAGAAAGATTTTGGCGTTCCCGCGGAATGGCATTTTTGTGCGACCGCACATGGGAAGGGAGCATGCGATGGAATTGGAGCAGATGTAAAACGAAGTGCTAAACGAGCAAGTTTACAGCGCTCTGCAAATGATCATATTTTAACCGCAGGAGGTTTATTTGAATGGGCAAGAAATTACTGAAAAGAAACCATGGTATTTCATAGTAAAAAGAAGATTATCAGCAAGCTAAACTGAAATTGAAACAAAGATTTGATGATTGTTTTGCTATACAAGGTACTTTGCAATTCCATGCGTTCATACCAACTTCCGATGACAGATTGACGGTTAAAGAAATTTCATCTGCTGAGGAATATGCAATTCTTCCCAGATCAAAACGAACTGAAAAAGTGGTTCAGTTGAAACATAGTATGGCAAAGTCTTCAATATCAAAGGCAAAACGGAGGTCAAAGAATGTGAAATGACATAATGTCCATATCTTAGTCCATAACCCAAATGAGTACATAATCTACGCTAGATAGTACTTCATCCACCAGATAGAAACTTGTATGGATATTAAATATATTCTGAGTTAGTGGCCAAAGAGAAAAGCCGGAGCTGATTTGCATGTTATTTTCACATTTTGCATAGAAACGTTCCTCATTAATCAATGATTAATCTTAATAGCCTATGATACTCCAGGGTACATAGTTTTAAAGCTACTGTCAAAATTTGGAGGCGATTGGTTCAGTAGTTTTTGAGATTATTGCGAACATACAAACAAACGTTTCCTATTTATACAATAGAAAGATAAGTAATTTATAACAACATCTACTCTTATCAATTTTTTTTATTTAATGACTATATAACCTCGAGTAGACCATTTTCAAGCTTTTTTCTTGGGGAATCACATATGTTTTGTTCGGTTCAAATATCATGACTTCTGTTTCTTATTACACTCCATACGCTTTCACATCTTACTATTATATAAAGAGAAAACGTTCCTTTTGCTATTACAATAAACAGGACACAAGGTCAGACATTTAAATATGTCGGAATTGATTTACGCTCAGATTGTTTTTCACTCGGGCAATTGTATGTTGGACTTTCTAGGACGGGTAAATCGGAAAACCAATCCATCCTAATGCCGAATAGTAAAGAGAAAACCAAAAATGTTGTTTATTCTGGAGTACTTTAGGGACTTGAAACTTTAAACATATGAATG
This sequence comes from Aphelinus atriplicis, assembly GCA_020882685.1. Classification (NCBI taxonomy): domain Eukaryota; kingdom Metazoa; phylum Arthropoda; class Insecta; order Hymenoptera; family Aphelinidae; genus Aphelinus; species Aphelinus atriplicis. The sequence continues at coordinate 623,468 of JAJGQD010000032.1, forward strand.
TTACGTTTTTATTTTTATGCACAGTTTAAAATTGTCATTCGAATTCTATTTACTCAGAGAGCGGGCGAAGCCGCGACGGGGGATGCTAGTATTCTAAAAAATTGCATCTACTGACCAACAAAAGAAGTGATTTTAGGAAGTATGCCAGTATTTCAGAAAATTCAAAGAAACTTAAATAATCTTAGATTGTACTGAAATTCCTGTGGAGCAATCTAAATGTATAAATTGTCGACTTCGTTTGTATTTACACTACAACAGTGAAATATCGCTTATTTGCAATAAATAATCAAAGCTCCACATGCTAAGCGTGTATTTGCATACAATTGACCTCTCGACAACAGTTACCGTTTTGCCCACCAGTTAGCACTGTCTGTACCCGTCCAAAGACAAATTGGATACTTCACCGGGCAGTCAAAAGGATTCAATTTTGATGGTAAAATAATTTCCTATAAAATATAGACAGTTGAAAAAAAATTTTTTCGTATACATTTTTTGATTTTGAGTTTTTTTTCAGAGTTAATTAAACTACAATACTCATTTTCCCTCGTTTTTTGCCCTCATTTTCCTTTTTATTTCTCTTCCTCATTGTAAACGAACTTAAAATTCTTATGTGGCTAAGGTCAGCATCTCAATATATCATCAATAATCCCAACTACCTGGACATCGTTATTTTCACGGTCAAATTATTCAACCAAAAATATCAATAGTATACTGCCATAACATCGTATAACACCATAAATGGGGGCTGAACAACCTTATCATCGTTGATTAAAGGTCGGTTTTTCAAAGATATTTGTTATGTTAATTTATTACAATACTATCCCGATCTCGGCCTCGGTTTCTCAGTTGAGCTGGCCCTGTATTCACTCAGATTCAACCCGAGCGCATGGAGGCAGCGCGGAACGGTACGGCGCCACGCATTTTCTGGTGTTCGCTTCTCAATTCATTGAATATAACGAGAAATACCTACTTCCTTAAAGACTATATCAAAGTGAGGTGGTTTCACAGGTGGTTATTCTGAGACTTTTTGATCAACACAAGTTTTTGAAATATGATAAACAACCAATCTTCAGCGTGTCGGGCCATTTCACGAATGTTCTTCTATTGAATAATGTACTTTGAGTCATAGCTGCATTTATGATAAGCAATTTAGTTGGATATAAATTTATAAAATTACCTGTGATTTCTCACACTTGAGCGGATCCGTAGATTTACAGTGGCGATCGAGTTTCCCAGATAAAGCTTTGTTTTTCATGTGACTTTTATTAGTCGAAGTAGATTTATTACAAGAATCCATTGTTGAAAGGACTCCAGTGCTTCCACACTATGTACACCTTCTAATTACAATCTGCAATAATAACAAAGGTCAAAGATAAGCTTACCGATTTTAATATTTTTTTTTCTTTCAGAATCAGTAGAAATGCGATATGTCTTGTTTGCTGATCATGGCGAAACAATAGAAAATATTGTCATCATCATGAATAATCTATAGGAATTATTGAAATTATACTTGGTTAGAGTCTTGCATGCGTTTTCCAACAACACTATATATTTTTTGGTAATTCACTTTTAACCCATCAAGTCCCAGATTGCAGAAATTTCATTGGTACTTTCGAACTCAAATATTTTGACGAATAAGACGGGAGGTTGATTGCAAAATAGTCATTCCTACTATTTTCGGGTATGCTCTACACGATAAAATGGTTAAAAAGACTGAAAAATTTGATTTTCAATAAATAATTAACAAATTAAAATAAAAAATGAGATTTTTTGAAGCACTTTTTTTTTCAATCCAAAATCAGAGGAAGAAGGAATTTCATTTTTACAGTCGCAAATATGCACAAGAGTGCACAAAGTATTTGAACTTTCCAAATTCGTTGAGTTTTTTCGACTATGATTTTTTTCGGCAAAATGGCGGCCAAAAAACGAGAATCAATATTTTGGATTTTCATTTTATCAATATTTTAAAGCATTCATTTTCATATTCTATATATTCCTTTGAAATTCCGTATACAGGGGTTTTCAATGTCGCTGATAACGATTCTGACATCAAATTCTCAAAATTCTGGATCCAAGATGGCGGTTTCAAGATGACGGCTGACGATTTTCCACATTTTTAGTCGGAGAATCGGGAAAATTTGGAATAATGGGTTTTCGGGGGCGCTGATGATAAATCTGACATCAGACTTTCAAAATTCCGTATCCAAGATGGCGGCTCATGATTTTGTACATTTTTAGTCGGAGAATCGTAAAAATTTGGACTAATGGGTTCTTGGGGGCGCTGATGATAAATCTGACATCAGATTTTCGAAAATCTGATGTCAGATTTATCATCACGCCCCCAAGAACCTATTAGTCCAAATTTTCACGATTCTCCGACTAAAAATGCACAAAAACATGAGTCGCCATCTTGAAACCGCCATCTTGGATACAGAATTTCGAAAATCTGATGTCAGATTTATCATCAGCGCCCCCAAGAACCTATTAGTCCAAATTTTCACGATTCTCCGACTAAAAATGCACAAAAACATGAGTCGCCATCTTGAAACCGCCATCTTGGATACAGAATTTCGAAAATCTGATGTCAGATTTATCATCAGCGCCCCCAAGAACCTATTAGTCCAAATTTTCACGATTCTCCGACTAAAAATGCACAAAAACATGAGTCGCCATCTTGAAACCGCCATCTTGGATACAGATTTTCGAAAATCTGATGTCAGATTTATCATCAGCGCCTCCAAGAACCTATTAGTCCAAATTTTCACGATTCTCCGACTAAAAATGCACAAAAACATGAGTCGCCATCTTGAAACCGCCATCTTGGATACAGAATTTCGAAAATCTTATGTCAGATTTATCATCACGCCCCCAAGAACCTATTAGTCCAAATTTTCACGATTCTCCGACTAAAAATGCACAAAAACATGAGTCGCCATCTTGAAACCGCCATCTTGGATACAGAATTTCGAAAATCTGATGTCAGATTTATCATCAGCGCCCCCAAGAACCTATTAGTCCAAATTTTCACGATTCTCCGACTAAAAATGCACAAAAACATGAGTCGCCATCTTGAAACCGCCATCTTGGATACAGAATTTCGAAAATCTTATGTCAGATTTATCATCAGCGCCCCCAAGAACCTATTAGTCCAAATTTTCACGATTCTCCGACTAAAAATGCACAAAAACATGAGTCGCCATCTTGAAACCGCCATCTTGGATACAGAATTTCGAAAATCTGATGTCAGATTTATCATCAGCGCCCCCAAGAACCTATTAGTCCAAATTTTCACGATTCTCCGACTAAAAATGCACAAAAACATGAGTCGCCATCTTGAAACCGCCATCTTGGATACAGAATTTCGAAAATCTTATGTCAGATTTATCATCACGCCCCCCAAGAACCTATTAGTCCAAATTTTCACGATTCTCCGACTAAAAATGCACAAAAACATGAGTCGCCATCTTGAAACCGCCATCTTGGATACAGAATTTCGAAAATCTTATGTCAGATTTATCATCACGCCCCCAAGAACCTATTAGTCCAAATTGTTACAATTCTCCGACTAAAAATGTACAAAATCATGAGTCGCCATCAAATACACATCCAATACACGTCATCAAATATACATCAAATACGCCCACGCTTCAATATTTTCAAATATTTCGACATGAATTATAAAAATGCTCGGCCTCCTCTAACGATCTAATAAATCCGATTTCCGAAATTTCAGTCACATCATTACTCCCGTGAGCAGAATATGTAGATCAGAAAAAATATACGGATCCATATTCTTATAATATAGATGTATATACGTTGATTACCTTTTTTATCAAAAATGCTCTATTTCCAATCCACAAATTATTGAAAGTTGGAAACTGGAAAATCAATGCATTAGGTAAATCAAGTAAGAAAGCCCATAAGAAAAAGCGTAAAAATATGTGTCATTATCCCTACTACTTCATAAAAGGACAGGCTGTTTTTTGTGACCGTTAAGGGGGGGGGGGGTACGGTCTGTACGGCCAAAAAAAAATAATTTTTTTTTTATTTTTTTATATGAATGTACAACATTTCAAGATTATCGTGTAGAAATTTCAGACTGATCGGAGGAAAACTGACGGAGATATGGAGATTTGAAGGGCGCTGCTCCATTCGGGTTTTGTTCCAAGTTTGAAACTTTAAAGCGTTTTTCTCGCACTAGGCATTTTCAAAGTCGGTGGAGGCTGTAACAGAAAATCTACTGCACCGATCCTTTTGAAATTTTGTGTGCTATATCTTTACATGAATCAGGTAATGACATTGCGGTTTTTTCCAATTTGTCATTATTATTAATTTTACATTAACAAATTGGTTGATTTTTTCAGCGAAAATCGCGTTTTTCACTTCAATGTATACAAAAAAATGAAAAAAATCGAAAATGGAAAAAATAACGATGTTATTACCGCGAGAAACATTTCACCTTATGAATGCTTTTTGATTTATCTATTTGTCATGAGCCAGTGGTGAGTTACAGCCTCCACCGCAAAAAAAATTTTTTGGAGGCACCTCTAAAGATTTGTTGTCAACGGCTCTATTGTTGATATATTTCATTAAAATTTAGGAGAACATTGTTTAAATGTTACATTAGTATGTCCAATTTGTTTCAATCTATTATCTTTATCGGGAGCGTTGGAAAAAATTCGCAAAAACATGCTTATTTTTGGCCGTACAGACCATACCCCCCCCCCTTAATCTCAAAAACTAATCAACCGATTCTCATGAAATTTCGATAATTGGTTATTGACCACCCCAGGCATATTGATGGGTATGGGACATCTTCAAATTTCAAGTGAAACCCGTTAAATAGACAATAAATTTTTCTGGTGGAAGTAACCACCCAAGTACCAGGGCACGCCTGTAGATGACGTGGCGGTGAGCCGCCTGTCGCGCGTGTATAAGGTATTACAATGTACCGTAAAATTGACTATTAGGCGTCGCTTCCTCCTGTATATAAACTCACACAAAGAACCTCTGAGTATGTGTGTATCCGTGAGCGTATCAATGAGCATTTAGCTATTGGGTACGCATGCGCTTGCTCTAAAAGAGTATTCAATATGCCACCAAATGTGTTACTTTGTTCTGTTTCTAAATTTTGTAGTTTTCTGACTCCATTCGTTATCCATTAGACTAACGACCTTGTGAGTTAGGGTTCCAAGTTACATGAATTCAATATCACGACAATAAAAATAGAGACTTCTATTATTCTTGGAATTTTAAATAAATTCTCTTTTTCACGTCATCTGTGTCAATTTTTGTGTGAAAAATTGAACTCGATGAAAACTAAAATTTAAACGGAGCTCACTTACAGCTAAACGGTGATCTTGAAGGTGGGAAAAGTTTGATGAAAAAGTGGACAGAATCGGGTTGCGTAGGTTAATTCACCATCTGAAGTAGATTCAGACTCCATAAAATCGTAACTGCTCCTATTCAGATTATATGGAGCTTTTTGAAAAACGTTTTTCCGTACCATGGTTTCTTGAAGTTTCTCGATGAGAACTTAATGTATATTCATTTTAGCAGAATAAGTTTCAAACATAAATTGTGTATATTTTGATTTTGAACAACCTTTGTATCTTGTGAAGTTCCCAGAAAATCAATATTTTCCAAAAAAATCAACACACTTTTTAGAAAACTGTCATTTTTCAAATCTTGTTCAAATTCAGAATTTTTTTTGTAAAAACTTCAAAAATGTTAACTTTAGCACTAAAAGTTTCAGACAAAACTTGTGTACTTTTTTATTCTCAACAATTTTGGTATCCTAAATACGCGAAATTCCAGAAAAATAAATATTTCCTAGAAAATTAATATGATTTTATGGAGATATATACTGAATACCGGAACTAACCAAATCGGGGCAGTTAAAATACAAAAATAGATCCATATTTATCTTGTCAAGACGGAGTACATTTCACCCTTTCGCTTCTTAGAATTATTTTTATAAGTTCGCAGACTATATTATGCGTTTCGTTATTTGATCTTGACGGAATGCATAATAGAATATGAACTTATAAAGATACTAGCAATAGTCTCTCGCTCGCTCGCTCGAGTATTTCATGGGATTTCAAAATCAGAAATTCTGAAGAATGCATACATATCGATTGAAATAACTATATCCATAGGTAAATATAAATCCGCTTTTAGATATGCGCCTCACCAATACTTCACAACTGAAGTAGAATGGCAAACATTGGATGGCTTAACCTCTTATGAACTTAACCCAGTATGATTTCTAGAAGAGACTTTATGCGAGAAACAAAGATTCCGTATAATGTAAAATAATTCATTACATTTCATGCCCACGCATCATTTTTTCTAAAATTTTAACCAAGGAATACAGCCAAAAAACATTTATTTTCTCTGACAAACATAAATATAAAATATGCATTGTGACATCAATCCATGGATTTTCTCGATAATTTCGAATGAATATAACAATTTAAACATATTATTTCGCACTTCACGCCGAGATATCAATTTTTACAAAATTTTTACCATGAAATATGAAAGCGCTTTCAATGATCATTTGATTGGTCATACTTAACATTGCACCAAGCCATAATCTGGTGGTTACTTTACAATCCTACGATTTCCCCATTACACATGAGAACACCATATTTCCTTCGAAAACAACACACCCACTTATCAATTTTTCGAAATTTTTCCCACGGAATATGAAAACCTCTTCAATGATCTATCGATTGGCTAGACTCAAATTTGCATCATACCATTATCTCGTGGTTTTTTCCACGATTTCCTCATAATACTTGAGAACATCAAATTTCTTTCGCAAACTTCTATGTCACGTATCAACATTCTTGTCTTTCCACGATAGTAAATTAAAGGGTCCCCGCAGCTCTATCGATTTGTAACATCAATCGATTTCCAATGATTCACGGGATGCAGGGTATTATGAAGATTTTTCTTCTCGTGTCACGCCCACCATAAATTTTTACGAAATCATCACCATGGAATATCGAAGCCTTCTTAATGATTATCTGATCGGTTAGCGACGGAATCGCACCATTCTATCATGTCTAGGTTTTTTCTAATGGCTTCTCCGATACCCATAAAAACATGACTTCGATTATCCCATTTTTAACACTCACGCATTAATCTGAAAGCCCTTTGAATGATCTTTCGATTGGTTATCCACATTTTGACAATAGTATAATTTCATGGATTATTTCCATGATCTCGTTGATTCAATTTGAAATTCCAATTTCTTCCGTGAAAGTCAGGCCCGAACAGATACTTTTTTCAATTCTTCACGATCAAATATGAAAGTGCTGAATCAACTTTATCACTTGGTAATACCAGAATCATCCTCATGATATCATACGATGATTTTTTCAATAATTTTGAAATATGTGGTCCATTTCTGAATGTTTCAACCGTGGAATATGAAAGTCCTTTCGATGTCCTGTCGATTGGTCAAACTCGCATCGCATCGTTATTTCATGGATTTTTCAACAGTTTTCCAGATACCCATAAAAACATTATATAAATTCTAATATAAAACGTAACGTTTCTTTTTCCGTTTTCAAAGCTCATGCATCGATTTTCTCGAAAATTTTAGCGGAATATTAAAACGCAATTCTCTTCCGACCTATAATATCTATTTCTTTGTCATTTTATTATTATTATTATTATTATTATTATTATTATTATATTATTATATTATAATATATAATAATAATAATAATAATATAATTATAATTATAATTATTATATTATATTATATTATTATTATTGTTATTATATTTATTATTATTATTTTATTATTATTATTATTATTATTTTATTATTTTTAATATTTTATTCTTCACTGATTTTCTTTGGTTTCATAACGTCGATAGATTAATCCTTTTTTTGACAAATATCCAGTATGACATATTGAAGCAAATTTGAAACCTATCGAGTGGTCAGGCACGCATTCGCACCATACCGTTATTTAATAATTGGTTATTCACCATAGTACATCCGATGGTTCAATTTGACGATTTTGGAATAGATAATTGCATACATTCATAGTTCTTTGCAATGATTTTTCGGTTACTAGTTGAAATGAATCAATTTTTTTCACATTCTTCGCCCACGCATAACTTTTATCAAAATTTTCACCATATATTGCGAACAGATATATTGATTAGTCAGACCCAAATTCACATCATACAACTATTTCATAGTTCATTCAATGATCTCCCCATCACAAGAGACAACAACAATCCCGATTTATGACTTTTACGCCCACGCATACAAATATTCGAATTTTCTACGATATAAAATGGATGCGTTTGATCAGCTCTATCGATTGGTAACAGCAAAATTTCCATCATCACAGTATTTCAAATTTCGTTTCAATCATTATCGCAACACAAATTGTTTAAACTTGATTTTTTTTCACGTTACACGCCCACACATAAATTTTTAAAAATGTTCAACATGATATATGAAAGCCTATTGAATGATTGGTCGGATTCAAATGAGCACTGCACTACTATTTCCACATTTCACGATGAAATATGACGGTGAAATATCACGTTTCAACCATGAAATATGAAAGCTTGTTCGATAATCTTTCGATCAGTCATACCAGAAATCGTAACATACCATAATGTAACGTATTTTTCTCAACACATTAAAATTAAAATTTACAACATCAATTTTCAAGAACGAATTTCACGTCCACCCGTCGGTATTATTCAATTCTTCATGATGAAAAATGGGAGTGCTCAGACAGCTCTATCGATCTGTCTGCTCAGAATCTTCATCATAGTGCAGATTCATTCATTCATTTAACGATTTATTTTGTAAATATTTCAAAAAAGTTTTTGTTTCACATTTCACGCCCACGTATCAATTTTTTCAAAGTTTGAACAAGGAATATGAAAGCCCTTACAATAACCTATCAATTGGTCAGGCTCACATTTGCACCATAACGTCATTCAATGGCTTTTTCCATGCATCGAATTGCTTCTTACCATAGACAAGCTCAATAACTTTTACAAAAATAGCATGCATTTCCTTTCGTCAATTTCCCGAATGCGCTTCGACATTTTTGAATTTTTCACGGTGAAAACATGAAGCGCTCAATCGCCCTATCGATTATATCTAATCAGAATTTTCATGGTCACGAAGACTGATTGAATTTTTAAACGATATATCTTGTATATATGGGGCGTTTCGCCTCAATCCTCCCAGCGCTGCGCGCGAGCGCCGAAACATGCCGTTTTCAACTCGTGTTTACGATGCCAAAATGTCCCTGAGAAAATGATTCGATAGGTCATTTCCATGTAGTTTTTTCTCAGCTTTCCAACGGTGTAATTAGTTTTCCGGAAATTTTCCATTTTCATCCCCAAAAAATATAAAACATCGCATATCTCAAAAAGTATATTTTTAATATTTTTTTTAATGGTCTCAATCGAAAGCTGAGGATTTTTTACGTAGGAAAATATGTTTTCCAAGAAGTGCACGAATGATTTTCTCTGAGAAATAGAACGTCGAAAAGTAGACGTAGCGCTACTCCGGCGCACGGAGCGCGTGAGCGCCAATCATGCTGTTTTCAACTCTCTCCAACGATACCAAAATGCATCTGAGAAAATTATATTATGAGTCGATCCCATGTTATTTTTCCTCAGCTTTCCAATGGTGTTGTCAGTTTTCCGAAAATTTTCCATTTTCATCCCCAAAAAATAAGAAACATCGCATATCTCAAAAAGTATATTTTTAATATTTTTTTTAATGATCTCAATCGAAAGCTGAGGATTTTTTACGTAGGGAAATATGTTTTCCAAAGAGTGCACGAATAATTTTCTCTGAGAAATAGAACGTCGAAAAGTAGACGTAGCGCTACTCCGGCGCACGGAGCGCGTGAGCGCCAATCATGCTGTTTTCTACTCTTCTGAACGATACTCAAATGCATCTGAGAAAATTTTTTTCCGAAAATTTTCCATTCTCATCCCCAAAAAATAAGAAACATCGCATATCTCAAAAAGAGTATAGTTCACGTACTTCATGTTATTTTTGCTCTCTTTTTCAGCTTTCTTTGCTTTTTTGAAGTTTTCGTTAAACGCATTCGTATAGGAACTTTTTCTTTGCTCTGTATAGCACTTTTTTTCGGGAAGATGTTATATTTAAAACTCAATGAAGTTCTTTTGAGCTTCAATGTTTTCCCACCTGCTGGAATAATTGCATGATATTGCAAAGTTCCCGGTATAGATTTAGCTCTATCCAGCCTTGGTTTTAATTCCAAAACAGTTTGGTCGTAAGACTCTTTACTACTATAAAAAATGTTGGTACCTTTGCAATGATCTTTCGCCCAATTGTAAAGATCTTCAGGTGTTAAAATTCGATTGCCAGATGTAAGTTGTAGACTTGCTCGTTTCGCACCTCTTTTTATGTTTGCGCCTATGCCATCACATGCACCTTTGCCATGTGCAGTGGCATAGAAGTGCCATTCAGCTGGAATTCCAAAATCTTCTTTTTCATGAAAAAGAAGATTTTGGAAATGTGTCTTATTTTTAAAATGTTGAGCTGCTCCATCAGTTAGATAATACACTTTTTCCACTACAAAATTATTTTTCAGATGCAACATGATAATTTTCTGATACTCATAAACTGCAACAGAATCATGGTTGAGATTGTCAGAAATTATAGCAATACTCAGATGTTCAAGCTCATTATTTATTTTGTAATAGACCACGACAGTAAAAACTGTGGCTTGATTATTATTCCAGTGGAATGATTGCGCAGAATTTTGTATCACAAATGCATAGTTTTCTGAAAAATCGCAACACACAAGAAATTCTCTTTCTTTGAGGTTTAGTTTCAAATCATTTACAAAATTTGACTGCTTTTTAGCGAAAAAATCGTGTGTCTTTAATTTTAACAATTTTTGGCCCAGTATATCCACAAATTCATTAACATTTACAACTTTTGAACCTATTGTACACCGATCTGTTTGAAACCATGAATCATATTGCACTTCAAAAATATTATTTTTATCAAAAGATTCAAGCAAATGTTGTCGTAATATAGACATGTTGGGACAATCTAAGCAGTCACCAAAATAACATTCATCACGTGCATTACCACATACAATTGCTTGGATACAATCATGATAGTTTTCAAGGTGCAATTCAGTGTTTTTTGTCAAACTTCCTATATCAATAGCATTGAGCAAGAGCTTGACATTTTCATGATGAACACATACGCATACATTATGTGTACCACTGCTTCCAGCGAGAACACAATGTGGGGGCCTTAACTCAGTGAATTTCGTAAATCCAATTTTAACATGTTTATATTCTTGTTTAAATAAACAATGAATTTCATTCAAGTTACCAAGCAGTAATCGTTTTTGAACGTGTTCTCTTTTGCCATTACTTTGCTTGACAGATACATAATCTTTTGAGCCTGGCATAATTCGGCTAATATCATCTCTTCCATAGAAACCTTCCACCAACTTGACAGTTTCATCTGGAAATACTTTGCCATTTTTATTTTCCGGTATTGAAAAAATCCCGCTCTTAGCTACTAAATTTTTTGCTTCTCGAGCTTCCCATTCACTGCAATTGAATTCTCTCATCAAGTCCCTACGAGACAAATAATCAGGGGCAAGAGTTAACAACTGAATTCTATCTTGCTTCGTCGTTGATTTTGAGAATTTATTTTTTATTTGTTCGAGGACTGTCAAACCTGCTTTATGATATTCATCGTTACACTCGAATCTTGCTTTTTTACATTCAGATGAAGGTGAATCTGATTTCTGTCTGTACATTTCACGTCGACAAGTGTAACAGATCTTTGCTTTCTCTGGTATCAAGGGATATGCACTTCTCAATGGCATTGGAAAGTCGTACAATTCTTTAGATGACGGATGATTTTTTTTATCTAAAGGATTTATGCATTTCAATTTCCAGGATGAATCCATTGTAGTTTGTACAAGGAGTCAAATAAATAACCAAGCCAATACAATTAACGACTTTATGGAAAAATGAATATGCTCGAAGTTGTGGGTGCTCGAAGGACTTATAAAAACGCCTTGAAAATAATACGATGAAAAAATGATTCAATTTATATAGAGCAGATGAAAATTCTTCTTGTGTATTATTGAAAATACCATGAAAGCCACCTATCGGATAAAAAATGAAACAGTAGGCCTTTACTAAAGTGAAAGCATCGGAACTTTTCTTGCGCGTTCTATTTTCCAAAGAAAATAATTGAATTATTCTCTAAGAAAGATCTTTTTGGAGATGAAAATGGAAAATTTTCGGAAAACTGACAACACCATTGGAAAGCTGAGGAAAAATAACATGGGATCGACTCATAATATAATTTTCTCAGATGCATTTTGGTATCGTTGGGGAGAGTTGAAAACAGCATGATTGGCGCTCACGCACTCCGTGCGCCGGAGTAGCGCTACGTCTACTTTTCGACGTTCTATTTCTCAGAGAAAATCATTCGTGCACTCCTTGGAAAACATATTTTCCTACGTGAAAAATCCTCAGCTTTCGATTGAGACCATTAAAAAAAATATTAAAAATATACTTTTTGAGATATGCGATGTTTTATATTTTTTGGGGATGAAAATGGAAAATTTCCGGAAAACTAATTACACCGTTGGAAAGCTGAGAAAAAACTACATAGAAATGACCTATCGAATCATTTTCTTAGAGACATTTTGGCATCGTAAACACGAGTTGAAAACGGCATGTTTCGGCGCTCGCGCGCAGCGCTGGGAGGATTGAGGCGAAACGCCCCATATATGATGCATGAAAGCCCTTCCAAGGATTCAAGCCTTCTAGGAACCAGACAATCTACCATCGAAAGGATGTTAGAGGACAAACGGACGACGCTACCAAATACTGATGTAAAACTTCACGTTGATCGAAATCAAGTGTAATATAGATGGTTCTTGATTTTAAGTGATGTAATGGTGTGAAATGTTTATTAATAAAATATATTTTACAACATTTTCTAACTGAGAGTTGTTTTTAATCCCAATATTTAGATCTCCTACATATTTTCGAAGGGTATGCAAATTTATACCTAATTCTAATTTAGTTTATGAAGAATTGAATGAAAACATATGATTGGATCATAATTCATAACTGATTTATTCTATTTGAATAAATATAACCTCATAATCAGTCCAAAATACAGAATACAAACATATATAAGTGAAACGCATTTCGATGTTTAATAACATGTTAGGTCCAGAAAATGAACCCACATCCAAAACTATTGAACAAAAAGAAATTAAGAATATAACTGAGTAGATTTATATATTGCATATCTTTTCATATTGTAAGCAATAACCCACTACTAATCCCAATAAGATCAGGAACGAAACAATACCATATAAATATGGTGTTCCGATGAATCATATGTTTTATGTTGGAAATTGTGACCCGTACCCCCCCCCCCCTTCATTCCGCATAACCTTTTTTCGAAAAATCACGTCTTTGTACGTTTTTGAAGGGGGGTCCCACCCAGACATGAGTAAAAAATCTTTTCCATTCTCCATACGCCCACCACCGCTTGAATTTTTCAAATTTTTTCTTCTATGACAGTAGCTTTACTATGTATCCTGAAGTGTCATAGGCTATTAAGATTAATCATAAATTAATTAGGAACGTCTCTATGCAAAATGTGGAAATAACGAGCAAATCAGCACCGACTTCTCTCTTTGGTCACTAGGTGGCGAGACGCTGTTTTAGCCGTTCATGCGGCTGAAGTGGCGCGATCTGGCCTATAAGTATAAGGCAATCAGTATTGGAGTCCTCGATTTCGTCAGGAAAACTTTAAATCGGTCGTCCTATTGTGATACCCGATATTATAGCGGTGTAATCGATTGCCTAAATAATCGAACACGCATACATTTTCTCAAGGAATTATTTTTAACGGCTGAAATATGCCTTAATTTAAAGCTCCGGCTTCTCTCTTTGGCCACTAGGTGCCGAACCGCTGTACGAGCCGTTCACGCGGTTTCTTTTGGTATTATCGGAATTGATTTCCGCTCAGATTGTTCTTTACACCGGCAGTTGTATGTTGGACTTCCTAAGGGAGCGTTCATAAATTACATAACGCTTGTTGGGAGGGGGGAGGGGTCTGAGGTGCTTATTATGGAAGCGTTACGATGGGGAGGGGGGGCTCTCGTGGCGTCGTTACGTTACGCTAAAAATCTTATAAAATTTTATTTTGAATGGAAAAGCGGATCTTCAATCAGATCGGTCTTCAATTTTGAATTTTCGCGCTTCATCGGCACTGACGAGTTCGGTGACGTATTCATACAAGTCACTTCTTTATAGTAGAGTGCTTATGATCGGTGGACAACTTTTTTCTAAACCAATCAAGTATAGTTAATAGTATATCCGTTCCTTGAGATCCGTAAGAGGGAGAGAGATAGTGTAAAAGAAACGGTGACTGTCGTGACTGTTAATTCCATATTGATGGTCGAGTCGAGACACGTTTCGTTTTAGAGCTTTTGATTAATTTTGAGTGCTGAAACAAAATGCGGTTGATGAAAAGTGAGTACTTGCCGAATCGTTCACATTCACATTCAGAATAAAACGACATGATGTTTTACATGTATTATTTGTAGGTTAAGAATAAATATTGGATCTCAATTCAGACCAATATGTTATCTACTCTCGGCGATTTATATCAATCTTTATTCAAAGAGTACAGACTTCATTACTGTAATGATAGTGTAGCTACCGTGCAGTCTAAATTAAATGAGCGATGGGCAAGTACTGTGCGAATGGAAAAGAAGGAAGATCGCGTCATGGCTGCCAAAATATTGTTGCAAGAAATGCAACAGAAGACAACCAAACAAGAAGCTAGAAATCTTTTGAACTATTTCCAGGTATTAACAAATTTTATCACGATATAAACATCGTTGTGAACCCGTAAAAATCTCTCAAACTGTTCTTCTTTATTTCAATTCATTCAATTTTTCGTTAACACTAAACTCGATGGCAACATTTTTTTATTTCTGTGATTGAAATCATTTTCTCTAGATTAGTGAAATTTTTCACCGTGACGTACCATTTCTGAGGGGGGGGGGGGGTCTAGCAGTTTTTGTTACGGAAGCGTTACGCTGGGGGAGGGAGGGTCTGAAATTTCTTCAAATTTGCGTTACGTAATTTATGGACGTTCCCTAAGGCGGGCATATCGGAAATCCAATTCCGATTCCAATTCCAAAATCAAAAATGTTTATTCTGAAGTACTTTAGGAATTTGAAACTTCAAACGCGCAGTAGTATAATATTGAAATTAGTAGTCAATCTTATTACACAACCAAATAGTACTTTTACATACACATGTAAACTGGCACACACACAAAATATTATACTTATAACATCAATTTTGGTTTTTTTGACGAACATGTGTATGATACACGTGTTAAATTAAGCAATTGTATTATACAATTGTTTTAATGCCAATCAAATTGATTATTACTATCAATTTATAGGCAAACAACATCATCTTCCTCATTGCTGATAGATTCAATTATATGAATGTGTCATAAGGAAGAATAGAATCACTCACTGATGAATATTGTTATTCATGAGTTGTATCAATGTTACTATAAAAGAGTAACAGTGATTTGTTTTCATGGATGAGAATACTCATTGAAAATACTTGAATGTTACGTTTTTATTCCTATGCACAGTTAATAATTATCATTCGAATTCTATTAAATCGGAGAGCGGGCGAAGCCGCGACGGGGGATGCTAGTAATGTAGATGTAGATACTTGCGACAAATATCAACAAATATCATTTAGAATATACTAAAAATAAACTTCAACATAAAAATTCATTCATTGAACAACAGTTGCTAGAGACGTAATCAATAGTTGCTATGAAGAAACATAAATCCAATGTCTTATACCACCATTATGAGAATTTAAAAGTCCTTTACCCATTTTCGTAGCAATATTTGCTAGGGATGTAAAATACGGTTTCTAAAGATATCACCACCGGTTGCTACGGAGGATATTTTATTGATTTTGGTTGATCCTCCTGAGCAATCGAGTCATACCGAGCATTAACGACAAATTCTAAAATTCTAATACAAAGCTTTCTCTTTCAAAAAGCAAATGACATCATAAATAAAAATAGATTTTGTTATTTGATGAATTTCAATTAATTCTTGAGTGATATTTATCAATCAGCGCTCAATCAGCTCTACCATGTCATAAATTCACGTATTTCTCTCAACGCATTGGGATTAAATATTGAAAAACTGATTATCGAGTTCGTACTTTACGCCCCCGTATCGACATTTTTTATTTTTGACGGTGAATACTGGAAGTGATTAAATAGCTCTAACGATCTGTCTAATAAGAAATTCTATCACAATGCTGTTTCGGTAATTTTTCAATGATTTATGCGACACAACTTGAGAAATGTCAATTTTTTCTGTATTTCGCGCCCACAAATCATCTTTTTCAAAATTCTCGCCATGGATATGAAAGCTTATTCAATGTTCTTCCCATCGAATATGCCCACAATCGCACTATATCATAACTGTATATCATATCAATATCATATCAAAGCGTTAAAATCAGCAATTAAAACTGTTATGGCCCAGCCTCGCCCCGCCCAAGATTTTAATTTTTTTTTCAATTCCCCCCCCCCTTGACCACAATGAAGATCTACGTCATGCCCTCCGCCCCACACGCGAGTCTAACAACGACGCGAACAGCTCAGCTGTTCGATAGTGTAGAAAGAATGAGTGAGAGAGATACGGCGCACGGTAATCAAGACGCGCTGCGTTATCATCCGCTGGGAATGATTGCATTACCCTCCGTCGTGCATCTCGTAAGTGAAGAATGGCCAGGGCGTGGCATATTATATAATAAGTTTCAATTCATGTTTTGTTATAGTTCTTTCCTTTTTTTACGTTGAGCAGGCTAGCCTAGCTGATAAGAAATATAACAATAAATTAGCCACTGGCATAGGTAGCTGCACGAACATTTTGCACGAGTCTTTATCAAATCTTTCAAGCAATCAAGTCAATGTAAAACATACGCGAGTAAAGCATTTTCAAATTCCAATCGGAACATAATTCCGAACTTAACGTATAACCATGACTAATGCAGCATGTTACACGTAGCGTATTATTGTATTACGAATGAAACCTGCCCTACAATCAGGCAGCATACATCATCGATCGAGAGCTCATGACTCGAGATCATTATAACTGGTGACGTGTACATCCCTAAATAGAAGAAACGATGTAATAATAAAGTAGAATTGAGTAAGTCTCGCGGGCACGCGTACAAATATGCATATTTGTCAATTGTTATTGGAAATAAGTCAATCATGTAACGCCAAGTTACACATGATATATCTATATATGCGTGAGGATTTTATTGCGCAGTATAATTAA
The DNA here is from genome assembly GCA_020882685.1 of Aphelinus atriplicis. Taxonomy (NCBI): domain Eukaryota; kingdom Metazoa; phylum Arthropoda; class Insecta; order Hymenoptera; family Aphelinidae; genus Aphelinus; species Aphelinus atriplicis. Next base: position 640,908 of record JAJGQD010000032.1, read on the forward strand.
GAAATGTAGTCCCTGACGCCACGGTGTTACTCCGCGCCTCATCCGAAGCCATGACCATATAAGGAGCTGTTCGGCCACTCGGATAGTGTCGCGGCACCTTCGAGAAGCGTTCCGCGACCCTATCAATGTGACGTCACGGAGAGGATAAGAGAGCGAGCTGCGGCCGGCCGCGGCAGAATTCCACCTGCCACCAATTGCGACACACGTTTACAGCGCACCTCCTCAGCGTGCGTTTACAGCGCACGTACAAGTATCCATCGCGGAATTCTCGGGCGTGACGTGAATCATAGTCTAGCAGTGTATCAATTAGTGAAGCTGAGAATAAATTCGAAGCTGGAAATTAAAAGTGAAGAAAGTGTGTGTAACTTATTCACCCGCACCTCCTACTATCCGAACGACCACGCAAGGCGTGGCCGCCCCGAAGAAACTGCGGAGCCGAAGGAGTCGCGCCTGCAGCCAAGGAATAACTGGTGGGCCGTAACCGGACACCAACGATTTGGGGAGCAAGCCGTGTAGACGCAGCGGCCGCCCCTCCCTTCCCACCATCGACGGAGCGCCTCACGATACCGCGGCGCTCGCTATCTCTCTCTGACGCGCTACAGCGTGAGCACGCGCACACCAACGGTCCACGCGCCTCGCTTGGCGACGCACGCTGCCAGGGCCGCAAAACTGCGCGCACCCACGCTCCACGAGCGCGCCTTATAGTAAGTCCCGTCCCGCACGGACATAGATACGAATTTCAAGATAGCAAAACCCAGCAGTTTCCCACCCAAACATATATACCGTGCGCGTCACTTGAAACTGGACATATATCCCTACCGTGTTAATTTTTTCCCCATAGATTTTAGATGGAGGGTTTATGGGAGGGGCCTTACCTCTCGGCACCCCGGAGAGCCGAGCACGACCCTCACTGCGCCGAGCCTGTAACGTACCTATCGGTTTTTAGGTACGTCTGGGCATTTTTTTCACGGTCGCCAGATATACTCGCGGTATATCAAATATCTTATTATACTTTATCACGAAATATCATTTTTTAAGGAAATTGCCATGTATCGGATTCATCAAATGAAAGTTGCAGGATTTCGTACAGGACACCCACTTACATAGATTGCGTGTGTGTTAAGATTTGTACGTATAAAATAGTGTATTTGGCATGAAAACACCGGCGTTAGGCAATGAACCACAACGCTTGGTTTAACAGCCGTGTCACCTAGCTTGGCCCCTTCCAACGTGTGGTTAGGCCAGCCGGCTAATGTGTGTGTGTAATGCACCCAAATGCAGCTTCACTTCTTACGTGAGGTTTGATGCATCGCAAGTGAGAGGTGATAAAACGCTACTGCCAACATGTGGTTAAGTGTGCCGAGACAATCGTATTCCGATACGTCCTCTACCGATGTTCGCGAAAGAATGAGCCTGATTGAGGACGCGCGGCCCTTTATATAGTCTAACGCACCTTCGCAGGGTATCGCGTTGACTCATTTTTTTGCTTATTTATTAGGCAAATGCCGATAAACGTCACAATGTGAAGTCGCACACTGGTTCCTTAGGTGTCTAAAATCGTGATATTTACAGTTGTTGTTATAGTTCGTTTTTTACGTCGTTCACTAAGTTTGATAATTTGTTGACCCTAATTATGCAATAACTATTGTCGCTACGTACGCGTATTCGCCGTCTATCAAAGCCTGAGAATGATGCCAATTGCCTAATGTCGAGATATTTTTGTTAAGTTCAATAGTTTATAACAATCAATTAATTGTTTATAACATCTCGGTGTCTTCATCTATATTTACCAAAACTCAACATTAGACGATCGAGACATTAGTTCTCATCATGTTTTCGCAAATCGTTTTGAATTTCCTAATAAATCAACGTCACAATTCGTGTTAACATAATTAATCAATAAGCCGTTGACTTTGTTTATTCGCGATGTAACCATACGATTTTCATATTTCAACTAGTATTCAATTCTAGAGATCACGTACGAATGTCCATTGTAACGTTTTTGTGAAAATATAATATAAAATTAATTAACAATAAACAAATTGCGTTATTACATTATGGGTTACGATTTATTCGCATATCTCCACATAAGGTTCTTCGTATTGCTTAGGCACTCTCGAAATTAGCTTGAATCATGTTTTTTCATAATAAACCATGTCACCAATGCTGTTAACAAATCGCGTAATTTGTTAACTCATATTGCAACTTAACTAGCTTGCCTGGTTCGGTCGCTCTTTTTCTACTGGTCCCGTAATAATGGCGTCTCAGGCCGTATGTTCGCGTAATTCGATTTTTCATAATTTTACGCAACATTTCAGTGTCATTCACATTGTCATATTTTTCGCATACGGTTAGCTATATCTATATATATATATATATATATTTTGAATCTACCCGACGATTCGCGTATACCGCGTCACGAGTGTACAGGCGCATATACATATATTGAATACAATTGTGCTTATGCGTTTACCCGCGGCATAACATGTAGCATACCTCAAATAATTTAAACTTCAAAATATTTAAGAAACTCTTGGCCTTACAAGCCCAAGACCCTTTTTTATTGCTTTAGCGCATCGAAGTCAAAAAGTGCTAAAATACTGCAAATTCAGTTTTTCAAATTGATTGATCAGTTATTCTTTTTCTTGATCAAAACAAACTTTGAACGGTAAAAATCCGACAATATTTGCTCTTTTGACCGATTTGAACCAGCAGCTGTGCACTCCTCGCACTAGTGCGGGTTTACCTCAGGTAATCGGCTAATACTGCAACGATTTACCTGCCCCTGGCGCCGAGCCCAAGACCCTTTCAATTGCTTCATCGCATCGAAATCAAAAAGTGCAAAAATATTGCAAACTGATTTTTTTAAATTGATTGATCAGTGATTTATTTTCCTGATCAAAATAAACTTTGAGTGGTAAAAATCCGACGTTTTGATCCAACAAATTTTCACTTCTTGCACTAACACAGGTTTACTACAGGTAATCGGCTAACACTTCGACGATTTACCTGACCCTTTGCGAATTCGAACCCAATTTTCAAATTTTAATTTCTTGATTTTACACGATCAAAGTAGATTAGTTTCAAATTAAATTGATATAAATAAAAGATTGTAACGTATTCTCATAAATTATGATTACCAGGATCTGGACATCGACCTTCAATGTTTAATAATGACTGTAAGAATTTATTAAGAAAAAATATATAACGGAAAATTATTAATGATCAATAGTGACCAGTGATTGTAACATGCAGTAAAAAGTAATATATTTCATGGGAATGATTAATAATATAACTACTTTGAATAATATTTATATTCTTAACTCTTTTATAATCACAATATATCTTACATTTTTCGACTAGTCTTATAATTAATTAACAAGATGTTCGAAATGTTGACCCTCGGCTGCATTACAATAACCGAGTCTGTCATAAAAAGGATCAACAGCATCAACAATATAATTCTCCGGGATAGCACCACTTATTTCCAATATTCTCTCTTTTGAATGTTGGATATTTCGAAATTCGGTACCATCGTACAGTTTATTCTTTATATAGGGCCAATAGAAGTAGTCCAGTGGTGTGAGGTCGGGAGATCTGGCTGGCCAAGCGATAGTTGGACTGTTTAGCCCGATCCAACGATGCGGGAACGTACGAGTCAGGTAATCCCGCACATCACGCCTATTGGGCGGTCCAGCTCCATCTTGTTGAAACCATACCGTCGCTTGGGAGGAAGAACGTTCCATTTCAGAAACTTGCTATAAAAAGTTCCATTTCAGAAACTTTCTATAAACAGTGCCGTTTCAGATTGACAAGTATAAAAAGTGCCATTTCAGAAAAATTCTATAAAAAGTGCCATTTCGGAAAATTTCTATAAAAAGTGCCGTTTCAGGAGAAATTTTTTCCCTCGGAGTTTTTCTGACTTCGGGGATGATGTCGTATGCATGTGTCTGTATGTACATGTGTGTATGTGTGTGTACACGTCTGAAAATAACAACTTGATCCCACGTCGAGACGTGATACTCTGAAAGTAAACTATTTACATTACATATTTTCTTCATCGATGGATTTGGATGAAAATTGGTATCTATACGTTTTTGAGGTCGCTGATTACGAATCCGACCTCAGATTTTAAAAATTCGAATTAGAGCCTTTAAGATCACCTAAAAGAAATTTGAAAAGGTACTGGATTTTGATGAAAATTAGTATGCATGGGTTTTTGAGCTTGCTGATCACGAAACCGGGCTCAAATTTTGGAAATTCAAATTAGAGCCTCTAAGATCACCTGACAAAGATTTTGAAAAAAATGGAATTTTGTTGAAAGTTAGTATACATAGAATTTCGAGGTCGCTGATTACGAATCCGGCATCAAATTTTAAAAATCAAAATTAGAGCCTCTAAGATCACCTGATAAAAATTTGAAAAGATACTGGATTTTGATGAAGATTAGTATACGTGGGTTTTCGAGATCACTGATTATGAATCCAGCCTTAGATTTTAAAAATTCGAATTCAGCCTGTAAGACCACCAGACAAAAATTTGAAAAAAAATGGAATTTTGTTGAAAGTTAGTATACATGGGATTTCGAGGTCGCTGATTACGAATCCGGCATCAAATTTTAAAAATTAAAATAAGAGCCTCTAAGATCCGCTGACGATAATTTGAAAAGATACTGGATTTTGATGAAAATTATTATACGTGGGTTTTTGGGGTCACTGATTACGAATCCAGCCTCAGATTTTGAAAATTCAAATTAGATCAAGCCTCTGAGATCACCTAACAAAAATTTTAAAAGACGCTGTATTTTGATGAAATTTGGTATGCATGGTGTTTCGAGGTCGCTGATTACAAATCCGGCATCAAATTTTAAAAATTAAAATAAGAGCCTCTAAGATCACCTGACAAAATTTTGAAAAGATATTGGATTATTATTGAAAATTAGTATCCACGGGTTTTTGCGGTCGCTGATTACGAATCCGGCCTCAGATTTTAAAAATTCGAATTTCGCCTCTAAGATTGCCTACCGAAAATTTGAAATGATACTGGATTTTAATAAAAATCGGTATCCATGAATTTTTTTTTGAAGTCACTGATTACGAATCCGGCCTCAGATTTTAAAAATTCGTATTGTCATATGGTGTTCAGAAGCTGATTCGCATGATCTACATAATAATAAGATGGATCCGTACATTTTTCTAGTCCACCTTTCTTGCTCTCGGAAACAATGATATGACAATTTAGAGGTAGATATAGTATGACGGATCGAAAGGTGGGATCGAGGACTACATTTTCATAGAAAAAAAATTTTGAAAAATCTGAGTTGTGGTAGGCGTATGGAGAATTTGAAAAAATTTTTAAACAATGTTCCAGTATTATCTCCTTTAAAAACGTACAAAGGATTTTCCTAAATTTTGTTCGAGCATATCGTTAGAGGAGCTTGAGCGCTGTCATAATTCATATTGAAAAATGTGGAAACATTGATGCGTGGGCGTAATCTCTGTTAACGAAAATGGTGTGATAATCGAAAATTGTTTACCGATGTTCCTGTATTATCCTCTTTAAAAACGTACAAAGGGTTGATTCTTCAAAATTTTTTCGAGCAGATCGTTAGAGGAGCTTGAACGCTTTCATAGTAAATGTTGGAAAATTTGAAAACATTGATGCGTGGGCGCATTTTTTATGGAAGAAAATCGTGTGGTGACAATTGAACATTTTCGTCAATTTTCTTATTCATGCTAAACCAAAATTATACAGTTTCGAGGTATCTTTGGTATTGCAGATCGGAAGGTGGGATCGAGGACTACGTTTCCATAAGAAAAGAATTTTGAAAAATTCAAGTTATGGTGGGCGTATGGAGAATTTAAAAAATTGTTTACTGATGTCCGGGTGGGACCCCCTTTTAAAAACATACGAAGGGTTGATTTTTTGAAAATTTGTTCGAGCAGATCGATAGAGAAGCCGGGGCGCATCCTACATTCGAATCGACAAATTTGATAATATTCATGCGTGGGCGTATTCTCTATGAACGAAAATGGTGGGGAGATAGAAAATTTTGGTTTACATTTAAATTATTTACCGATAATACAATTAAAAATTTCAATGTTCATCCATATTTATAATAGAGCAAATGAAAGACACGAGCGAGCGATAGTGAGTGAGTGATTTTGACTAGTGAATAATAATTTTCACAACGTTTTACTACTTGAAGTTTAACAACCACCTGTTGCAGTTTGAAATGACGAGAATTTATTATAAATCTTCAAAAATTGGGATAATATCGTTTCCGTAAGATGCGAATCGGCATCTGCACACCATATAACAAAGCCAGAAAAATATACGAATTCTACTGTAATATACTGTTTTAACCATTGATTGACTCCCGAAAATCCCTCATATAATAATTTTCATCAAGACCCTGTGTATTTTCTCGAATGGTCTATATTGGGTCTTGGAAATCTGAGGCCGGATTCGTAATCAGCGACCTCAAAAAGCCATGGATTCCATTTTTTATTAAAATCCAGTATCTTTCCAAATTTTCGGTAGGCAATATTAGAGGCTAAATTCGAATTTTCAGAATCTGAGGCCAGATTCGTAATCAGCGGCCTCGAAATCCCATATGTACTAATTTCCAACAAAGTTCCATTTTTTTCCAAATTTTTGTCAGGTGATCTTAGAGGCTCGATCTAATTTGAATTTTTAAAATCTGAGGTCGGATTCGTAATCAGTGACCTCAAAAACCCACGTATACTAATTTCCATCAAAATCCAGTATCTTTTCAAATTTTTGTCAGGTGATCTTAGAGGCTCTAATTTTGATTTTTAAAATTTGATGCCGGATCCGTAATCAGCGACCTCAAAATCCCATGTATACTAATTTTCAACAAAATTCCATTTTTTTCCAAATTTTTGTCAGGTGATCTTAGAGGCTCTAATTTTAATTTTCAAAACGTGATGTCAGATTCGTAATCAGCGACCTCGAAATCCCATGTATACTAATTTTCAACAAAATTCCATTTTTTTCCAAATTTTTGTCAGGTGATCTTAGAGGCTCTAATTTGAATTTCCAAACTTTGAGGCCGGATTCGTGATCAGCAAGCTCAAAAACCCATGCATACCAATTTTCATCAAAATCCAGTACCTTTTCAAATTTCTTTGAGGTGATCTTAGAGGCTCTAATTCGAATTTTTAAAATCTGAGGTCGGATTCGTAATCAGCGACCTCAAAAACGAATGTGTGTAAATTGTCGATCTTTGAGGGCCATTCCAGAGTGAAGTGGACAAAGGAAAATTCACAAAATCCACCACATATTTATTTTATGCGATTTATTTATTTTGTCCACTTCACTCTGGAATGGCCCTCAAAGATCGACAATTTACACACATTTGGAATTATGGAGGGTGCACAATATAATAATGACCTCAAAAACGTGTAGATACCAATTTCCATCCAAATCCATCGATGAAGAAAATATGTAATGTAAATAGTTTACTTTTAGAGTATCACGTCTCGACGTGGGATCAAGTTGTCATTTTCAGACGTGTACACATACAGACACATGCATACGACATCATCCCCGAAGTCAGAAAAACTCCGAGGGAAAAAATTTCTCCTGAAATGGCAGTTTTTATAGAATTTTTTTTGAAATGGCACTTTTTATACTCGTCAATCTGAAACGGCACTGTTTATAGAAAGTTTCTGAAATGGAACTTTTTATGGCAAGTTTCTGAAATGGAACTTTTTATGGCAAGTTTCTGAAATGGAACCTTCTTCCTCCCAAGCGACGATACAGGATACTGAACATTCATTAATTCAATTCATAAATTAAATAGAATTATGTTATACCCGTTTGGGCTTGAATCGATTAAATGATTTATGCACTTACTGGCACTCGTTGATGTTGCTCCACTCTTCTAATAGCAGGAATTACTTCATTCTCAAGCATTTCCAAATAATTCCCTCCTTCCAAGTTCCCTGGGATGAAAAAAGGACCAATGATTTTGTTCCCGATGTAGCCCGCCCAAACATTCAGCTTGTCCCGATATTGGCTGTTGACTTCTTGGACTACTAATGGTTTTTCCCTGGACCAACACACATTGTTTTGCCTATTACACGCTTTTGAAATTGGAAACGTGCTTTCGTCCGAAAAGCAGATGTTGTGGAGAAGATTTTGGTCATTGTTAATTCTGTCGGACATCTCTTCACAGAAGACCATTCGGCGTGGATAGTCTCCTGGAAACAGTTTTTGATGCCTTGTCATCCTGTATGGCCGATAGCGATTTTTTTTCAGAATTCTCAGCACACTTGATTTTCTAACACCAACTGTATCGGAGATCGATTGGGATGTTGTGCACGGATTCTCTTCAGCCGATGCACAGATGTGGAACTCTTCGTCTTCAGAAACAGCTCGATTTGGCTGTTTGACCTCACTATGGCTTGGTTGGGCACAAGCAGTTTCGTGGAATCTATCACTGATCAATCAATTTAAAAAAATCAGTTTGCAATATTTTTGCACTTTTTGATTTCGATGCGATGAAGCAATTGAAAGGGTCTTGGGCTCGGCGCCAGGGGCAGGTAAATCGTTGCAGTATTAGCCGATTACCTGAGGTAAACCCGCACTAGTGCGAGGAGTGGACAGCTGCTGGTTCAAATCGGTCAAAAGAGCAAATATTGTCGGATTTTTACGGTTCAAAGTTTGTTTTGATCAGGAAAAAGAATAACTGATCAATCAATTTGAAAAACTGAATTTGCAGTATTTTAGCACTTTTTGACTTCGATGCGCTAAAGCAATAAAAAAGGGTCTTGGGCTCGGTGCAGTGAGGGTCGTGCTCGGCTCTCCGGGGTGCCGAGAGGTAAGGCCCCTCCCATAAACCCTCCATCTAAAATCTATGGGGAAAAAATTAACACGGTAGGGATATATGTCCAGTTTCAAGTGACGCGCACGGTATATATTTATATATTAGTCCCTTCCCAGAGGTCGGGCCTTAACAAAACACTTAATTTCAAGTACATACTTAATTCCCACGCATCAACATTTTCCAATTTTTTACGATGAAAACTAAAAGCGCTCAATGAGCTCTATCGATCCCTTCATCAGTATTTTCATCACAACGCTGATATATTATAGATTTCCCGCATTTCACGCCCCCATCAATTTTTCCGAAGTATTGATCATGGATATGACAGCCCATTCGATGTTCTTTCGAAACTCAAAATCGCACCATATCGGAATTTCACGTATTTTTTTGAACGCATTAAAAGTACATATTCACATCATTTTCGAGTTCATATTTAACGCCCATGCGTCGACATATTTCATCTTTTAACGATGAAAAATAAAAATGCTCAAGCAGCTCTATCGATCCGTATTATCAAAATTTCCATCATGACGCTGAGTCTTCGATTTTTTCAACGATAAATTTTGGACATCTTTCCAAAAATGGGTTTTCCCCGCATTTCACGCCCACGCATCAATTTTTTTTTTAAGTATTGATCATGGATATGAAAGCCCATTCGATGTTCTTTCGATCGGACATACTCATAATCGCACTATATCATCATGTCACGTATTTCTCTGAACGCTCAAAAATCACAAAGTAAACTACCCATTTTTAAGTAAATACTTCACACGCATCGACATATTTCAGTTTTTCATGATGAAAAATAAAAATGCTCGAGCAGCTCTATCAATCCGTATCATCTGAATTTTCATCACGACGCTGATTAGTACAGTTTTTTTAACGATTCGTGAGAGACATTTTGCTGGAGGTCAGTTTTTTTCCATATTTCGCGCCCACGCGTCTATTTTCTATAGTTTTAACCATGAAACATTAAAGCCCTTGCGAGGATCCATTGATTAGTCTAACCCAAATTTGCACCATACAATTATTTGATGTTTTTTTTCGATGGTTTATCGGCTTAGGGGAAAAACGCAATTTGAATTTTCTCATTTTCAACGCCCACGCATCAATTTTTTTCAAATTTTCCAATAAGGAAAATGAAAGCACCGATGATTTCCTTTTGATTGATCTGATCAGTTTTCATATGCGTCGACCCCTTCATAGATTTTCCTTTGCATAAAATTTCATAAAGTTTTACATTTCATGGATTCTGAATCTACTTTAGATGTAGAATTAACCTACGCAACCCGATTCTGTCCACTTTTCATCAACTGTTTTCCACCTTCAAGCTTACCGCGATGAGCTATCTGTAAGCTCTATTTAAATTTTAGTTTTCATCGAGTTAAATTTTTCCCTCAAAAATTGACACAGATAATGTAAAAAAGACAATTCATTACAATATTCAAGAACAACAGAAATCTTTTTTTGCTGTCCTAATATTGAATTCATGTAACTTACGACCCTAACTTACACGGTTGTTAGTCTAATGGAAAACGAATAGACCCAGAAAACTAGAAAATTTTAAAATAGAACAAGATAACAGATTTGGTGGCAATTGAACTCTCTCGCCATTTACTGCGAACGTATGCGTATCCACCAGCTAAACGCTCACTGATACGCTTACAGACACACGCATACTCAAAGATTCATTGTGTGAGTTGATATATTGGAGATGGCGACGACTACTGGCAAATATTTCGGTACATCCTAATAGCGCGGCGCTCACTCGCAAGAGAGTCGGCGTTCTATCGGCTATAGAAGAGAACTTGGGAATTAGGAAAACCTCATCACGAGATCGTCTGCATCGTAGTCTCCTATTTGGTTATTCCATGCTGTAGCATACTTTTTTGAACTGCTAATGTGACAAAAAAGTCATACAATTAGACGAATCCAAGTCGTTTGTCAGGATCGTTCTGCGTATGAGTATAATCTGGCAGAAAATTATGCCAGTATATAAAATATCGAAGTTAGGTCTATGAATAAAAGTTGTGACAATTGTCAAACCAATAAAAATAGTCCTTTAAGCAAAATTCATGAGTCACAGGTCACGTACTGGAGATCTGGATCGAACTTATGTGATTAACAGTATATCATGCACCCGAGCGAGGTTAAGCAATTTTGGCACGAAAAACGTTTGCAACCCGAGCGCAGCGAGGATTGCAAGTTTGCGCGTGCCGAAATAACCTACAGATGAACGAGGTGCATATACTATTTTTCGTACGCTCCGGGAGAAAAATCTGATAATAAACCTATGGGTGGAAATAACTTCAGTTTTTTTACCCTTGCACCGCCAAGTCTTCCAAACTTTGCAAACACTTGTCAGTGGTATCTCTCTATATTAAAAGCTAGACCGCCGCCGCCGCCGCCGTGGAAATTTCATCCCTCATTTTCATCCCTCATTTTTATCCCTCATTTTCATCCCTCATTTTATCTCTCATTTTTATCCCTCATTTTCATCCCTCATTGAATTAAAAAACAGAATAGGTAATATATGATAATTCAGCATGCTATAAAAAATTTTTTTTTCATTGTCAATTTTGTTTAAGATTTTTTCATTTATTATTCGGACATCATCATTACGACTGGTTATAAGGAAAGATGAAAACTCTTCATCTTTTGATCTTACATTATGATGTAGATTAAAAATTTAAAAATTTTTCCATAAAGCAGAGAATTTTATGGTTTCGTTTATTACTGAGATTTTTGTTCCAACTGGGAGAATTTGTTGAAAATCTCCTCCCGAAAGTAATATTTTATCCAAAAGGTTTATTATTATTATAAATATCTCGTAATGTAAGATCTACAATTTCCAAAGCTTTTTTGGAAATCATAGATGCTTCGTCCCATATTATAACATCACATTCTCTGATTTTAATTTTATCTGATATATTTCTGAAGAATAATGTTTGACAGGAATTTGAATCAAGTGGTAATTTAAGAGTCTTATGACTTGTCATACCTTTGGGTAATAAAATGGATGCAATACCAGTCCATGCCATATATAATATTTGTTTTCCTATGCTTAAAAAATAATGAATAATACAAGTAAAAAGGAAAGTTTTGCCTGTGCCGGCAGATCCATCAATAAAAATTAATTTATTATCACCAGATTAATGATTTTTTATGATAAGTAAAACAAATTTTTATAAGTCCCAATATTTATATTTTCAATCAATTTATGAGATATGACAGGATCTGGTAAGCCATAATCTGAACATTCATAATTTTCTGATTTCAAAATTTCATTTATAGCGTTTAGAAAATTATTCTTAGGTTCTTCCGAAAAATCTTCATGGAAGTGACATTTGAATTTTTCCCAGGTTTTAAGAGAAAAGATAGGCTTACTGAGATTAAAAAATATGCAAAAAATTTTCGTAATTGTTTAGGTAACATAATATGACACGCTTCATCAAACATATATGCACCTCGCTCATCTAGGCTATTTCGGCACGCGCAAACTTGCAATCCTCGCTGCGCTCGGATCGCAAACGTTTTTCGTGCCGAAATCGCCTAACCTCGCTCGGGTGCATAATATACTATTATCATATTCTACAAGTCCCATAGCTACAGCTATTTCGGTGAAATTAACGTATGCAGTATTATATTGTATGTCTTTAAATCATCAAAAGAAGTTGCACCTCTAACTCGAAGCAAAATTAATTTTAAATGAAATAATTCTTGTTCATTGGGAGAAATAGAAATGAGTCATCCGATTGTTAGAATCCGAATTGTGAGTCCGATTGTTAGTCCGAAGCTAAGAGCGTAGGTTTTCGTAATTTTATAGCTTACGCATATTAAAAGAAACTCAAAAAAATGTCAGCTGCATAAAACTTTTTTTTATGGCATATTTTGAACTTTTAACAAGAACTGGGGGGTTGGCGAGCGAAGCGAGCAGGGGGGGTACCCCTCCCTAGTTATTACAATTATTCACGTAAAAACTCACATTCTATCATGCTAATACATATCCTGAGATATCAATATCATTTATATAGATCAAGAATTACTGACACTACTACTTAGGTGGCGTCAAGTATTAGTGATTCATTTTCCTTTTTTTACAAGCTTTCTCGAGTAGTGAAATTTCTCGTCCCTCGAGACCATAACCTTGGCCAGTACAGGTCGCTCCATCGAGCCCCAGGCCCGAGAGATATTAACAGATATCCTTACAATGATAAACATATGTGGTCACTGCCAGTGATGGGAAGGAAAATTTCTCATTTTTAAGTTATCAGTCTAGACAAATGAGCATAGTTGTTTTGTGTTTCATACTGATAAGTATGTACTTTGAATCATGAAAATCGAACCATATGAACCATAGTTAATATCAACTTTTGGAAACCAACAATCCAAAATTAAGATATTTACCTTCATTTAGATGTCGTTAATATGGTTCGATTTTCGTGATTCAAAATACATTTCAATTAGTGATTAAGAGGCAATTCGGTACACTAATTTTTTATACTATTCAGTTGAAATTGAAGAATTTTCTTCTAGCCACTAGCAACATGTGTTTGCCTTCATAATGATTTTGGTCACAGATTCCTGGATTCGAGGCTCACGCCGAGCTGCCTTGATACTGGCAAAACAAAGGAGTATGAAAATCGTTCTTCCAACTAATTATTTATATGGTTGATAATTTTTAATAACTTGTTGCAGATTTTTCAATAAATTTTATGATCTGTGTAAGTTTACGAATTTTCGCCGCAAATTTGATTTCGTAATATTTCATTCATAATATATGCATTCTGCATATTTGTATCGATGTTTGTCAATTTATTCTACGTTTTGGAATTCTTGGATTGAAAAAGGTTACACTGCGACTTGACAATTTGCAACTTTTAATTCGGAGGCCTTAAGGGGTAATATACCTTTGTGACCTCCGATTTCGAGGTCATTTTCAAACACTTACCATAAGCGCAGGAATAATCCTAGGGGTATGGGGTATATTGCAGATGAGAGAACTACTTTCCAACTACAAAAAACACACTTTATTTTTTCAAAATATACAGAATGGCGGCGTACCAGCTCGTCGAAGGAGAAAAAATTTTTTTACTTTTTCTTCACTAGCCTACCGCTACAGGTCACAATTTTAAACTTAGAACAAAAAATCAAACGAGGTTTTGAAGTAAAATAAAAAACTCAGTGAACGTCGGGCCATTTTTTTGAAATTCGAATTCGGGGCCAAATGGCGTCAATTTGATTTTTTTTTTCGCGAAAAATTTGATCGAAAATCGGCTATAAAATCGGTAAAAATAAAAATATTGAAAAAATCGTACGAGGTTCACTTAAAAATCATGTTTCCAGGCTACAGTTAAAATTTGAAGTGAATCGGTTGAAAATTGACGGCGCTATCGGTAGGCTAATGTCAAAAAAGACGGTTTCGAGATAAACGCGTTCAAAGTTTTGAGTACTGTACTAGTACTATACAACTCTGTTCAGAGAATCGATTTTTTGAGGCTCTTAAAACTTCTTCCCCCACTTGATCGACTTTTTATATCATTCTTAGGCAGTGTATAGAGTGTTTAAGCCAATAAAAAAAAATTGGAAAAAAAGTCACAAAGGTATATTACCCCTTAATTGAAAAAAAAAAAGAATCTACATAACGAACTATTTTGTTAAATAACTAATTGGACAGGTTTAAAAAAATATCGAATAACATTGATGAGGAGTTTTTCAGTTAAACTTTATTTTTTCAAGTTCATACTTATTGACTCTTTGAATACGCAGATTTGTTAACCCATTAACGTTCAAAATGTCAAAATTTCTTGCACGTTTTCAGAGTGATTATTTCCTATGTAATGGCGTTGAAAAAATTTTTGAACCACATATTCTGATGTAAAATTTCATGCTCTTTTAGAATCCGTTTCCAGAATCATGATAAATTTTACAGGAAAAGAGATATGCTCGATTGAAACATAAAAAACACCTAAATTTTCGAAAAAAAAATTTTCAGGATTTTTTTTCGAAGTGTTACGGTGAAGATATCACCTTGCGACCGTGATCAAAGGTGATCATGGGAGTTGAAGTTTAACAGGGAATTTTTTTGTTGACCTTGAACCAGCTCTTCTTTACAAAATGGCGGAAAAAACGAATTTTTTTTTTTTCAATCTTCATCAATTTTTTTTCTCAAAATCTATGGACTTTAGAAAAAAATTTATAAGAACAAAAATGCCTTAGAATCGCTCGAGAAATATTGTCAAATTTTTTCAGAATTTTTTGAGACATTTTTGAAAATCCCATTTTCCAAGTTTCCCGGAAAATCAAAAATTGTCTCAAAAAATTGTGAAAAAATTTGAGAATGTTCCTCGAGTGATTCTGAGACATTTTTGTTCTTATCAATTTTTCTCTAAAGTCCATAGATTTCGAGAAAAAAATTGATAAAGTTGAAAAAATAAAAATTCGTTTTGGCCGATGTTTTGAAAACCTATTGGTAAAAAAACGTTCTGTCTACGAAAACTCGGAAAAAATTTTACAATATTGCTCGAATGATTCTAACTTATTTTCATTCTTTTTTCAAAGACTTATAGATTCCGACAAAAATTTCATCCTTTATTTCCATTTCATTTCGGCAGATAAGCGTAATTTTTGGTCTCATGTATTCATGAATATTCGTCTTTCTTTGTTCTCTTCTTTCGTGTTTTTGTACATACGGATGAGTGATAAATAAACGAAATCATTAATTTCATACATTATGTCGTGGAAACGTGTAAGATCTTCTGAATATGAATCAGATTCTTCAGATAGTGATTCAGAACGCAACGTATTGATTCCGGATCCTGACTATTCAGGTTCCGATGATTCTGGTTCCGATTTTGATTCAGATTGCGAACATGAAATACCCAATATCACTTACAATAAAGCTCGTGCAAATTATTCTGAAAAACAAGATAAACTTGAAAAAGGTCATGAATTCACTTGGATTGAGGGTGAAAAGTTACACCCTGATTCTTGTGAAGATAAAGTATTATTGTCCGAATCGCAAAAAAAGAAAAAACGTAGGAGCGAACCTTTTCAATTGTTTGAAACCTTTTTTTCTATTGAAATGAAAAAATATATTATTGATGCGTGTAAAGACAATGGTTATGATCTGAAATTGAAAGACCTTGATACTTTTATTGGAATAGTTATTTTTTCTACATTCAATCCTAGAAAATCACAGAGAGATTACTGGTCATCTGATCCGTATTTATCTAATGAAGTAGTTTCTTCTGCAATGTCTCGCCAACAATTTGAAATCACAAAATCTAAATTGAAGTTTTCAAAAAACAAAGACAAAGATCCTAATGATAGAGGATGGCGCGTTCGTTCTCTACTGAAACTTTTTCAAAATAACATCATGAAATTCGGAATATGGAGAACTGCTCTATCCGTTGATGAGATGATGGCCAAATCCTATGCAAAAACTGTTTTGAAACAATTTATTCGAGGAAAACCGATAAGATTTGGTTTGAAATTTTGGGGCTTGTGTACTTCGGACGGCTATCTACTGAATTTGGATCTTTATTGCGGCAAGAATTCTCAAATTGGAGATAAGTTATCTAAATGTGCTTTAGGTTCACGAGTAGTATTATATTTATTACAACCATTTTTTGAAATAATAAGTTATAACAAAATTTCTCAATTTCATCTGTACTTTGACAACTTCACGAACATGGATTTGGTATTACATTTGAAGAAATTGCGTTTGAAATGCACTGGTACTATCAGAGATAATCGAGTCACAGAAAAAAATGTGCTTGATAAGAAAGCTCCAAGAGGGACATATGTGGTGAAGCAGGACGTAAACAGTGGCATAAATCTCATTACTATCATGGATTCGAAGCCCGTCTCAATAGCTTCAACTGCAGCTATCCTCTATCTATTTCAAAAAGATACAGCGCAGAGGCTAAATCTAAAATTGAAATACCTTTTCCGCAAGCTTTTCACCTATATAACAAATTCATGGGAGGTGTTGACCTGCATGACGGACATTGCAATGACATACTCCCAAGTATACGATCAAAAAAATGTAATGGGTAGTTTTTATGAGACTTGTACAGGCGTCTATTACTAATTCTCTTGTAATTTTCAATGCTGCTAACGATGGAAAGAAAAAAGTTGGAATAAAAGAGTTCACTATTTCGATTGCCAAATACTACTTACAAAAAAGTAGTCGCAAAAGTAAAGCACATGAACGATCTAATAGTGACAAATTGAGGATTTGTTCAAATGGAAACTGTCAAATAAGAACAAAAATTTTCTGCAAAACATGTAATTTAAATATTTGCAATAAATGTTGGCTAAAAAAGCACAACTAAAAGTATGAATAAGTGAGAGGCAAGGGGACTCACGAAAAACAAGCACTCCGAGACGTGAGAGGCAAGGGGACTCACGGAAAACAAGCACCCCAAAGGAGACAGAATTTTACCACGTCCACGCCGTAGTCTCTGGGTAACGCTGAGAGTAAAAAAATGTTCCTAAAATTTGCACAGAAATCGTTTTTTACCAATAGGTTTTTAGAACATAGCGGCCGAAACGAGTTTTTATTTTTTCAACTTTATCAATTTTTTTCTCGAAATCTATGGACTTTAGAACAAAATTCATAAGAACAAAAATGTCTTAGAATCACTCGAGAAACATCCTAAAATTTTTTCAGAATTTTTGGAGACATTTTTGAAAATTCCATTTCCCAAGTTTCCCGGACAATCAAAAATTGTAATAGACGCCTGTACAAGTCTCATAAAAACTACCCATTACATTTTTTTGATCGTATACTTGGGAGTATGTCATTGCAATGTCCGTCATGCAGGTCAACACCTCCCATGAATTTGTTATATAGGTGAAAAGCTTGCGGAAAAGGTATTTCAATTTTAGATTTAGCCTCTGCGCTGTATCTTTTTGAAATAGATAGAGGATAGCTGCAGTTGAAGCTATTGAGACGGGCTTCGAATCCATGATAGTAATGAGATTTATGCCACTGTTTACGTCCTGCTTCACCACATATGTCCCTCTTGGAGCTTTCTTATCAAGCACATTTTTTTCTGTGACTCGATTATCTCTGATAGTACCAGTGCATTTCAAACGCAATTTCTTCAAATGTAATACCAAATCCATGTTCGTGAAGTTGTCAAAGTACAGATGAAATTGAGAAATTTTGTTATAACTTATTATTTCAAAAAATGGTTGTAATAAATATAATACTACTCGTGAACCTAAAGCACATTTAGATAACTTATCTCCAATTTGAGAATTCTTGCCGCAATAAAGATCCGAATTCAGTAGATAGCCGTCCGAAGTACACAAGCCCCAAATTTTCAAACCAAATCTTATCGGTTTTCCTCGAATAAATTGTTTCAAAACAGTTTTTGCATAGGATTTGGCCATCATCTCATCAACGGATAGAGCAGTTCTCCATATTCCGAATTTCATGATGTTATTCTGAAAAAGTTTCAGTAGAGAACGAACGCGCCATCCTCTATCATTAGGATCTTTGTCTTTGTTTTTTGAAAACTTCAATTTAGATTTTGTGATTTCAAATTGTTGGCGAGACATTGCAGAAGAAACTACTTCATTAGATAAATACGGATCAGATGACCAGTAATCTCTCTGTGATTTTCTAGGATTGAATGTAGAAAAAATAACTATTCCAATAAAAGTATCAAGGTCTTTCAATTTCAGATCATAACCATTGTCTTTACACGCATCAATAATATATTTTTTCATTTCAATAGAAAAAAAGGTTTCAAACAATTGAAAAGGTTCGCTCCTACGTATTTTCTTTTTTTGCGATTCGGACAATAATACTTTATCTTCACAAGAATCGGGGTGTAACTTTTCACCCTCAATCCAAGTGAATTCATGACCTTTTTCAAGTTTATCTTGTTTTTCAGAATAATTTGCACGAGCTTTATTGTAAGTGATATTGGGTATTTCATGTTCGCAATCTGAATCAAAATCGGAACCAGAATCATCGGAACCTGAATAGTCAGGATCCGGAATCAATACGTTGCGTTCTGAATCACTATCTGAAGAATCTGATTCATATTCAGAAGATCTTACACGTTTCCACGACATAATGTATGAAATTAATGATTTCGTTTATTTATCACTCATCCGTATGTACAAAAACACGAAAGAAGAGAACAAAGAAAGACGAATATTCATGAATACATGAGACCAAAAATTACGCTTATCTGCCGAAATGAAATGGAAATAAAGGATGAAATTTTTGTCGGAATCTATAAGTCTTTGAAAAAAGAATGAAAATAAGTTAGAATCATTCGAGCAATATTGTAAAATTTTTTCCGAGTTTTCGTAGACAGAACGTTTTTTTACCAATAGGTTTTCAAAACATCGGCCAAAACGAATTTTTATTTTTTCAACTTTATCAATTTTTTTCTCGAAATCTATGGACTTCCATATTGATACACATCTGAGTTCTTCGCATAACGGCCTCCGTTGCTATGAGGATCGTATCTTATGGATCATTGTTCAGTGCAGTTTGAATCCTTTCACGTAATTCTATGACAGTTGTCACGTGGCTAGCCCCGTAACACAGTGTTCACATGAATTTTGTACACTTGCTGTTTTACATGGTCCCATAAGAATAAGTCCAAAGGAGTCAGATCTAGCGAACGCTCCGGCCATGCAATAGGTCCACCACGTCCAATCCATCTGTTAGGGTACTTTTAACCCATTAAGGCCCATGGCCAGACCAGCGGAGATACCATAAAACTAATTATTGGATCGCGTGCTTTTTTTGAAAAAAAAATACCCGTATTTTTTCTTTTTCCATTTCCATTGTTTAAACAATAATTATTTAAACAAATTGCATCCAAAGTCGTAAATTAAAAAAACTAATGGTGCCAATCGATTCTAGAGAGAAAACCAAGAAAAAAATGTGGAATACATTTTTTTGAATTGAGGCTTATTTTTTGGCAATCGCGTTATAAACAATTGGAATTCAGTAAAACCGACAAAAAGTGGCTTTGGCCCATGCCTACGCTATCACCATGGGATGAAAACTGATTGCGGGAACGCGTCCTTTTTTGAAAAAAAAGTACCCCTATTTTTTCTTTTTAATTATTTAATTATTTAAGCAAATTGCACCCGAAGTCGTAAATTCGAAAAACTAATGGTACCAATCGATTCTAGAAGAAAATCCGAGAAGAAAAGCACCATTAGTTCATTCCGACATGTTCATCATTGAACATGTATAATAAGCATGAAATGAACTAATCATTTTTTGTTACCGTAACTTATGCCTTTTCAATAATTTTCAAATATAAGCTTTATAACAATTTATTTTCATTTTGAATCGGTAAAGCCAATGGAGTGTAGTAGCGATCAAGGTTTTATTTGCATCGCGTCGGATAAGAGTGCAATCGTGGCTCACTTGCACGAATTACACTTCTTGAAATAATACTTCACCATTCTAATATAATCAGTTGTGTTGTACACTTTTATTCATAACGAGTCTATCGTCAATGAGCACTCGATAATCATAGGACATTTTGACACGATCGCAAAACATCTTAGTTTAAGAACGATGTTTATGAACGAAAACTTCGCAAGTACTGCAGTGAAGGCCGGTAATGGAGAAGACGTTGCCTCCAGAAACTGCACAAATTTATGATGGAATATTTCGGAAAATTTTCGGCTATGAATCATACGGAGGAGACTTAGCAGGCCCGTAGCTAACGTCGCCTTTTTACTATTAGTACAATAAACGCAGGTCAGTAAAAAACTCGAGATTTGGAAGTCACAGTTTTCGATCATACAAATTTTACCGTTACCCCTGACCGGGCACGTTAGAAAATTGACATCTATTGATACAAATTGAAAAATCTTCGACAAGTTATTCAAAATGATTGACCATGTAAATAATTGGTCGCAAGAACAATTTTCGTACTCCTCTGGTTTTTCAGTATCAAGGCATCTCGGCTTTGTACCGCTGAGCCTCGAATCCGGGAATCGTGACCAAAATCTTTATGACGGCGAACACATGTTGTCAGTGGCTAGAAGAAAATTCTTCAATTTTAACTGAATAGTATCAAAAATTAGTGTTAGAGCTGGCTTGCCGATGCACCCGCGCATACTTGCAATGAGAACTTCGCAGGTTGAAAGGATTTCCCAAAACTTCTGACCTGATTTCTCATTGGTTACTTCCGTGGATCGGCTGTGGGTTTGTTTTTGATCGGATCACATTGCTACGAAAAATTTGCCCGTGAAATTCTATTATATATTCTTTTCTATTCATCGCTTAATTTTAAAATGGACACCCTGTACATATGGGTAATTCTACCAACTAGGGCGATTTTGCTTGGAAAAAAAATGAAAATAAATTTGTAAGCACGTTCTTGAAAATTTTATGTGTGGTAGAGGATACCCCGAAAATGAGTATTCCAAGTGTGTGCACGACTTTCACATTCTGCTAAAAAAGTTATGAGTAAAAGACTAAAAAAATATTTTTTGGTCCGAAAAAAATCTAGTTTCATTTATCGAACGATATTTATATGTGCTCTTTACACATCAATACCAGGAAGTATGTGCAACTAATAAAAAAAATGAGACAGAATCAGTTTTTTAAGATACTATCCGTTAATGGTTTTTTTTGTGAAAAATAAAAATCTTCAAAAAATAGCTTTGCTATCGGAGAGCTGAGGGTAATATACATCGATAATATACTTCACATCATTCCAATATTTATTTGATGGAGTCAAAAATGAGTTTTAGTATCCTCGCACCGGCCGCAGAGAGTAAAATGCCCCATATATACAAAAATTGCATCCCCCGTCGCGGCTTCGTCCGCTCTCTAACACAGCTCCACAAAAAAAAAATTGAACCAGAGACTAGACCACCTAACTTCTATGTATTTTTGGCTGCTGAATCCGAATCCGAGGTCCGTTTAGCTCCATCACCTCTGCGTTTAGACATGTCCTCAAAAAAATTTTTAAAAATCATCATTCTGCAAAACAGAAATTTTTTCAGATTTTATGTAAAAAATTAGATAGAATCTGTTCTTGGTGTTTTTTCAATTTGTCGCATAGTTTACGAGTGAAAAATTCATAAGACTATGAATTTCGAATCCAGCTCACTTGTCCAACTTTCTGAATTTTTTACTCAAAGACTATGCAACGAATCGAAAAATCGCTAGGGACAATTTTCTTTTATTTTTTTTTGTAGAATGGAATAGGATTTTTTTTTAGCCATGCAGTTTACCCAATATAAGTTGATTTCATGAGTAAATATTCATGAATAATACTTAAGGAAGGGAACAATAACATTTTCTTGTTAATATTAGAAAAATTATGGGAAATTCATTTACCGTCTAGTGTGTGTAAATTCAGATCTTATGAATAATTTTGTTGGAATAATCAAGTCAAGACACATATAATTTAATAGTATTTTTTTTAAATTTTAGCAAAGTAAAAACGATATATTGACTATTAATAATGCACATAACAACTGAAAGTTGGTGCGTCAAGTACTAGTATTTCTTGATCTATGGATTGATTTATATAATCCCTAGTATGTATTAGCATGTTAGAATGTGATTTTTCACAGTGATAGGTGCAACATTACCTCTGACAAGTGTTTGCGAAAATTCATATATTGTATATGATTTTTTTTTCTTCATGAAGGCTATCACCACCAGGGTACGTGTCTAATATTCTTCATGATAGGGGATATGCAATGACTTACCAATACCAAATAAAATGTCGATACAGAAAATCAGAATTTTTATTAGTTACATAAAAAAGTATAATGAAGTAATTAGCTTAAAAGTAACTTAATCTACTTAAAAATCATGCCGTGCTGCTATATACATATTGGACCCCTTTTTAACGCATAAAAGAGGATGCACTCTATGAACTTTATCGATGTGTAATAATATTTTCCTACAATCTAACTCATTTACTTTGTATGCATAGAGATGATCATCAAAATACTCTACCTCCAAAAGAAGGGCATGGAAATAAATATTACTTTTAATTTCATATATGGCTAGTAGTTTCCCAAACTGAGGATAATTTGACTCCACAATATCAATTAAAAATACCGTGTCTTTACTATATTCTTTTTCCAGGAGTGTTACGGACTTGAATAACTTGCCATTTATGGTACCAGGAATATTTGAAATTATATTCTTCATTTCATTGTCTGTGACACTGCGGAGTAATGGACCTACTTTAATATCAGATGTTATTCCATTACAAAACTCTTTAACATAACACATTTGTAACTGATTATTGATAGCTATAGTTTTTGGTAAATTTACACAAGTTTTAGACGTTTTCACATAATCTTTCAACTGCTTATTTTTTCTTTCAAAAGGCATGCCCCAAAATTTAATCAGAGGACCGTTCTGCAGAAGAATTCGGTCGTAATGAAGCCACAAGTGCATTTTTGGTACAAGGTTCCCATAAAATGATAAATACATCTGATTATGTTCCGTGATTAAATCTCGCAAAGCCCAAGCTTCGGATTCAACAATTCGTGGAGACGTTATTATTCCCACTATTTTTCTAAGAACTAAATACAAAGCCCAATATTTATTGCCTTCCGGAATTGAATGAATGCTAGAAACGAAAACAGATTTTTTAATAAAAAAAATATTCTTCAAATTAAATACTGTACATACATACATACACCCCTCGAATGGAGAAAAAATTATAGAGACCATGTATACCATGACATGATAGAATATCACCAGAGTGCACTAATCTAACTATAAAAATAAATGTAATTTCAATTTGAACAATTACAAACTTACTGATAATTGTTTGTTCTGTAAAACTCATTCTCTAAGATGACTTTCGCTAGTTGGCTTCTATTAAAAGCTTCTTCATAAATTTCATTTTTATCACTTGCATTTTTCATCTTTTCGAACTGGTCTAGGTCTCTTTTATAACAATCGAGTAAAAACTGTCCTCTATAATTGTCACACAGAAGTCGATAGACATAATTATTATGTTGTGGATTACTAGCAGATTCTATAATGAATGAAAATAAAATTACATAACTTCGTCCAAAATTAATATAGATTGCGAATACGTGAAGGTCAGAAAGTGACAATTTCAAAATTCACAAAAACCGAAAAATTAATTGAAAGTTATAACAAAAATTCAATATAGTATGAAAAATTATATATAGTCATCTCAGCATGTTTAACAAATAAAATTTTCTTCTCGTACATGAAAGATACAATGAATACATTCAAAATATTCATCAACAGTTCATGAAGATACATTCAATTCAAATAATTATACATATATTTTCAGACATATTATACCTATTATTATTTGAATCTTATTCAAGTTTTCTTCTCGTTACATGTTTAGGGAATGACAAAAGCTTTAGATATCCATATGAACTATCAAGAATTATGAATTAGTAAAAAAAAATAATGCAGTCGAATAACAAACCTCCATGAGTCGTCAAACTTTCCACTAGAGGATTGTTCGATAATGTAAGGTCACTACCATCACAATCAATCACTATTACGGTCTCAAAACTATTATTATTGGCTAGTGAGGTTGTTTCGTCCAGTCTCAATCTTTTTGTTGAAGGACTACCTTCTAATATACTGTCTAATGGCACTTCTGGCACTGTACATTTTTCAGAAGTGAAATTACACTCAAGTAGCTTAGTCTGCGCTTCTAAAAACGATTCAAAAACCCCATCTCTAACATGTTTCTCCATTTTCACCTATATGAGTATAACTCAAACAAATTAAAAAAAAAGTTGAAGCATAATAAAAAAACAACAAAAAAATTCTTCATTGAACACCCAGAACTACGTATACTTTACATTAATATTTTATACTTGTTAAAATATAAAATACGATATTTAATTTATTGTACTTGTATACTCAATAAAGTATAAAATATATCTTCAATTTAATTTATGTAACTTACCAACGATATTTAACTCCTCTATATTCAATTGAATATCAGCTTATACATTCACCAGTTCAACATATCCAGATGTATATAGCCGTATTGACTGGCACTTTGTATATCTCACTGGTAACTGACCCGAACGATGCGCGTGAAGTGCTACCAACGCTTTTGGGTGGTGCGAGCGAACATCTCTGGTCGTAGAATACACCCAGAGTTTGTACGCGAAGTCGGTACACAAGTCGTGGCGGTAGGTGGCGCTCAACGATTTCTCAGTGTAGTGGTCAAAGAGAGGAGCCGGAGCTTCAAATTAAGGCATATTTCAGCCGTTGGAAATGATTCCTTGCAAAAATATATGCAAGTTTGATTATTTAGGCAATCGATTACACCGCTATAATATCGGGAGTCACAATAGGACGACCAATTTAAAGTTTTTCATGAGAAAATCCAGGACTTCATCACTGATTGCCTTATATTATAGGCCAGACCGCGCCACTTCAACCGCGCGAACGGCTAAAACAGCGTCTCGCCACCTAGTGGCCAAAGAGAGAAGCCGGAGCTGATTTTCATGTTATTTTCACATTTTGCAAGAAACGTTCCTAATTAACCCATTAGCGACCAAACGGCCGCTCGACGGCCGTTTTTTTGAGCGATAGATTTCATATGTTTAATGGTTATAATGGTTCAAAAAATTTGGGAAGAACATTTTCTTGTGCAAAATTTTGTCAGCTTTCCGATTCCGTTACTTATATCTCGGTTAAATGAACGCCCTCATTGTTATAAACAATTGATTGCAAAAAAACACAGAATTTCGAGTCATAATTTTTTTTTGTGCCAACCGTAAAACATGGAACGAACCCCGGGAAGTGAATTTCGAGCGTTCATGGACCCTAAACTAAAAGTTGGCATGGTTCTAATTGTTCAAATTTATTGTTGGAAGACCCAAAATGGCGGCCGACCGAAAAAATTGTAGCTTTCAACTTGGCAATTGTTTTTCTCAAAAACTATGGGTCAAATCAAAAAATTCTTAGGAACAAGAAAGTCTTAGAATCACCCGAAGAACACTCTCGAATTTTTCCAGAATTTTTTGATGAAATTTTTCAGAATTTTTATTTTTCAAATTCTCAAAAACGCAAATTGCTTAAAAACTTCTGAAAAAATTTGAGAATGTTTTTTGAGTAATTTTAAGACTTTTTTGTTCCTATATTTTTTGCTTTCTCAAAGAGAAAGCTTTGTAATGGGGCAAAAATCGACCCACCGAATCGGACCTCGGGACCTCGATTTTCGTAATCTACGGGTCGAAAAACATGGAAATCCAAAAATGTCTGTATGTATGTATGTGTGTGTGTGTGTGTGTGTGTGTGTGTGTGTGTGTGTGTGTGTGTGTGTGTGTGTGTGTGTGTGTATGTATGTGTGTAACGTTTTTTTTCGTCCACGATAACTCTCGAAGAAATGGTCCGATCTTCTTGAAATTTTGCACACAGGTTAGTCGCGGCAAAATCTCGGCCGAGTTCAATTTTCAGCGAAATCCGTTGTTTATTTCCTTAGCAACCGTTGTTAAGGTGTCTATTTTTTCGTTTCTTTCGTCCACGATAACTCCCGAAGGAATGATCCGATCGTCTTGAAATTTTGCACACCGGTTAGTTGTGACAAGATCTAGTCCGAGTTAAATTTTCAGCAAAATCCGTTGGTTATTTCCTTAGCAACCGTTTCTAACGTGTTTTCTCACAAATCCTTATGAGTGCTCATTGGAGCAAGCCGGAAAATCAGTTTTAAGTCACACTCGATGGCCAAGGACACTGAATTGTTCTATTTTCTTCATAGCAACCGTTGTTTACTTCCCTAGCAACCGTTATGAAGGTTGGAAATTAATAATTTAAGACCTATTTCCATCATTTTCGACGGCAAAGAACAAAATCTTCCCAATTAGCTCCTTAGCAACCGTTGTTCACCACCCTAGCAACCGTTGCTAATGGGGAATAAAATTTATGTAAGTTTCGTTTCCAGTATTTTCAACGTACTATAGAGAAAATTGGAAAAATTTGGTGTCTTTTGCCGTCGAAAATGATCAAAATGAGTCTTCAAGTGTGCTAAATACGGACTTAAGGGCAGTGCGGATCGATTTTGACCGCCATTTAACCGTATGACAGTCACAAGATGAACTGATCGAAAAATTATGCAGGTCCAAATGTCTCGCATCGTGTAGAACCTAGAACCGTTTGCTTTGTTGCATTTGATCAAATAATAAGAGAGCCCGGGCAGACATCAACAGTCGCGACAAAGTTTGGTCAATTGAAAAAGAACGACACTTTACACAGTCACAAAGATACGAATTGAATTGATTAAATAATTTTTTTGTAATTTTTGAAAAATAGATGATAGTATCTACGCTAGTGGAAAGGTGAAAATACAGGTTTGGCACGCGTTTGTGGGTGATGTTGAAGCCCCTTTGAGAAAGCATACTGCTAAGGCACTTGGCAGCGGTTTTTTGATTTGATCTATAGTTTTTGAGAAAAAAAATAATGAAATTATTTATTAGAAATTTTTCTGTGCGTTTCTTAGCCGGCAAATCGAAAAATTTATAAGAACAAAAAAGTTCTAAAATTACTCAGAGAACATTCTCAAATTTTTTCAGAAGTTTTCAAGCAATTTGCGTTTTTTTGAAAATTTAAAAAATAAAAATTTTGAAAAATTTCATCAAAAAATTCTGAAAAAATTCAAGAGTGGTTTTCAGGTGATTCTGAGACTTTTTTGTTCTTAAGAATTTTTTGATTTGACCCATGGTTTTCGAGAAAAACAATTGCCAAGTTGAAGCTACAATTTTTTCGCTCGGCTGCCATTTTGGATCTGCCAACAATAAATTTGAACAATTACAACTATGCCGACTTTTAGTTTAGGGTCCATGGACGCTGGAAATTCACTTCCCGGGGTACGTTGCGACCGGTTTCCATGTTTTACGGTTGACACAAAAAAAAATGTTGACTCGAAATTTTGTGTTTTTTTGCAATCAATTGTTCATAACAATGAGGGAGTTTATTTAATCGAGATAAAAGTAATGGAATCGGAAAGCTGACAAAATTTCACACAAGAAAATGTTCTTCCCAAATTTTTTGAACCATTATAACTATACGAAGTCTATCGCTTAAAAAAAACGGCCGTCGAGCGGCCGTTTGGGCGTTAATGGGTTAATTAATGATTAATCTTTATAGCCTATGACACTTCAGGGTACACAGTAAAGCTACTGCCAAAATTTGGAGGCGATTGGTTCAGTAATTTTTGAGATTTTTGCGAACAAACTTTTCCTCTTTATATAATAGTAAGAAGTACAATGAGATATAACTATGGCATACACTAGGCATCTTAATCAGAACCTCAATAAAGATTCACAAGGATTTTGATTTGATTTCAATGTTATTTTCAAGTGTGCCACATGAAAAACAAGTAAATTTAAACATTTCACGTTCTTACTTTTTAACATAATCGATCATTTTATGGTCTTTTTACGGGTCACACATGAATGTTTCATACTTTTATTTCTTCATTTTCGAGTGCTTAAGGGTGTTCTGGCTACAAATGAAAATAGTGAAAAATACTTGAAACTCCGTACATTAGCATATTTTGTGATATAAAAGTTGTGCCTAAAATTTGAGAAAGCCTGGTTGGCTGATTAGGGAACGTCCATAAATTACGTAACGCAAATTTGAAGAAATTTCAGACCCTCCCTCCCCCAGCGTAACGCTTCCGTAACAAAAACTGCTAGACCCCCCCCCCTCAGAAATGGTACGTCACGGTGAAAAATTTCACTAATCTAGAGAAAATGATTTCAATCACAGAAATAAAAAAATGTTGCCATCGAGTTTAGTGTTAACGAAAAATTGAATGAATTGAAATAAAGAAGAACAGTATGAGAGATTTTTACGGGTTCACAACGATGTTTATATCGTGATAAAATTTGTTAATACCTGGAAATAGTTCAAAAGATTTCTAGCTTCTTGTTTGGTTGTCTTCTGTTGCATTTCTTGCAACAATATTTTGGCAGCCATGACGCGATCTTCCTTCTTTTCCATTCGCACAGTACTTGCCCATCGCTCATTTAATTTAGACTGCACGGTAGCTACACTATCATTACAGTAATGAAGTCTGTACTCTTTGAATAAAGATTGATATAAATCGCCGAGAGTAGATAACATATTGGTCTGAATTGAGATCCAATATTTATTCTTAACCTACAAATAATACATGTAAAACATCATGTCGTTTTATTCTGAATGTGAATGTGAACGATTCGGCAAGTACTCACTTTTCATCAACCGCATTTTGTTTCAGCACTCAAAATTAATCAAAAGCTCTAAAACGAAACGTGTCTCGACTCGACCATCAATATGGAATTAACAGTCACGACAGTCACCGTTTCTTTTACACTATCTCTCTCCCTCTTACGGATCTCAAGGAACGGATATACTATTAACTATACTTGATTGGTTTAGAAAAAAGTTGTCCACCGATCATAAGCACTCTACTATAAAGAAGTGACTTGTATGAATACGTCACCGAACTCGTCAGTGCCGATGAAGCGCGAAAATTCAAAATTGAAGACCGATCTGATTGAAGATCCGCTTTTCCATTCAAAATAAAATTTTATAAGATTTTTAGCGTAACGTAACGACGCCACGAGAGCCCCCCCTCCCCACCGTAACGCTTCCATAATAAGCACCTCAGACCCCTCCCCCCCTCCCAACAAGCGTTACGTAATTTATGAACGCTCCCTTAACAAGATATAAGCACTCCGATTTACATGCACTCTTATGGAGTTTCGTGAAATTAGAGTATTTTAATGTTCTAATCCATGTGAAAAGTATGGAAAGAATAGTGAGAATCTAAAGAAATTTTTAAAAACAAGAGAATAATATCCAATAATTGGATATATGCAAAGATCATATGCCTGGGTTGGTTGTGGAACAAGTTATCAATGGTTTTTCATCCTCCCAGTGAGGGATAAGTCATAACTTGAAGGATAATCAGATTCAAAAGTTTAAGACGTGCTTATAAAAACGAGCTCAAATGTGATGTTACGCTGCTTAAAATCCTGCATATAACTATGGATACGGTTATTCATATCACATATGAAAACATCTGTTGCAGCTCAGCTCTTCAAATACGTTTTACTGATTCACCTAACTTTTGGGAATGACTGTGTAGCCAGAACATCTTTAATCGAACTGTATCAACACATTTGAGAATTGTAGTTTACTGAAAAACCTTCAGCTTGAAAAGGCTGAACATAATTCAACTCTAAAATTTCATTACGTAGGTCCACTTAGATGTTGGTAGTCCTTCTTTGTATAGCACATTAATGAAAACTATCGGGTATTGCTATGCCGATCCTAAGGTAGATTACAGGTGGAAAATCTGACCTTCTAGGGAGAAGCTTCAAACGTAAACAAAGGAGTTACACGTTATACATAAATTTTCCAAATTTTGAAAAAAAATACTACACATTCGGTGTTTTTTTTTATTTCCAGCATTTGGGTATTGGAAAAAACCATATCACCTAAAATCGTCCTATTTGGTAGAATTGCCCATATAGACTTTACACCTCAGCAGTTTACGTATAGAACTTGTTGTAAATGGTAATCTTAAAACACTTGAATTTTTCCATGTTTTTATGCCCATCTATTCATAAGAATTTACTGATTACTAACTTTTGATAATTTTAATTTTTTTCCATAACCGAATCAACTTTTTGGCCTGATTTACTCATGAGATACTCATCAAATCCAAAAAATCATAAGAATAAAAGTTGTTGTAAATTAACTGTATTTTATAAAAAAAAAATAACTTCCTAACATCTTATTATTACAGTATTTCTAATTATTTGGTAAAGTATGTATGCGTATAGATGAAAATAGACTTGTTCACTACCTTGGATTTGGACCGAACAAACTTTATTTCAATCCTCAGTTCAAAACCATCAATCTTAGCTGTCTTAATTTTGTGTTTGAATAACAACCATTTGAATAAAATAAAATCACCTGAAGAATCACATTTTATCAACTTTGTGGCCTGATTTAGTCATAAACAGTCATTCAATTAAAATAATGACAGGTGTAAAAGTTGTAAATTACTCATATTCCATGGAAGAGTAAATTCCCAACCTCAAAATTGACTTTTTCTAATTATTCATTAAAATATACACAATTAATTGTATAAGTTGTCAATCTTTGAGGGCCAATCCAGAGTGAAGTGGAAAAAGGAAAATTCACAAAATCCACCACATATTTATTTAATGCGACGTTTCGCCAGTTAGGTTCACTGGCCTCATCAGGCTAAAAATTTATTACACAAAAAACACGTAATAAATAATACAATTTAAGTACAAAACAATCGACGAAGTAACAATTAAATATTCTTTCTCACCAGTTTTGAATGAAAATATAATATTATGTTCGGCAGTGGAAGCGGCTGCTTCCACTGCCATTGTCAAACTATTGTATATAAAGCTAACGTCAGTGGTCTTATACACCATCAGATACATTGGTGTGTTTGTTTTGAAAAATCTTGCTAAGCTTCCTATACGTGTGACTGAGTTGTTGTGTGTCTTCCTTCCTATTAAGTGTGTGTTGGTACATGTTGATGTGGAGCATTTCCGAAATAAGTCGTTTCTTAGAATTCGCTTCGCGGTCTAAAATTTTAACGTTATTATGTATAAAAAGTAATTATAAAAAAAGAACACGTTGAAATAGTTATTAAAGTTTTCAATGAATACAATAAAAATTTAAAATTCACTCATGAATTAGAAGAAAATAATTCTATAAATTTCTTGGACACAACAATTATAAGAACCAACAATAAATTAATTACTAACTGGTATCAAAAACCAACATGCTCTGGTAGATTGTTAAATTTCAATTCAAACAATACAATTCAACAAAAACGTAACATCATTTCCAATTTAATAGATAGATCAGTTTTACTTTCAGATAAAAAATTCCGTAACGACAATATTAATAAAGTTAAAAGAATATTATTGGAGAACGATTACCCACAGAAATTCATAGAATCATGTGTAAATGACCGACTTCGCTCAATTAGATTCTCTAAGAAGAAAAATAATTCAGATAAAAAAAGTCCCCTTTGTACTTTGGCAATACCTTTTCAAGATACATTTTACAATAAAGTATCTGGCTCTCTTAAAAAATTGAACATTAGAACAGTTCCTTTAGTGAATCATAATCTTCCAAACATAATAAAATTAGGTAAAGATAAAACAGACATATTAGATCAAACTGAGGTAGTTTATAAATTTAATTGTAACGACTGTTCGGCATGTTATATTGGCGAGACGAAGAGAAAATTAAAAGATAGAATCACAGAACATCAAAAAATTACTGATAAACCACTTCCGGTCCCTTTGCATTTAATAGAAAACAGTACGCACACATTTGATTGGAATAACGTAAAATTTTAGACCGCGAAGCGAATTATAAGAAACGACTTATTTCGGAAATGCTCCACATCAACATGTACCAACACACACTTAATAGGAAGGAAGACACACAACAACTCAGTCACACGTATAGGAAGCTTAGCAAGATTTTTCAAAACAAACACACCAATGTATCTGATGGTATATAAGACCACTGACGTTAGCTTTATATACAATAGTTTGACAATGGCAGTGGAAGCAGCCGCACGTAATATTATATTTTCATTCAAAACTTGTGAGAAAGAATATTTTATTGTTACTTCGTCGATTGTTTTGTACTTAAATTGTATTACTTATTACGTGTTTCTTTTGTGTAATAAATGTTTAACCTGATGAGGCCAGTGAACCTAACTGGCGAAACGTCGCATCAAATAAATATGTGGTGGATTATGTGAATTTTTCCTTTTCCACTTCACTCTGGGTTGGCCCTCAAAGATCGACAACTTATACATATTTGGAATTATGGAGGGTGCACTGCATAATATTACACAATTAATTATTGAATTATTGAACAAGTAATTGGAAAAAGTCAATTTTCTAATTTCTAAAAGGTGGGTTTTTTAGTCAATCGAGCGTGTTTCCTAGTCAGATAGAAAAATATATGGACCGAATGCTGAGCATGTTTCCTAGTTGCTTGACCGTGTTTCCTAGTGAGAAAGAAAAATATATGGATAGACGAGGAAACTCGTTCAAGTGACTAGGCCAACTGGGAAACTCTCCTGGTCGACTGAGTTTTTGACTGGGGTTTACCGGTTTTCCCCCGCTACTTGACTAGGGTTCACCGGTGAAACTGGGATTCCCAGTAGGAAACCCAGTCAACTATTTTAATCAGGGGAGGTTATAAAGTAACTTTTATGAAATACAGGTAATTTTATAACACCATTCACTCTATTCAATTTTCTGATTCAATGAATGTCATAACTAAACGAGGCCACAAAATTGATCGAATGTGATTTATTATGTAATTTTATTTGATTCAGATGGTTATAACTTAATCACCACACTGAGACAGCTAAAATTGATGATTTTGAACTAAGGATTGGAATAAAGTTTAGGCGTTCATTTGGTCCAAATCCAAGGTGGCAAACAAGTTTATTTTATTCAAATGGTTGTTATTCAAACACAAAACTAAGACAGCTAAGATTGATGGTTTTGAACTGAGGATTGAAATAAAGTTTGTTCGGTCCAAATCCAAGGTAGTGAACAAGTCTATTTTCATCTATACGTATACATACTCTACCAAATAATCAGAAATACTTCAATTTGATGTAAGGAACTATTTTTTTTTATAAAATACAGTTAATTTACAACAACTTTTATTCTTATGATTTTGTGGATTTGATGAGTATCTCATGAGTAAATCATGCCAAAAAGTTGATAAGGTTATGGAAAAAAATCAAAATTATCAAAATTTAGTAATCAGTAAATTTTAATATATATGGGCATAAAAATATGAAAAAATTTATGAGGATCATTTAAAAAAAATTTTCTCATGAACAATTGACAAAAGAAATATGAGTTGCTGAGTTAATATGAAATTACCCATATATTGATGAATTATGTACTGAATACATAGTTGATTCTATCAAGTATAAGAAGACGGGGTATCAGCCGCCCATCAGGAACTGTATGGCCACCAAGATAATCTAGCATGACAGTTTCAGCAAATACTGCTTGATGACGGACATGCACGAACCGCTTGCGAGCAGCAAACAGAAACTGCTTGCTGTAGGTCAAGCAACTCGGTCGAGCAGAATCTGCTTGGCCACCAAGTTAACTCTGCGAAACTTTTCTCACTGATACTTGTGGATGTACTAGTCTCCACACTCTCCAGTAACTAACTTTAATTTAAATTTATGAAACTGTCTATGTATAACTATAAATTATGAATGAAAACAACCCTTGTAGAATATTTTTGCATAACATGGAATGTTTCATGCCAATAAATATTTCTGGAAAATTGGAGCTTGAAAAGAGGTTCAAATTGGATCACAGAGTTCCACCTACCTTGACATTGACAGATGTATATAACATAAAGCAAGGTAAATAAAAACATATGATTGATTTTATACAATTTTAGTGTTAGGAAGATATACTACCAATAACATATAAAATTCCAGGTAATTCCTTCATATGAAATCTTCTTCTATTCAGATAGAAGTACTCTTGAATATTGCATATTCTCGCAGTAATGGAGTACAAACATTTTTTTATTGTTTATTGAATGAGCAGCAGTAGAATACCATAGTTTGACATGCATAGAATTTTTTCAATTTAATTCAGTTTTCACGTAATTGTGCTTTTTAAGGTGCAAACATTAGATTACTGCACTACTACCAATAGGCTGCATAGTAGAATTTAATAAAAAAACATTTAAATTATTCCAACTCGACTTACTAACAAGATTCTATCAATACAGTAAGAGGTATCTTGTTGAAATTCTAATATCAGTCATTGGTATTGAATCAAGGTTTGCACAGGATGTAAGTATGAAAAAGTTTTAAGACAAGACTGCAATTGTAATTTATCCAAACTTGTCCAAATTTGTCTGTAGCAAAAATGAAACAATATACAAACAAAGGTCTACAGAGTGAAGAGAGAATTTTCACAGAGAACTACTGAACTATCAATTGATTAAATTGGATGTTGAATGGATAGAAATCATGAGTAGCAAATATCAATAGTAAATATATAATCAATAAATTTGAATTTCAACCAATTAGATTTTTGTAGGTTACTATAAATTTCCAACCAACATGTCTATAGGCTTAACGCAATGTGTATCAAGTAACATAGACAGTATACTGCCTGTATTATCATATAACCCTGTCGATAGATGAGGATCAGTACTCAATATTGCTACCGAACATGTCAGAAAGAACAAGATGGTAAAATTAAATTAAATTGAAAAAAATTGAATTCCAATTTATCTCAACTTCATAAACTCAAACAATGGGCTTAGAAAATTAAACTGTAATGATACTCCATAGATAGTGAGCTCCATTCAGATTAACTAATCAAAATCAATTACTGACACCAGGATCATAATCAAATGATAGGATAAACATTCTGTAATCCTCATAGTATACTGAAGTTTTTAAAATGAAACATGACAAGTAGCAAATATCAATATAAGTAATGTGTTGATGTGAAAATATAAAGTTTAATCGAGGGAGTACTTCAGTAACATGGTAAATACAATAGTAATTTGTTCATTTGTCAATATTAATGTCAAAAACCAGTGTTAGTAGATAGACTTAGGTGAAAATGAAGTGAGACTTTGGAAATACACTCACAACTTATACTCGATGCATTCAACGTTCAAATAAACGATTAGTATTGATGATTCCAAGGACGAGTAATTCAGAAATTATTTGATGAATTTGATTCATTTAGCGAAAACTATGAATTATCAGTTTTTTCATGTGTATCATCAGTGCGCTCTCAAATCTAATCTGGTCACGTGACTCTATTCCGTATTCTCTAAGGGCTGGCTCACCACTGTGAATATTACCACAAGGGCCTGATTTTATAACTCCCCACTAGAGGCGATATTGCGCTAACGCATATATAGGTTGGAAGTAATGAACCATAGAGGTATAACGTATAACATATGAAGGTGGCAAATAACCCTTAGATGTAGAAGGATATCGCTTACGATGTAACCGCTTACCCCCCCCCCCCACATCTCCTCGTAATTGCGCCAGAAACACATAATAGGCCAGTCAAATGGCTGCATTTTTGATATATCGTTAATTTTGACATTCTAAATGGAATGGCAGATTCACAAAATTGCTCAATCCCCGGCGTATATGAGAAAATAGCAAGATAGAAAGTTACTTGCAATTTTCTCGCAATCGGCAATTTTCACGGAAAAATAAACTGCACCGCGCAAAAGAGCAGGCTAAAATACATGTAACCCATCCACCTTGTCTCCCTTGTCGCGTTAAACTAGCACAAACAATGAGAGACAATGATTTTAGGTTGGCGGAACATGCACAAGACCGGCTGCGCGCAGTCGACGCGCAGTCAGCATAAGCGTGTTCCGCCAACCTAAAATCATTGTCTTTTTCATTAATTGTGCTAATTTAACGCGATAAGGGAGACAAGATGCTCTTTCACACGGTGTAGTTTATTTTCCCATAAATATAGTCGTTTACTAGAAAATTGGAAGTAACTTTTTATTTTGCTATTTTCTCGTAAACGCCGGGAATTGAGCAGTTTTCTGAATCTGCCATTCAATTTAGAATGTCAAAATTAACAATATATTAAAAGTGCAGCCAGTTTGGAGTGATAGCGATTTCAGCCCTAACTCGACTGGCTTAGAAATGCGCATGACTGCACCCGTGTCTTCGCGGCGAAAGCCAGTAGAAACGTATCGTATTCAAGTATAGGAGCTACCTTAAGGGGATCTTGTCATGTGCTATGACCTTGGATTTCGCAAATTCGTTGGCATATCAACAGTTTTGAATATTTTCCGACCAAAATTTGAGGGATGTATGACAAGGAGGTCTTGAATGTGGGAAGACAAAAAAATGTCCACATAATCAAAAAATATTACAAAATAAAGTTCCCGATTTTGCCGTTGGCGCTGCGATCCCAGCGCGCCAAACATGTTTTTCGCCCACAGGAAGAGTATCAATACGTTCAAGTGACTTTTGACGGTCTTCCCACGATATACGTTACCTTAGGAACGATGTGACAACAGTTTAACAGAGTTCCCTTCAAAATTGATTCAACGCGAACGAATTTCGCTGAGCGTTAATTTTTGAATTTTCTTGGTTGAACGGAGGATAAAACAGAGCAAAGAGCTGAAAATCGGGGAAAGGAGTATGAAAAAACCAGCAGCAAAAAGGGAGACGGGCGGCTTTTTCGGCCAGAGCCCAGAGATGTGAACCGCAGGTAGGCACACGTGTTCACAAGATCCGCACGCTTCTCCCGGCTCTCGAGCCTGCCGCTCGGAGGGTCGAGCAAGCGCCGTCCTTTTTTTTATTAGGGTCATTATACAATTTGACAAAATTTCAAAATGTTCACTTTTTTCGAACATAACATTAGTATCGATTTTTCTTAAAACAGCGTTATGAGGTGATAATAGCGAATTTCGATTCATAAAAATCGGACCATTTCTCCCATAAGAATCAATCAAGGAAGTATATTTTGTAAGTTAAACAGTACGAATCGCTTTCTTTGAAATGAATCGAAATTGGCTATACTGGATAATCTTAAATTCTTCAGCAATAAATTTGATCGTTGATTCAGAAATTTCAAGGCGTAATTTTAATTCTAATTATTAACAAAAGTTTTTTTTTTCTTCCTAAGGCTATTACCTCCGGGGTATGTGCCTGTATTGACAAAAGATAGGACTTAGCTCGTATATATATACAATGTCTTACGTATGAATATAAATTAATAATATATTTGTGTATAGCCGAGGTATGAGCCGAGTGTGCTTACCTGCGAATTCGAATCTTCCAGATACAGACAGAAAACGCGCATCGCATGTTTATAAAAGTTGATATCATCCGATTTTCATTATTCAAAATCGACTATTATCACTGAATAATGATGTTTCAGATAAGAACATTTTCAAGTATCGATTGAAAAATTTCAAACATTTCATAATTTTGGTGAAAGCTATAAATGACCGTAATAAAGGGATGCTCGACCCTTCGTTCAGGCTATGGAATCGAGATTCTAGGTGCGTCTAAATGAGTCTTACAACCCGAAGTATGACGAACGCAGATTCGTATCCAATTCTACAGGCAAGAAAAGGACAGACGCCTAGCTTAATATCTCATTGTAGAAATTTAGAAGCGAAGGCAGCCGGAATTTAGATTTCTGCGGACTCGAGTCCCCAAACGGTCAGCTCGGTGAGCGAGCCCGAGTGCGAGGCTCGACCCTTCCCGATCTCCACCGGCTGGCCAACATGTGTTGCGCCTGACCGCGGGGCAGAGGCCCGGACGGGTTCAGCGTGGTACTTAATTTTGACATACATCTATAGTTAGAAAAATGCACGCTTTATACTTTGAGAGGGCGTTACTAGTATATTTGACATATTTTTCGAATAACAATTTTTTGCAAAATTGATCAATGCTCATTTATTCTTTTAGAAATAAGAAAATCGGCTATTTTTTCAAAAAAATTTTCTATCTTTAATATGTAGCCCGTGAAAGAGAAAACTACAATTGAAATTTACCGACCTCCAATTCGGAGTTTTGGAGACCTGGGAGGCTCCCCTCAAGGGGAGGTGTTCATCTAGCACCTCTAAAATGACCAATTTTTCTTTATTTTTGAATAATGGTATTGAACTTTTTCACACGTATTTATATATTATTTGAGTATACAAAAAAAATTTTTTTGTTAAAAAATAATCATTATACGATGAATTAAACACACGTTTATGGGCACGCTTCTAAAAAAAGTTTCGACATGGTGGGAATCCTAGGGCCTCCAATTTTTATCTGAGATCAAAAAACGAAAGAGTTTCAGAAAATATATAACATTTGTGGGATATTATACCGATGATACCGAAAAAAGGTTAAAAATTAACAAAATAGCGGACTTGTGGAATCTACGTACCGATTTCGCACTTTTTTTGCTCTTAAAATCGATATATAGACAAAAATTGATACTAAAATTAATTGTTTTATAGGTATAAGATCCCAGAAATTCAATCGCCTTTAAAATAAAAAAAGATTCAAGTCGATACCTTGATTAGTTTTTGAGTTAGGATTCTCACCAGATTAAAAAAATTCATTTCGA
The DNA here is from genome assembly GCA_020882685.1 of Aphelinus atriplicis. Classification (NCBI taxonomy): domain Eukaryota; kingdom Metazoa; phylum Arthropoda; class Insecta; order Hymenoptera; family Aphelinidae; genus Aphelinus; species Aphelinus atriplicis. Next base: position 679,933 of record JAJGQD010000032.1, read on the forward strand.
GATAAACGCGTTTAAAGATTCGGTTAACCATAACAATAACGTTAGTCATAGGTTCCATTATTATGCTATAACTTTTTTTAAAAAAAATATTTCGGTCACACGCTTTTCGGGGTATATTCTACACATCATAAGGTAGCAAAATCAGAAAAAAAATCGAATTTTTGAAATTGCTTGATGAGAACCTCCCCTTAACAGTTTTTATGCAACAGTATGCGCAAAATACCGTTTTGCGTATTAAGAATGGTGTCAAAACTTGATTTCTCACATAGTTTATGCAAATTTTTTTGCGCACTGCAGAATGTTTTGCACACAGTAAATTATTTTGTGTTCAAGCCGTCATTCGGGTATCAATCACACTTCTTGCCACATACATGTGCAGTACATGGGGTATCATACTGTTAAGGGGTAATATCCGCCAAATGCTCAAAAAAACAAGGCTTTTTTCATGATTATTTTTAAACGACATTTGAGATCTAACGTATATAAATAATATATCATTGGATTAAGCAACTCTTGGAGAATAGAAATAAATTTTTCATTGTTAGTTTTTTTACAAAATGGCGGCTGTGCAGCGATTGCCGTGAACCGCTTTTTTAAAAACTTCTTCCGCGGCGAGCAGTAGAACTGAAAAAGTTTACATCCGATTGACTTGAAATTTTAACTGTAGCTTCTTCATTAGATTATCTAGTGAAATACACATCATTATTTTTTTAGAATTTTTTTCCGCAAAATGGCGACGGTTTGAAAAAAAATTTTTTTTTTCGACCAAAAAAGTCGACTTTAATTGTTTATAACTTTTTTTTTTGTCAATCAATCGCTAAAATGGTGTGTACTACACTAGATTATCTAATGAAGAAGCTACAGTTGAAATTTCAAGTCAATCAGATGTAAACTTTTTTAGTTCTACTGCTCGCCGAGTTTGAAAACATGGTTTTGAGAAAAACGCGTTTAAAGTTTCAAAATGCTATGTATCTTATACGAAAATTGTTCAGTAAAAATTGATTTAAACGAATTTTGAGTTTAGATCAGTACTTGGGAGTTGTAGATTTCGATTCTAGGATAGTTTTAGCATGATTTAAGCCAATAAAAAAAAAATGAAAAGAAAAAAAAATTTGCCGGATATTACCCCTTAAGTTACGTGGGGTCACGTACTTAACTTATTAGAACTTAAACGTTCTTTGAGGACTCATGCGCCTAGGCCTATACAGATCTAGTCCCAGTAGAAAAGGAGAAGTCAGTGAAGGCTTTCAATTTGAATTAATATATTTATTTTATGAACTCAAACTACAAATAGTGGGGTTTGGGTGGTCCAACGATAGTAATAGAAATCAATTTATAATATTCAATGTATTGAATATTATAAACCTTTGAAAAATATTCAATTATGACACGTGGACGACAAGTATGTTCCGTATCCTTTGGTTCGTTGTTGGATAAACTTTTATTCTACTGAATTTCTTTAAGTAGAAAGAAATTTGAAAATGTCTCTTCAATTTCAGTCCAATCAAATGCATGTAAGATAGTATTCACAGAATTTGAAACCTTCTTTCTATCTCATGTTTCTCTGTTACGGATTTCGAACTAATAATCTGAATACCAAATACAGTAATAAGAAATCCAATGATACATTTCAGTTTATTTTGTCATTGGCGATACGAGAAAGCACTGAAATCTAGCATCATATGTCAAGTATCCAACTAGTATGAATATCCATCTGACTACAAAATGAATATTTTTTCAATGTACACATAATCCTTGCCGCCGTTGAAAATGACAATGCAGATTAATTTGCTGACCTTTGAAAAAGGTATACGTGGAAGACAAGTGTGTTCCGTATCCTATAGTTCGTTGTTGAATAAATTCTCGTGCGACTAAATTTGTTTCTGTAAAAAGAAATTTGAAAATGTCTGTTTAGTCTCAGTCCATCCAAATGCATGTAAAATAATAATACGATTCAATCTAAAATATTTTCTGAAAATACAGATGTATCACTTCAATAGACATTTTTAACAACACACTATCGTTATATATTCCAGTTTATTTTCAATGATGACATGAGAAAGTAGCGAAATCTAGCATCAACTGACAAGTATCCAACTAGTGTGAATAGCCTATACAGAACTAATATTTCTTCAAAGTACATCTTGAAGCAATTGAAGTTCCGGATCGAATAAGGCGCACTACGCTCGGACCCAGATGTGGCAGTACGAAGAAGAGAAATTTTTTAACTAAAGATTGAAAGTACAAAATTCAAAATTTTTAACATACCATCGAATTTGTCTCATTTAGGTGCACATGTTTTACATTTACAGTTTTAATTTTTGGATTGTTTTTTTCGAGATAAATAATTTATAACATTTTCATCACGCTCGAAAATAATTATTTTTTTGACTTCAACTCGTCATTACTCAGCCGGAAAAGCATGGAATGAGTTCAAATTTTCCAAGTACTATGAGACAACATTCGTGATTCTGATGGACCAAGTCAGTTATTGAAAAAGTCTATTTGTTGAACATTATTGACCACTTGATAAAAAAAAAATTAGCTCCACAATTCCCAAACTTTGCGAAGAAAAAGTGTGTAAGGAAAGTCGAGCCACGAAAAACTTCCAGCGACAAAGTTGATCGTTAATAATCAAGTAAGTTTTTTAAAAAAATTTCATAGGATTTCCTCAATAAATGAGTGAGATATAGACGATAAACGAAAATTAGCGCTGTAAGTGCCTACCGCCCGCTTCAACACTCCGACGCTCTCAGTGACTCTTATTTCAAACAAAAGGCACCTAGGCGAGCCGATTCTATGCTGCGTGGCACGTAACCGCGCAGCGTAAAATCGGCGTACGTTTAGAATCGGCAACGACGTACGTTTCTCATACCTATCGGTGTTCATTCTCCAAGAATATTATACTCAAGAAATCAGTAGATTAAAGCAATAACTCCATGAATTATTGAAATTACTTTATAATAACATATAAAATCAAGAAATAGCACAATATTCATAATACTGTTACGTCCGACGCGCGGAGTAGCGGTTAGTTCCAAAAAGATTTCTACCGGGTTCAAATACCGAGCGCGTTTCCCGATTTTGCGTGAGCCAGGATGGGGCGATGACTTTTCGGTCGGAAAACAAGTGCAAGAGAGCGGAGCAGTGCAAAGGACTAGCAGAGCTTATAATAGCGGCGGGGACAATGGGAAGGGTACTCACTTTGCAGGCGAGGCTGGTGGATGGTGGCTGGTGGCTGCTTGGGCCGGGCGGCTGTTGTCAGCTTACGGTCGGTGTCCCCCGTCACAGCAGGCGGTCAGGCTCTTCTTGCGAAGCGCGGAGAATTTGAGTGTTCTTTCGCGACTCTACGTTACTGCGCGTTTGCGCTTCCTTTTGTGACTTGCAAGATCGAATTGGCTCGATTAAATGAACGATAATTATTCTTTTAGTACAGTGTAAGGAGGTAAACTCAAAGAACAAGCGGACGAATTATTTTAAACTATGAAATTCTTTATTCAGCAACTTAGATCTCTAATACAGTTTCGTTACAATTTAAACTTAGAAAATACCGACGGACAGAGCCACGCAGAATCAAAATTTATAAATGCAACCGGCAAAGGTTCGGGGGCGAATGATGATCCTCCTGCTGCACCCCCCGGTTTTTATAGAGCGAGTCCGCCTGCATCTTCATTGAGGGTTAGCGGAGGGTGGCTGTGGGCCGGAAATCAGCTGCAATAATTTCGGCTTATTCCAATCCATTAGGTCGATCTCTATGGTTTCTGTGAAATCGGGCAGCGGCGTTCGTGATTTTTGGGCCTTCGTTAGCGGCTCCCCTCCCTTTTTTATTCGTTTTGTAAGGATGGGGCAGCTGCTCTCTTTGCTCGAGGTGCGCGATGCATGTTTTATCGCTGCCCTCATACGCGGATTTTTCTTCGTAGAGTGTCCCCGGGTGGTGTACCGGACGCATAACTTTTGCGGGGCGAATGTCGGCCTATACCGTGATGCGCTGACTTCCACATGGCTGCGTTTTACGATTGCCTGCTTAAAAAGAGAGGATGCATAAACCATACGTGCTACTCTTTGCCCTGTTGAAAAAAATCGACTGGATTTCCAGCTGGATTTGCACTGGATTCTAGCTGGATTTACGCTGGATTCTAGCTGGATTTTGACTGGATTCCAGCTGGATTTGGGCTGGATTCCAGCTGGAAACGAAAAATCCAGGTAAAGTGATGCAGGGAAAATCCAGTGAGTTTCCCGAATAATCCAGCTGGATCCTGAGATAATCCAGCTGGATTTTACTAGAATTAGGGTTATATCGTTATTATAGATCCAGCAGATTTTCCGGATAATCCAGCTGGATTCGACGCCGTAAAATGGTGCTCTCAAACCGAAAAAATCCAGCTGGATTGTCGAAAAATCCAGCTGGATTCTCCGGAAAATCCAGCTGGATCCAGCTGGATTATCTCAGGATCCAGCTGGATTATTCGGGAAACTCACTGGATTTTCCCTGCATCACTTCACCTGGATTTTTCGTTTCCAGCTGGAATCCAGCCCAAATCCAGCTAGAATCCAGCGTAAATCCAGCTGGAATCCAGTGCAAATCCAGCTGGAAATCCAGTCGATTTTTTTCAACAGGGTGCTTAGTTGATGGCCGTTCGGGTGCCTGCATTTCGCGGACGCGCGATACGGCTTTCGTCCCTCTGGTTACACTCGCAGGCGTAACCTCTGCAGTTCCCTGGCCCCCTGCTGTGTGCGCTTGCGTAGGCCGTTTTCACGGGTCCAGCAATGGGCTGTGCCCGAGCGACTTACGGCCCCATTGTATAACGCGATCGCGCAGCCATAGGCATTGTGCCTTGCAGGGCGGGGTCGAGTCGGTCTCTTTGCTGCGCCTACGTTGCCCTTATTTGGGCGAGGTGCTTTAGCCTGGGTCGCACTACTTGACAATAAGGCGACATTGGCCGGCACGTTCTCGCAACGTGGCGCCTGGAGAAGCCCCGAGTGGCACGCGACAATACTATGTAAATAGTATAGATAAATTTCCATCGAAATAGCCCATAATAGATTATATTGCTTATGCTTTATCAATCCACATAAGCTTTGGTAATGTAAATAATCTTATTATCTAACCACATGACGTGAAATTCGACGAAACAAGTTATCTCAAACATTCCCCTTGATCTTTTGGTAATCTTTTTCTGGCAGATACATTTTTAAACCCTGTTTTATTTTTAACTACATCTATTTTGACTGTTTCATTTTGTACTTTTTTTTTATCTGATTTTCTAATCAAAGTTTTATTCATAAATAATTTGAAAAAGTTCTTCCCTGCTGAACTTAAATAGCTAAGTAGAGATTGAACATCATTAAACTTTTCTCGGGTAATACCTACTGGAATTGATGGCTGTGTTTGCAAAAAATCGTCAAATTCAATATCTTTTTTAATCATATATACATTTGGCTTTTCATTATAATTTTTATAAACCTCAACTTGACCATTAGGATAATAAGTGATGCTCACAATATCACGAATGTGTAGATCTTTTGGAATGTTACAATGTTTGGGGATCAGTTGTTCAAAGTTACGTATAATCAAGTCATTATGTAGGTACCACTAGTGTGGAAGGTTGTGTACTTGTAGACGTCGTTACATTTGTAGTAGATGAAATTGTAGAATTCGATGTCGTTCCAAGTGATAATAACCCATCTATCGCTCTAGATGTTGAAGGGTCTTCGAAACCCTTCGGTACCAATGGCATATCTGCTTTTCTATCAAAATCGTATTTCTCAAATTGTCAACCAATTTACCTCGTCGCCAATATGTAATGTAGTCAATTAATATCTTTTTATTTAACATTTATAATAATACATTTTCTTTGTGACAGGACTAATTCTCTAATTCTTTATTACTCTGAAGTTGCATATCTCTTGTTGTTCTAATTTCGATAAGCGAAGAGATATCTCACAATCATGGTTTCCTGAGAATCATTACAATTTATCTGATCAAGAAGAGCTTTTTTTAATCCTTGTTTGAAATATTTGACAGCGTTTTCTGCTGCACCATTAGATGATGGGTGATAAGGTGCTATCTTGATATGTTTAATTCCATTCATTGAACAAAATTGTTCAAACTCTTCAGATACTAATTGTCGACTGTTGTCAGAAACGAGCTTTTTAGGTAAACCAAATCTTGAGCAGGAATCTCTTAACTTATTTACAGTAGAATCAGAATCCATCTTATCCATTTTATAGACTTCTGGCCATTTAGAAAAAGAATCTAAAATGATCAAATAATTTTTACCATTGATAGGGCCCAAAAAATCAATATGTATTCTTTCCAGTACCTCTTTACTATCTTCATATTTTATTAATTGAGCTTTGTTAGGATTACTACTTAATGTATTACAGATTTCACAGCTTTTGGAAAAATTTTCTATGTCACTGTCTAGCTTGGACCACCAAAAATATTGCCTCGCAACCATTTTTATTTTGTTTGAACCCATGTGTGTTGAATGAAGTTCTTCCAAAAGCCTAGATTTAAACTTTTCAGGAACAATTACTCTATAACCCCATAATAAAATATCTTGTTCGATACTTAATTCATTTGCTCTGTGAAAAAAAGGTTTCAATTGATCATCTACCTTATTTGGCCATCCATCCTTGACAAAAAGAAAAACTTTACTGAGAACTGGATCAGTCCTTATTCCTCTTTTTATTTGTTTAGCATCAATAGGTAATTTACTTGAACTCATGAAATTAAAATAATCGTCATTAGTAGATTCACATTGATGAATATAATTGAGTGGCAATCTAGATAAGCCATCCGCACCCCCATTATGCTCACCTTTTATATATTGCATTTTATAATTAAATGAACTCAAGAATAAGGCCCAACGCTGTAATCTACCAGCTGCCATTTGAGGTAAACTACATTTTTCTCCAAATATAGCCAATAAAGGTTTATGATCTGATTGTAGAATAAATTCCCTACCAATTAAATATTGATAAAACTTTTGTACACCCGAATAAATAGCCAATGCCTCACGATGAATCACAGAGTAATTTCTCTCTGCTGGGGACAGAGTTCTTGAAGCAAAACTAATTGGTTTCGTACTTTTATCAGGAAATTCATGTAGAAGTACTGCACCCAAACACTTATTTTAAGCATCAGTAGCTAATTTGATTGGTAATTCTGAATTGTAATGAACTAAATTTCTTTCAGATATTATTTCTTTTTTTACTTCAATGAATGCATTTTCACATTCTTTAGTCCACTTGAAAGTTACATTTTTTTTTTAAGAATTCATATATGGGGCGTTCTTTGTCAGCTCTCCGAAGCCGGCGCGCGGACGCTAAAACCTCACGTTTTCGACGCTTGTTTTCGACTCTATATGACCCATATCTAAATAATATTGGATATGCTATCAATGTAGTTTTTTCTCAGCTTTCCGATGGTGAATTTAGTTTTCCGAATTTTTCACATTTTCACAGAAAAAAAATATAAAACAGGCCATATCTCAAAAAACTATTTTTTTTAATTTTTTTAACTAGTCTAGATCGAAAGCTGAGGTTTTTCTACGTTGATATGGACCTTTTGGATAACTAATTTTTTTTTGTATTCGAGTAATTGAGTAGCGAACATGAGAAAATGCGCCGTGTCGGGCCGGGCCGCGCCGCGCCGCGCCGCGCTGACTCCACGCGCTCCAGCTCAAGTCTTCTGCTTACGAGAGTGCCGAAATCGGAATATATTTAATATCTATACAAGTCTCTATCTGTTGGATAAACTACTATCTAGCGTAGATCATGTACTCATTTGGGTTATGGACTCAGATATGGACATTACTTCATTTCACATTCTTTCACCTCCGTTTTGGCTTTGATATTGAAGACTTTGCCATACTATGTTTCAACTGAACTACTTTTTCAGTTCGTTTTGATCTAGGAAAAATTTTATATTCCTCAGCGGATGAAATTTTTTTGACCATCAGTCTGTCATCGGAAGTTGGTATGAACGCATGAAATTGCAGAGTACCTTGTATACCAAATCAATTATCAAATCTTTCTTTCAATTTCAGTTTAGCTTGCTCATAATCATAAATTACCTGGAGAAAGAATACAAACCAAAGAAAATTTTTTATAGTACCGATGGAGTGGGTCAACACTTCAAAAATCAGAAAAGTTTCTCTAATCTCATTAATCATAAGAAAGATTTTGGCATTCCCGCGGAATGGCACTTTTGTGCGACCGCACATGGGAAGGGAGCATGCGATGGAATTGGAGCTAATGTGAAACGAGGATCTAAACGAGCGAGTTAACAACGCTCTGCAAATAATCATATTTTAACCGCAGAAGGTTTATTTGAATGGGCAAGAAATTACTGTGAAGAAACCATGGTATTTTATAGTAAAAAAGAAGATTATGAACAAGCTAAACTGAAATTGAAAGAAAGATTTGATAATTGGTTTGGTATACAAGGTACTCTGCAATTTCATGCGTTCATACCAACTTCCGATGACAGACTGATGGTCAAAAAAATTTCATCCGCTGAGGAATATAAAATTTTTCCTAGATCAAAACGAACTGAAAAAGTAGTTCAGTTGAAACATAGTATGGCAAAGTCTTCAATATCAAAGCCAAAACGGAGGTGAAAGAATGTGAAATGAAGTAATGTCCATATCTGAGTCCATAACCCAAATGAGTACATGATCTACGCTAGATAGTAGTTTATCCAACAGATAGAGACTTGTATGGATATTAAATATATTCCGATTTCGGCACTCTTGTAAGCAGAAGACTTGAGCTGGAGCGCGTGGAGTCAGCGCGGCGCAGCGCGGCGCATTTTCTCATGTTCGCTACTCAATTACTCGAATACAAAAAATATTAGGTATCCAAAAGGTCCATATCAACGTAAAAAAACCTCAGCTTTCGATCTAGACTAGTTAAAAAAATTAAAAAAAATAGTTTTTTGAGATATGGCCTGTTTTATATTTTTTTTCTGTGAAAATGTGAAAAATTCGGAAAACTAAATTCACCATCGGAAAGCTGAGAAAAAACTACATTGATAGCATATCCAACATTATTTAGATATGGGTCATATAGAGTCGAAAACAAGCGTCGAAAACGTGAGGTTTTAGCGTCCGCGTGCCGGCTTCGGAGAGCTGACAAAGAACGCCCCATATTGGACTCAATAATTTTGACAATCCATGAATAAATTTACCATAATAATTGACCATACCAGTGAATGCTTGAACTTCATTTAAATTTATTGGTCTTGATAATTTACTGATTCCTTCAGTTTTTTCAGGATCTTTATGTAATCTATTTTTATCTATAATATGTCCAAGATATTTAACTTGGGATTGTAGGAATTTACATTTTTTTAGCTTCAACTTCAAACCAAGTTCTTTTAGAACATTTAAAACTTTTTCAAGATTTCTTAAATGTTCTTCTCTATTTTTACCTATTACTATAACTAGGGGGGTACCCCCCCCTGCTCGGTTCGCTCGCCAACCCCCCGTGTGTTCTTTAGAAATCAATAATTTCAATAATAAGTGTAGTAATAATTAAAAGAAAATTACATTCAAAACAATAAAACTTTAAACTTGAACTTTCGATTTTGTTCGTTTGAAAAGAATACTAAACGAACGATTCGAATCAAAATAAAAGATTAATGTCAGCTATATTCATGTTAAACGTTTGTTTTTTCAGATTAATAGTGGGTTTAACTTTAGGATAATACTGACATATGCTAGATCATATTTTTTGGTTTGGGTATTCCGCGTGTTCCATTTCAGATTTTCAGCAGCAGATTTTGAGTAAGATTGCAATGGTTGCTAGACACGTAAACAATAGTTGCTATGGGTAAAACGGAGATTTTGTATCCTGTACAGTTGAAAATACTGGAAACGAAACTTACGTGAATTTTTCTTTCCCTTAGCAACGATTGCTAGGGCGGTAAACAACGGTTACTGAAAAGCTAATTGGGAAGATTTTGTGTCCTTTGCCGTAAAGAATGATGGAAATAGGTCATAAATTGATAATTTCCAACCTTCGTAATGGTTGCTAGGGAGGTAAAAAACGATTGCTATGGAACAAATATAACAATTTAGTGCCTCTGGCCATCGAGTGTGACTTAAAACTGTTTTTCCAGCTTCCAAAACAACGGTTGCTAGGGATGTAAAGAAACGGTAGTTTCGACGAATAAGTGGATTTATATTGAAAAAAAATTGTCCAAAATAATATTTAGTCCTTTCCTTCTACTGCAGCAACGGTTTCTAGACACGTAAACAATGGTTGCTATGGGTAAAACGGAGATTTTGTATCCTGTACAGTTGAAAATACTGGAAACGAAACTTACGTGAATTTTTCTTTCCCTTAGCAACGATTGCTAGGGCGGTAAACAACGGTTACTGAAAAGCTAATTGGGAAGATTTTGTGTCCTTTGCCGTAGAGAATGATGGAAATAGGTCATAAATTGATAATTTCCAACCTTCGTAATGGTTGCTAGGGAGGTAAAAAACGGTTGCTATGGAGCAAATATAACGATTCAGTTTTCTTGGTCATCGAGTGTAACTTAAAATTGATTTTCCAACTTTCGAAGCAACGGTTGCTAAGAAATATCTCATCGATATCTCATCGATTCTCATTGATTCTCATCAACTCTCATAGTCCCAATGAGCACTTATGAAGATTCGTGAGATAACACGTTAGGAACGGTTGCTAGGCAAATAAACAACGGATTTTATTGAAAATTGAACTCGGCTTAGATTTTGCCGCGACTAACCTGTGTGCAAAATTTCCAGGAGATCGGATCATTGCATATTTATTGGAAATAAATAATTTATTCGAAGACACGGGTGGAAAAAGAGGATGGAAAAAAGAGGTGGAGAAAGGGGTGAAAAAAGAGGTGAAAAAAGGGGTGAAAAAAGAGGTGGAAAAAAGGGTGGGAAAAAGGGTGGAAAAAAGGGGTGGAATGAGGGATAAAAAAGGGTGAAAAAGGGGGGTGAAAAAAAGGGTGGAAAAAGAGGGTACTAAGAGGGGCAACTAAGGGGGGCAACTAAGGGGGGCAATCAAGGGGGACAACTAAGGGGGGCAACTAAGGGGACAATCAAGGGGGGCAACTAAGGGGGGCAACTAAGGGGGCAACTTGGGGGTCAAAATTTCCCACGGCGGCGGCGGCGGCGGCGGCGGTGGTCTGGCTTTTAATATAGAGAGATATCATCAAAATAATTGCGACAGCCTTCAATATGTCTCAAAGCATTTTAAAATTTTCTTGGAAAATTGAACAAGCTGTTTTAGGCCCAAAAGCTAGCCTATGAACTAAGAAAACTCCAATATGAGTTGACCATGCTAATAGCTTAGCTGATTCCAAATCTACTTCAAATTGATTGTAAGCACATTCCAAATCGATGATAGTAAATTCTTCCCCTCCTTCAAGACTCATGAAAATGTCTTCTTTTTTCGGAATAGGATACCAATAATCCTTAAGTAGAGGATTTATTATAATTTTATAATTACCGCAAATTCGAAGCGATCCATCTGGTTTCAATATAGGAACTAAAGGTGTACCCCAATCATTAGTATGAATTTTTTCGATAATTCCTTCTTTTTCTAATCTCAACAATTCTTTTTCTACTTGGTCTTTGAATGCGAATGGTATTGGGTGAGGTTTACGAAAAATTGGTTTCACATCACATTTCAAATCTAAATGTAATTCAGGACCCTTATATTTTCCTAATTTTCCGTCAAACAAATCAGAATATTTGTTCAACAAATTTTTCAATTCATCACAAGATGATAATGTTTGAATTCCAGCAATTGTGAAACCTAATTTATGCATTAAATCTCGACCCATCAAACTTGATTTCCTATTTTCATCAATTACAATAATTCTGTTCTTTACAATCTTATTTTCATAACTAATTTCAACATACATTTCTCCAACTGATTTTAGGATTGTATTATCATACGTTTTTAAAATTGTCAAGCACTTAGTTAGTTTATGATCAATGAAATTATTTTTATATACTTCATAGGGAATAACAGAAATCCTTGCTCCAGTGTCTAATTCTATTGTATTCTTTTTCTTTTCAATCATAACATCAAGTTCAATTGGAGGAATGTTATCGTTAACATTGATCTTATGAATAGACATATATTCAACTTTCAAATCACATTCGTTGTAATGGCCCGACCGTTATTTAGAGGGGCGGTTGGGCGAAATACCCCTATATTGGTTGGAATGTTCGTTATTGGAAGGTGTCGCGATCCGTTATCCGTGTGTAAGACCGCTCGGTCACTTACATATTCCCTAATCCGTCCGGCTCTTGGTTGTCCTTGGCTGGAGCTTGGCAGCGTGGCAGCCGAGTAGTCCGTGGCGCGCTGGGCCGTATACTCGTGTTGGTTCCGGATGCATGTGTGGTGAGGGGGGGGGTGTTGTTAATAAACCCACTTCATGTGCACTAGCACTAAACTTTATTACGTTACCAAATCTTATATTTAACACTCGATCCCTCGAAGTATGCTACGCGTTCGCGGGGGAGCTGCGCCGCTCGCGTGCTCCATGTCCGGCCACCCGCGTGGCATCCGTGATTAGCACAGATCAACTCCGTCGTGCCCGCCGCGGCCGCTTCTTTTATAAGCGTCGTGACGTCACGTCAAGATGCGCTCGCAGGGCGCGAAACGGTTGGGAAGCGCAGTTGCACTTCGCGAGAATTACCTCTCCCTCATGGAGTGATAACAAGCGCGCGTGGCTCAGCGTCTTTCCTCCGTTCGCACGCGCGAATACTTATGACTACGAAGCGCGGTCGCTTCGTTACAAATCTATGTATGCGCTGCAAGGCGCATCGGTTTACTTATACATGTCATTCAACTATTTCACATGGCACTTATTAATCCTGGCAAAACGCTATTGATAAGATATTCCATTCGCTCATGGCACATCGGCCTGTCTCCGATAAAAAATATATAAACATAGATAAATTCTGATCTGGCCAGATCAATTGCTTATTTCCTATAGCGAACAATTCTAGTTGCATTACATGCAGGGTTACATACATTCGTCTATACATTCATTCGTCGTTCTCGCTCGAGTGCCCGCTGGCTACTCGTCAACTTATACGTGCCGATAAGAAGATCTCCTATGGCCGTTTCTAACTAATTCGAAGCTGCGCAGTTGCCGTGTGCAACTTGCACTTATAAAATAACATTCTCGCACGAGCGCCCGCTGGCTTCTCGTGTCTCCGCACAGGCTGATAAGAGAATATCTTATAGCCGACATCCATCCGTTTCAATGTTGGGCAGCTGCAAAAAAATGCAAGCTGTCCTCATGATTCCCATGCACTACGTGCAACTCGCCATCCGTCGCATGGATGCGTCTCAATCAGCGCATTCTTATACTCACACATGTATGCTTAATCCTAATGTCGCTTCTCGGCGCAACTCGGATAGCATGTGGGAAAATGCGCATCGCGAATGTGCGATGCGACTCGAGTCAATTTAAAATTTCAAAAATGGGCGGAGCAAGGCTGGGCCATAACATCGTCAATGTAATTCTCATTTTCAATGAAGTTATTGCTTTCTCAAAGAGAAAGCTTTGTAATGGGGCAAAAATCGACCCACCGAATCGGACCTCGGGACCTCGATTTTCGTAATCTACGGGTCGAAAAACATGGAAATCCAAAAGTGTCTGTGTGTGTGTGTGTGTGTGTGTGTGTGTGTGTGTGTGTGTGTGTGTGTGTGTGTGTGTGTGTGTGTGTGTGTGTGTGTGTGTGTGTGTGTGTGTGTGTGTGTGTGTGTGTGTATGTATGTATGTATGTATGTGTGTAACGTTTTTTTTCGTCCACGATAACTCTCAATCTTACGAATTCCCCATTACACATGACAACACCATATTTCTCAAATTGCGTATTATGAAATAAATCGTAAATCGCGCGCAGCGCGTCTGAATGTAGCTAGTATGTATGTATGTGTGTAACGTTTTTTTTCGTCCACGATAACTCTCGAAGAAATGGTCCGATCTTCTTGAAATTTTGCACACAGGTTAGTCGCGGCAAAATCTCGGCCGAGCTTAATTTTCAGCAAAATCCGTTGTTTATTTCTCTAGCAACCGTTGCTAAGGTGTAAAATTTTTTGTTTCTTTTGTCTAGGATAACTTTCGAAGGAATCGTCCGATCTTGCTGAAATGCACACTGGTTAGTTGTGGCAAGATCTATCACAAGTTCAATTTTCAGCAAAATCCGTTGGTTATTTCCTTAGCAACCGTTTTTAACATGTTTTCTCACAAATCCTTATGAGTGCTCATTGGGGCAAGCCGGATAATCAGTTTTAAGTCACACTCGATGGCCAAGGACACTGAATTGTTCTATTTTCTTCATAGCAACCGTTGTTTACTTCCCTAGCAACCGTTATGGAGGTTGGAAATTATTAATTTAAGATCTATTTCCATCATTTTCGACGGCAAAGGACACAAAATCTTCCCAATTAGCTCCTTAGCAACCGTTGTTCACCGCCCTAGCAACCGTTGCTAATGGGGAAAAAAATTGATGTAAGTTTCGTTTCCAGTATTTCCAACGTACTATAGAGAAAATTGGGAAAATTTGGTGTCTTTTGCCGTCGAAAATGATCAAAATAGATTTTGAATTGATCATTTTCAACCTCAGCCGTCGAAAATGATCAAAATGAGTCTTCAAGTGTGCTAAATACGGACTTAAAGGCAGGGCGGATCGATTTTGACCGCTATTAAACCGTATGACAGTCACAAGATGAATTGATCGAAGATTATGCAGGTCCAAATGTCTCGCATCGTGTAGAACCTAGAACCGTTTGCTTTGTTGCATTTGATCAAATAATAAGAGAGCCCGGGCAGACATCAACACTCGCAACATAGTTTGGTCAATTGAAAAAGAACGACACTTTACACAGTCACAAAGATACGAATTAAATTGATTAAATAATTTTTTTGTAATTTTTGAAAAATAGATGATAGTATCTACGGTAGTGGAAAGGTGAAAATACAGGTTTGGGAAGCGTTTGTGGGTGATATTGAAGCCTCTTTGAGAAAGCATACTGCTAAGGCACTTGGCAGCGGTTTTTTTGATTGATTTTTCATGATTTTTACAAACCTTGTTCAAATGTCCCATCTTACCACAATTATTGCATTTATATTTTTTATATTTACATTTTGAAAAATCGTGATTTAAACCTCCGCATTGGTTACATAACCTTGGCTGTTGTGAGGATTTTCGTTGAGCTTCATCCTTATTTTTTCCTTGAGCACCAACCATTTTTGATGTCATCGTAGAGAGGTTAGGTCGTTGTTGACGCTGAGATTGTGCTGTGATTTTCTTGAGATCTACGGAAGTTAACATGGTCGAAGAAACAGCTAAAGATGCTTCTTTTTTCAAAGCTATTTCGAGTATATTTAGCAATGTAGAACTATGATTTTCTTCAAAAACTCGATCAAGAATTTTTCCTTCTTTCATGCCAGTGACGAACTTATCTTTGAGTCTGCCCTCAAGTTCTGCTCCAAAATCACAGTATATACAGCAGATTGTTTTGTTGTAAATCATAAAATTGTTTTCGTTCTTTGAAAACTGATTCACGTGGTGAGAAATGCTTATTCAAAATTGAACACAATTCTTCATAGGTCTTATTGTGTGGTAAGACTGAATAACAAAGATCTCTCAGCGTTTTGTAAACATCAGGTCCAATAGCAGTAATAAGCACTGAAACTTTGCGCTCATCAGTTACAAAGTTTGCATTAAAATATTGTTCCAAACGCTCTCTATAAATATTCCAATCTAAATTAGGCTTGAATTCATCCAAACGACCAATGATTCCAGAGAAACTAACTATTTGCGGTGTTTGAGTCCCCATCAAATTGCCCAGGCACTGTTTTGCCCGCCAATCGAAAACGGGTCACGTGCTTTTTGCCCGCCAATGAGGGCATACCAGGTCAATCAGCTATTGGAACTTGATCGATGAAGAAGTTTCATATTTTTCCCAAATAACCCAAATAACCCAAAAATCCATGTTCTGCAACTTCAATTAAATCAATATTTTGCAGAGAGCTTTCAAAACTCTTTAGGACATTTTGATATTCTCCTTCGGTCATAACGCGATGATGATTTCAATTAAAACTGCCTTACCGACCTTATCGATCTTACCCCTACATACGTCTCAGCTCATTGGCGGGCAAAAAGCACGTGACCCGTTTTTGATTGGCGGGCAAAACAGTGCCTGGGCAATTTGATAGGGTCCGTTGGCTCGGTGCCGTTGTATAAAATTGCGGATACGACATTCTGATTTGTGTCCTGTCACATTGACTAACCTGAACAAATTCTCCAGTAGAAGTCAAATTGTATTCAATCTTTGTTTTTTCATCAATATACGTTCCATAAGATGTAGGTACCACTAGTGTGGAAGGTTGTGTACTTGTAGACGTCGTTACATTTGTAGTAGATGAAATTGTAGAATTCGATGTCGTTCCAAGTGATAATAACCCATCTATCGCTCTAGATGTTGAAGGGTCTTCGAAACCCTTCGGTACCAATGGCATATCTGCTTTTCTATCAAAATCGTATTTCTCAAATTGTCAACTAATTTACCTCGTCGCCAATATGTAATGTAGTCAATTAATATCTCTTTATTTAACATTTATAATAATACGTATGTTCTTTGTGACAGGACTAATTCTCTAATCCTTTATTACTCTGAAGTTGTATATCTCTTGTTGTTCTTCTGTTCTTTTAATACACTGCAAGTGGATTTCGAGCATTTTTAACAAGTTCATAATATTTTTCCACTGTCTCAATTGTTTCCAATTTTTTTTTCTTCTGGCCATATAATCCGAAGTTTCTATCACAAGAACAATACGAATGACCACGAACTGGGTATACATGATGTATGTTCATCTCTAACTTTTGGGCTAACAGTGATAAAAAGCACAAAAATTGATAATTCTTGTTTTGCCCCCCACATGCATCGGAAAATAAATAAATTTTGTCATAATAATCGAGTTTCAGTTCTTGATTTATAGTATCTAAAAGAAAATCGCAAACTGTATTGGTACCTTTTTTCAAGTTCCCCTCCA
Source organism: Aphelinus atriplicis (assembly GCA_020882685.1). Lineage (NCBI taxonomy): Eukaryota > Metazoa > Arthropoda > Insecta > Hymenoptera > Aphelinidae > Aphelinus > Aphelinus atriplicis. The sequence goes on from JAJGQD010000032.1 coordinate 697,004, forward strand.
AAAAAAAATACATGTAACCTCTTTTGTGATTGCCAAATACATGAACATTGAATATATGGAGCCAAAGCAGTCTGCAATAGAATTGCTCAGTAACTGGAATTTTAGGTAAGGGTAAATTTTGACCAAAATCAAATTCTAAAAATAGAGCATTTTTTCTGATAACATGGATTTTTTCAATAGTTGATGAGCTTTCACATTATTCTGGTGAATTTCGTAAGCCATATCAATTTTGGTGCTATTTTCATGTTTATAACAAAAATTACATACATCAGTTCGTGGTCTCGAAAAAGTAAATTTCAGATTGCGGTTGAAATACTTCGAATATGTAGATTCACTGAGAGGAGGCTCTGATTCACCAGTTTTCTCGGAATAATACTTGATAAAAAGTTTATAAAGTTGAGTTAAAGTTAAGTCAGGGTGGTCAAAATAATTTAATACGGAACTTTCTCTGCTATAATGGGATTTAGAGTGAGGAATTGACGAGCAATGCTCCAGAATCATTTTTTTTCAATTCTGTAGAGAGTTTTACTAAATTTCTATGACTGTTTCTACCTCTATTATCTTCTAGAGGTTTATTATCTATTAATTTATTTTGAACTGTGGTAAATCGTTTTCGACTTAATTTCAAAAGAGAGCATAAAAACCTTTGACAAACAAGAATATTAACATTGATAAAGTCTAATCGAAAAATATACTGCCATTGTGGACATTTATTTTTAATGTCACTCATCGGTTTTTTTTTCATCAGTCCACTTAACAAAAAATGTTGTGATTTATAATCGCCAGCATTTGTCCAAAATAAATCATAAAGTTGTTTTTGCTTGGTCGATTCTATTAGAGAAAAACAATGTTTGATGCAGCACGACGTCACTGGCTCGAATATTCTGCTGGGATGACTTTCATTGAACGAGAGGTATATTCTTTACCCTGCGATTAGTTAATTTATTCATGAGATACTCAACTAGAAATTTATGATATGTTTCTAATAATGTAACTCACCTCATTTCTCAATTTTTTTCTCCTGTTCTCTTCCCAGTCATTTTCATTCCTCAAACGTTTCCTTCCAAATATGCACGATTTTCTATCACTCACATTATCCATCACTAAAATCACATTACTCACGAAGAAAGGATATTCGAACAAAACACTTTAGAACTGCGTTGCTAGCTACAACACACGAGTAATCGTCCACGGAGCGAGTCGATATGATCTTTCGCGCGGGGACGTACTCAGCTCATCAACTCTTTAGAGGGCGGTCTTAGAATTTCAATTTCAAAAGCCACAAAGATTTCCACTCTTCCTATTGGCCTTATTTAACAAATTCTGAAAAACCCCGGTCATTGGTCAAAGTGAAGAAAAGAGAAATCTTATAAAACAATTCAGCCCGAGTACGAAAGAGAAACATTGCTCGATAGCGCAGGTAACCAGTAGTGCACGTATTACGGATCATAAGGGACAGCGGATGGCTGCGACTATACAACGTGCGCACCCTCGTACTTACCGTTTTATTACACAGGATTAACGCCATTGTATCTTGTACCAGAAGATCGGCATATTCCTAGTTTTATGATTTTTTATGATAATTGTTTTCGAAATTTATGATTTGAGTATGAAGATGTCTCAAAGATGCGACTGAATTTTATTATTTCGTTTTACACGTGCAGTTGTACCGAACACCAACCTTTTAAAAAGTTATACAATATTTTCTTTCAGTTGATTTTTGAAGCCCGTCTACAGTGATGTGATTCTCAGTAAGAAGTTGAATTTCACAATGATACATTGCAATAGAATACGAGTAGAAGTAGGAAAATTTATTAGAATCCTCGAAAAGCCGTGATGAAATGTTGTAAGCGGGTAAAAAATGGTATAATGATTAAAATACTTTCATGATAAAATCGCTAGTCAGCGAAAACTATTGAATGTGTTACTATAATTCTGTTGAATTGAATTCAGTTGTATGAATTTGTCATTAGCATACAACTGAAATCGATATTTCAAATACTAATAATCAAATTGACTCGTTTCGTTTCGTCGATGTAAACAGTCTCGGAGTTACTTATCATTCTCGCGTGAAAAACAAATACTAGATATGGACTGATTTATAAGATCAAAATAGTAGCATCGATAAATCGAGGATTATACATTCATAACTCTCTTTGCATTCACTGAAATATTGTAACCAACAGATCCATGAGTGGTTGAAACAATGCACCGCGCCGCACTATAGCACAGGACGACGTACGGCGTGCCGTTACAGTCGTTTGAAATGAGAGTCGCTGAGAGCGTCGAAGTGTTGAAGCGGGCGGCGCGCGGGGCGCTCACAGCACAATTTTTCATTTATCTTTTATATCTCACTAATTTATTGATGGATTCATTTGAAACTTTGTAGAAAACTGACTTAATTATTATCGATCGACTTTGTCGCTGGAAGTTTTTCGTGGCTCGACTTTCCTCACACACTTTTTCTTCGCAAAGTTTGGGAATTGTGGAGGAAATTTTTTTTTTTAAAAGGTCAATAACATTTAACAAATAAACTTTTTCAATAACTGACTTGGTCCATCAGAATTACGAATGTTGTCTCATAGTACATGGAAAATTGGAACTCATTCCATGCTTTTCCGGCTGAGTAATGACGAGTTGAAGTCAAAAAAATAATTATTTTCGAGCGTGATGAAAATGTCAGAAATTGTTATTTATCTAGAAAAGGATAATTCACACATAAAAACTGTAAATGTAAAACATGTGCGCCTAAATGAGACAAATCCGATGGTATGTTAAAAATTTTGAATTTTGTACTTTCAATTTTTAGTTGGAAATATCCCCACTCCCGACCGCCACACATGGGTTCGAGCGTAGTGCGCCTTATTCGATCCGGACCCTCAATTGTTGCACGGTCTGTTATCAAATGCAATGCACTCCAGATAAATTCATCCATATTCCGAGTGAATGTACTGAATTCAAAAATCTATGTCAAGTTACATATATTCAAATACATCTGCCAATGTTGAGATAGAAATAAGTACTAAAAATCACAATTCTATGTCAAGTACTTAAAAAACCAGTATCACTTTGTAAGGGTTCGGTATTAAATTCATAATAATTTGAAGTCGACTAGAATACTCCATAATCAAAATTTTCTTTCTCAAAATATAACTAACATTATTTCACTAGAATCCCAAATCCCAATGATAACTACATGAAAGAAACTTTTTACATTACAATTTTTAACGTTTGAATGTTACAATTCTACATCATGATATTATTTCCATTCTTAAATTGAATTGTATTTATTTTGTTTTACTTCTTTTTTCTATTATTTTCAGTCAATGCAATTAACGGATACATACTTGCCATGGGCCCGTTGTTCCACAGTTTCCGATGTAATTTTTCCACGATGCGATTATTACATACGTATTCATTTCAGGTAAAAGAAAGCTAGCCACTATGCTTGTAGTATAAAAAATGCTGATTAAAAACGGAAGGATTTCCATGTAAATTTTGAATAACATTTGATGTTCAATGTTTTTTGAATCTACATTTCTGCAAGTCACGAAAAAATGAAGGAATTTCCATCCTTCAAGCATGTCTTAAATGTCCCTCGGTAAAATCTTTAGTTTTATGTCCATCGTTTGTATCGAGTATTTTCACTTCTATAGAAGAACATCTAGAACCCATTCGAGTATCTTTTTCAGTAATTTGCGAAATAGTGTATTCGAGCTATGAACACCCTTATGTTTGATTTGCAAGAACACTCATCGAAAGATCGCTATTGGGATAAAGGCTTAACTTTTGTTCATATGTAATGTGAAAATGAAATATCAATACACTGCCCATTAAGAAACTGTGAAACAAGTATGTATTCGTTAATTGCATTGACTGAAAATAATGGAAAAAAGAAGTAAAACAAAATAAATACATTTCAATTTAAGAATGGAAATAATATCATGATGTAGAATTGTAACATTCAAACGTTAAAAATTGTAATGTAAAAAGTTTCTTTCATGTAGTTATCATTGGGATTTGGGATTCTAGTGAAATAATGTTAGTTATATTTTGAGAAAGAAAATTTTGATTATGGAGTATTCTAGTCGACTTCAAATTATTATGAATTTAATACCGAACCCTTACAAAGTGATACTGGTTTTTTAAGTACTTGACATAGAATTGTGATTTTTAGTACTTATTTCTATCTCAACATTGGCAGATGTATTTGAATATATGTAACTTGACATAGATTTTTGAATTCAGTACATTCACTCGGAATATGGATGAATTTATCTGGAGTGCATTGCATTTGATAACAGACCGTGCAACAATTGCTTTAAGATGTACTTTAAAGAAATAGTAGTTCTGTATACCCTAATAAATATAATTTTTGTACATAATTGTACAAAAACGTACAAAAACGTATAGAAATGAACAAAAACGTACAAAAACGTAGAAAAACGTACAAAAATGTTTATAAGTGTCCCATTTGGAACAACTTTGAAAAACTGTTCACATATATACTCACTATACACTTTCGTACAATTTTGTACACTTTTCTACAATTCTATACGTTTTCGTACGTTTCCGTACATTTTTATACGGTTTTGTATGTTTTTGTACGTTTTTATATGGTTATGTATGCTTTTGTACATTTTTGTACGTTTGTATACGTTTTTGTACGTTTTTGTACATTTTTGTACATTTTTGTACGTTTTTGTAAGTTTTTGTATGGTTATGTATGCTTTTGTACATTTTTGTACGTTTGTATACGTTTTTGTAAGTTTTTGTACATTTTTGTACATTTTTGTACATTTTTGTACATTTTTGTACATTTTTGTACGTTTTTGTACGTTTATGTATATTTATATACATATACATACGTTTTTTATACTTTAAAGAAACCCTTTCAGTAACTTAATCTTTATTACATATTTATATATAATTACATTCATTTGATCATTTTTACATGAAAAAATTGAACAAATTATTTTTGTAATCAAAATTTGATCTGAACAGTTCATAATACTACAAATAACATGTACATTAATTTGATTTTTTACCCATGGCACCTTCAGCAATTGTGCTACAATAAAATTGAACACCACAATGTATGAGTGAACTCGGTCTAATTATGTCATTACACCGTATAAAAGTAAAATCACTGAGCTGTCTATTTACAATTTTTACATGATTCACATTCGCATTAAAGCACTCATATTTAACATTTAGTACATTCATGAAAATTATTACAATATCAGTATCGACGTACTTCATTTTGCATATATTTCTTATTAATCCAAATACAGAATAATTTGTCACAATGATAGAATCGTTGTTTCTTTATTAGATTTTATATAAGAGCAACTACTATATCGGCGACCTTTATAAATAAATTTCATGTATCTATAACATTCTCTCAGCTTTGTCATATAAAAAATTTCCCTGAGGCACATAATTTCAATTCCTTCAAGTCTATAATTTTTTTTTTCTTCCAAAGGCTATCACCACCTGGGTATATGATTAAAAATAAGATCAAAGACTGAACATCAAAGAATAAAATAATGTAGGTGTACACAAAGGTTGTGATTCGATTAAGTTATTCAGACTGCATATAAATATACACACACACACACACACACATATATATATATATATATATATATATATATATATATATATATATATATATATATATATATATATATATATATTATCACCGCCGTATTTATTAATAATTAATTAATACGTAATGGCCACAGGGCCTGGAGCATGATAACGATAAAGGAGTGGCGCGCACGAGGTGGTGAGGCTCGTGTGCGCGGGAGTAGGATCTTGAGCGAGGATAGCGTGGCAAAGTAAAAGTCAGTTGATTCTGACAAACATAAATATTCATTAGATCTACAAGGGACGAATTTACACAAGTAAGGCAACGAGCCTTAGGTCGCGTCTCGCGGGCCGGAGAGAGAGAGAGCGTGAACGCGTGTTGGCCGGGAGAGAGAGAGAGATGGCGATCGAAGGCGGCACTTACTCGGCGATGCGGTTCGAATCGGCTCCGGCTTGGATCGGCGCTCGTTCTCGGCTTGGCCTCGGGCGCACGGGTGGCGAGCTAGATGACGTGGGGGATGTCGGCTGTCGTTCTCTAGGGCCACGATAACATCTAAGGGCGGTCTCGTGATTCGAGGGCACGTGCTATCGCACGCGAGGGCCGGCAATAAACTGATAAGCTTCCGCCGCGCGCTGGGCCGGCCAAGTTTACTTCGGCCGTCCTCAGCTGACGTCACGCGGTGCGATACTTCAATTTCGTTCGCGACGCGGTCTCTCTCTCTCTTACCATTGTCGGCAGCGCTGGCTCTCTTGCTCGGCGCTGAAACATGGCTAAATATTTACATATGACATAATATTGTGGAGAGAGATATCACAGGGCCTGATATAATAAATAGTTATAATTAGTAACCCGTGACACCCCTCCCCCAGACGTGGTATAGCCGGTTGGCGTACCGCTCCGATGCATTCATCTCTCTCATTTTATGGTAAATTGGGATGAACTTATGGGATGGCAGCATGTTCTGCTTCGAGATATTTTCAAACGAATGAATTGAACTTACATTTCCTTGTGAACTAATTTGTTCATTATTTGAAAACACGAGGGAATGTGAATATCAAAGGTTAAGAAAATTGTAAAGTTGAAAAAAAAAAAAATTCTTGACAGCAGGGCATTTGGGGTCTGAATAGGCCAACTGGTTCCTGCTCTCTCTTTTACTAATATTATTGACTTGCTTGGCTCTAGGGCCTGTCGTCACCAAAACAATTCTTTTGGTTTACGCACCATAATCTAATTATTGACGAGCGCGTAATACATTTCGTTTGTTCGATTCTAATCAAGTGCATCCATCCACTCTCACACTCACAGCCTGAGCTCGGTTTTACAATAATTATGCTACTTTTGACTTACTAGAATCATAACTAGATTTAAAAAAAAAAAATAATACAAAAGTTTGGCTTAATGCCTTGTACATGATTCTGGACTAGTTAAGTACAAAAAAATGTGGCTCATTGCCTGATTGATTCCTTTATAATAATCAAAACAAAATATACGGCTTAGGGCCTGACAATTTTATAAGAAAAAAAAAACAAAACTATGGCTCTGGCAGTGCCTACGATTTTATAGAAAAAAGTAAAACTTTGGCTCAGTGCCTACGATTTTATAGAGAAAAAGTAAAACTGTGGTTTATAAGAAATTTTTTCCGGTAGAAAAAAACAAAGCTATGGCCTAGGATTTTTTAAGAAAAAAAACTAAAAAACTATGGCCTGGCATTTCTTCGGCGGCGACGCGGAGCCAATACTGCTTGTAGAGGTTCCGAGCTTTCGTCGTCTCCTTCTTCCGCATGTAGTTCGGGCAGACCTGGTTCGAGTCGTTAGGACCGTTGCAGAGCTAATCATGCTGATCCTTTGAACCTATGATCTTTCGCGTCTTCTCGGCGCCTGGTCAGCGATGTCGCTTGCCTTTATCTTCTGCTGCATCAGCATTTAATCTCGTCGAGGTTTCCGTGGTATTCTGGCGTCCCGATTGCTCGGCATTTCGTCATAAGTTACTACGGTACTTTCTTTACGCTAGCCTTGTCAGGTGCGCTTACGATCATACCTGCGGCAGTACCGTTGGACAATGGTTAATTTTTGTCGTGGTAAGGGAGTTTTTTGGGGCCGCCCACGTCGTTTCCTCGAAGCTTCCAGTTTAGCTGTTGCGTTAGCGCCGAAGCCCTGGCCAGTAGCTCCGCCGCAAGTCGCTAGTCCCAGATTCTCAGATCCCGAAGCTTCGTCCTTAATGTCAGGAAATGTGGGTTGTTCCGTCGTCCTTACTCGACGCGTCCCGTTGTCAATTGATGGTAGGGCCGCTTTGCTCAATGACGAAATATTGCCGATTGAAATTTGTTGCCAGTTCCGTAGAAACTCGAGCTGCAGGTGATAATAAAGCGTGAAGTCAAATTATGCGCTGCGACGTCTTGCGTCTCCTGGTGCCGTTAGGCGCTTCTAAAATTTTTCCCTTCTCCGATTCTCACCCTCCTTCTCGGCAGCCTTCTTCCCATTGTAGGCTGTTAGGCGGAATCGGATTCTGACCACGTTTCTGTCTCCCCGGTTCCTGTCTCCCTGGTTTGGAAGGCTGACTCCGGCAGAAGACTCATAGTCGGCGGTGGAGGCGGTTGGTAGTACTTTTCCTCATGGATCAGGTACTCAGCCTCCCTCGCCTGGCGTACCAACGAGTCGACATCCGCAATAGTTTCGCGTTTAATTTGCCTTTGTATCGCCGGAAGTAGATTGGCGTACAAACGGTCAATTTGTTGCGGTAAGGGCCAGGCGGGCTGAAACTTGTTCATTATCGTCATGAGACAGATAATGTAGTCCCTCACCAGCTCGCTAGGATGTTGTGTCCTTTTTTCCGTTTCGCGGCTTAGTCGCTGTTGGAAATTCCGGTCGACACCGTAAATAAGGCGTGCCGAGTTGCAAAAATCGTGCCATGTGTGCCACCGATGCTGCATCTGGCGGTACCAATGCAACGCTACTCCGGACAGTAATTCTGTCATTCCGTTAATCAACTCTGTGTCTGACAGGTTGGATGACCTGTTGCACTCTTCTACCCTTTGCAGGAACTCCTCGATGCTGGTCGTCTTTGCTTGGCCCGAGAATCCTATTTTCCAGGACCTGACGATTTTCCCTACATCTATGATCGAGTTATTGAGATTACTTCGGCGTCCCGCTGTTCCATTATTAGCCGACTCTCGCCCAGTATACATACTGTGCGCCCCCCTCTCCCAGATCGGGTAAATCGGGTCTTGAGGGCCTGGCAGCAACTACTGATTGTTTTGCACCGTCGCTGTCGAAATTCATGTCTGGACTGGTTCATTTTTCCGATAGTAATTGATATCGTAGGTGTCTTGCATGTTCACTCTCCTTGCGGGTGCCGTATCGTTCTGGGTCGAGTTCGCTAGCGCATTAGGGTTTGCGCTTGTGCCTGTCAGCACCGTTGATATGTCCGGGTGTCCGTCTGCCGACGCTTCGTTGGGGGCTTGCGCATTTTGCATTCTCATGCTACTTATGAGTTTGCGTTCTCTCATGAGCTCCGCTCTTACCCTCTCGCATTCCCGCCGAGCTTCCTGGAGTTTTATCATTTCTGCGACTACCCACCTATCTACCCATTCGCTAGTGCCGTCTGGGTACGTTACGTGCACCTGTCGTTGCTCTCTTGCGGTCGGTCTGATCGGCACTGACGTTGTCGTAATTGTGGGTGTCTGTGTGTTAGCGGTCTCTGTTACGATGTTATCCTGGGGCGTTACAGGGATGTTAGTCGTGTCTGTTATCAGAAATCCTGAGGGGTCCGCGATTGTTGGGTTTAGCGTTAAATGTGTGCTGTTCGCTGTAATTTCGGTTTCCGCTAGTGTCGTACGCTCTAACCTACTTCGCTGTATACGGGCTGCCGTTTCATTCAGAATCGTGGGGCTGAAGTGTCCCAGGTACTGCGTATATTCTATTAGCAGGTTTTCCCTGTACTCGAACAACTTCTGTTCTGTCGACAGTTCCAGACGCTATATGAAATCGACTGCCGTGTAGTCCCCGTTTAGCCGTCGCATTAGTTTGACTAAATTTGCAGCTGCTGAATTGCTAATTTGCAGGTCCAGCTTTTGCATCGCATCGTCCAGCTCCGCATCTGTTAAATTCTCCAACCATTTCGTCAAATCGATGCTGTAATTTGATGCCATCTTGCTTATGGGCGGATGTGTATCGGAATGTGTACGCTTACGACTACTTATTAACTACCGCAAATTTGGATACCGCTCTGTACTCTTTCACGCTATGTAATCTCTCACACATACACTCAGTCTCTTGGGTACGGACGGGAAATGCCGAAAGGTCGGTGCTTGCGCTAATATCGAATAGATTATATTATCGCACTTATTCTAAAATTATTGCAGTCTCGAAGTTTATGTAAGTCTTTCTTATTACTTGTTATTTTCCGAACGTCAGTTCCGCGCAGACTAGTTTTGTTCTTGTTTGATTCCGGAAGGGGATTTTGTTTCGTCAGAAACAATTTGAAATTTTCCAAAAGAAAAAATGATATTCGAGAGAGATTCTATTTCGTTTGGAAAAAGTCTCAAATTTCGAAAAACGATTTTCCGCCAATTTTATTTTGTCAGAAAACGTTCGGAGCCTTGGAGAAAAAAAATTAATTCCCGACTTTCGAAGTTCCGAACGGGCAAATGATTTTTAGGTTCCGAAATCCCGAAGAAAAATTATTTCTTAGGAAACTTCATTTCGTTAGAAAAGAAATCTCGGAGGGAGGAAAAAAAAGTAATAATTTTATTATAAGGAAATTTTCGTTTCGCTGGGGACAATTCAGATTTTTTAGAAAACGAAAAATTTTATCCTCGGGGAAACAGTCGTTTCTGAAAAATTTTATCTCATTTGACAAAACTTTAAATTTTGGAAGAAAAAAAAATTCGATTTTTAAAAGGTTTATTTCGCTAGAAAAAAAATTTGATATTGTGGAAAAACTAATTCTCAAAAAAGAAATTTGTCCAGGAAAAAGAAATTCGATTGCCTTTAATAAAGCTTATTTTATTGAGAAAGAGAGAAAAGGAAAATTATTATATTCCAAAGAGGCCTTTAAATTATTGTTTTCACTTCGAAACTGCATGAGTTCATGCCTTTCCTCGCTTGACGACTCGCTAACCCGTGTTTACAAATATGTAGTCGATGTTTTTCTTCGGCCCATAGGTTCTGTTCGCTCGCTGGCCCGTACGGATGTTTCTAAGCTGGTGCGTATGCGCGCTGCTCGGGTTTGAGTCCGGCCGCTGGGACGGCGCGTATATATGCTCGCCTCGTGGTCGGTGCGGACACGCGGTTGAACAGGGGGAATATGTGTATCTATCGTCCGCTATGAATATTATTCGGCGCTGTGCTTGTCACTTCCTGGCAGAGACTATTTGGCATCAATAATTCTCCCACGAGTTTATTATTCGTGCCTCTTCGCAAAAATTGCCTCAGCGCCGTGCGCTGTCGTTGCTACGCCGGACGCTGCTGCCGCGGGGCGAGGGAGAAAAGATGGTCGCTGAATTTTTGGGGGAAAACAAATTCACTTGTTGCGCTTTTAGATCTTAATTAATTAATTGCCACACTATTCCAGCACCACGATTGCTGGGCGCCAGTTATCACCACCGTATTTTTTAATAATTAATTAATACGTAATGGCCACAGGGCCTGGAGCATGATAACGATAAAGGAGTCGCGCGCATGAGGTGGTGAGGCTCGTGTGCGCGGGAGTAGGATCTTGAGCGGGCATAGTGTGGCAAAGTAAAAGTCAGTTGATTTTGACAAACACAAATATTTATTAGATCTACAAGGGATGAATTTACACAAGTAAGGCAACGAGCCTTAGGTCGCGTTTCGCGGGCCGGGGCGAGAGAGAGCGTGAACGCGTGTTGGCCGGGAGAGGGAGAGATGGCGATCGAAGGCGGCACTTACTCGGCGATGCGGTTCGAATCGGCTCCGGCTTGGATCGGCGCTCGTTCTCGGCTTGGCCTCGGGCGCACGGGTGGCGAGTTAGGTGACGTGGGGGATGTCGGCTGTCGTTCTCTAGGGCCGCAATATCACCTAAGGGCGGTCTCGTGATTCGAGGGCACGTGCTATCGCGCGCGAGGGCCGGCAATAAACTGATAAGCTTCCGCCGCGCGCTGGGCCGGCCGCTTACTTCGGCCGTCCTCTGCTGACGTCACGCGGTGCGATACTTCAATTTCGTTCGCGACGCGGTCTCTCTCTCTCTTACCATTGTTGGCAGCGCTGGCTCTCTCGCTGGGCGCTGAAACATGGCTAAATATTTACATATGACATAATATATATATATATATATATATATATATATATATAATATATATATATATATATATATATATATATATATATATATTGTAACGAGTGCTTCGCAAGCACTCGTTAACGCGCGATCGCCACGTGTCGCGCCGGTAGCATAGGCGAGCGTCGCGAATCGCGTGATTGACTCGCGATCGACGCCGGCACGCGCCGTACTATGGGCAGAAACGGTAGAATTGGCGACTCGTGCTTATAACTTTTGAAGGAGGCCATATTTTTTGATGAATCGAAAACGAGATAAAAGCTAAACATCTATAGAATAGATATTAACTAGTCCCGAGCTACAGAATCGATTTTTTATTCGGAATAAAGTGATTTGAAAGAGCAAAAAAATGGGTAGATTTTAAAAAATTCAAGAAATATTCTATCGATCGATGTGAACTAAAATATGAAAAACAGTATGCTATACCTTGGAAACTCACTTATAAGACCCTGAAAGAATTTTTGAAAAATGTTGATAATTACTCTTGTAAATTGCAAATGAAAAAAAAAACTAACTCTGCAACGAATAGATACATGAACTTCGAACTTGACTGGAAATTTCGATAAATATTCGGAGATTATACCCATTTTTTTGCTCTTTCAAATCACTCTATTCCGAATAAAAAATCAATTCTGTAGCTCGGAACTATTTAATATCTATTCTATAGATGTTTAGCTTTCATCTCGTTTTCGAATCATCAAAAAATATGGCCTCCTTCAAAAGTTATGAGCACGAGTCGCCGATTTTACCGTTTCTGCCCATAGTGCGCCGCGGCCCTTTGGGCTATGCGCCGCAAAAGAGAGTGAGAGAGCATGGAGAGGGGCGGACCTCCCAACTCGTGCGGCAGGCGAGCGAGGACAGGAAGAAGCGACACTCTCGCGCCGACCCTTGCGATAATTAGCACGCGCCGCTAATAACACCTCATCCGCGCCACGACGTGGACGTCCGACTTGTGAGCGTGTGTGTGTGAGTGTCCCCGCACCACCCCGACGACACTCCAGGCGCTACACCGGCTTTGCAGAGAGAACCCTGTTTTCTCTGGGCGCGTGGGTCATGCAGTTTTTGTACGCGCGCGAACACCAAACGTTTAAGAGGCGTCTAAAATATTTTATAAAGTGGAACGAATATTTGGTGTGAGCGCATTTTCTCAACGAAAAAGTTTCATTTTACGAACGATTTTCCGCTTTACGAACGAACGAATCGTTCGTAGATCTTTAAAGTTAAAAAAAAGGATTAAATTCGGGCGAGAAAAGGGTTAAATCCTTAGGGCTATATCCTCCTAGGGCTCCTAGGGCTATATCTGGTATAGCCGCGACCGCGCACACCCGAGACGTCCATGAGCGCGTGCGCCAGGATCAGCGCTAGCGTCACCGAGAGCAGCGAGCGAGCCCACCGACCATCCTGCGTGTGAGAGTTAATGAGCGACCGCCGAACTGTAAATTGCGCGCTTCAATTTGTGTTTTTGCGAGCGAGCGAATACTCGGTCTCGTGGCCGGGGGTTATTCAGAGATTTTTCGTTCGTGCGTAAAAGCCGTTTAACGCACGATTCAACCCTTTTCTCGCACGAATTTAACCCTTTTTTCGAACCTTCAAAGATTTACGAACGATTCGTTCGTTCGTAAAGCGGAAAATCGTTCGTAAAATGGAACTTTTTCGTTGAGAAAATGCACTCACACCAAATATTCGTTCCATTTTATAAAATACTAGCATCCCCCGTCGCGGCTTCGCCCGCGATACGTGTAATTGGGAACAACAAAATTTGTATCTCATAAACATAGAATTTCATTTGTTACTGAGAACGATGAAGTTCTGAGACTCGTTTTAATTGATCATTTCGACAATGCAAGATAATGTCTCTTGGGCCTTTGTCTTCATCTACCAACAGTACAGCCACTTCGTTCGTAGTTGGAGCATTGTAACGACCTCTGTGTTGATTTGTTGGTACACGATCAGCGTGAATAATGAGCTTATGATCATGTATTGGTGTATTTTCTAAATTGTACTTAAAACTTCTGATCAAATTATTATTTTCTAGCAAGCAGTTTTGCAAAGTTTTCACCAGGTTTCTGTTCAAATCTGGGACAATATTAGAACGAAGCGAAAGCTGGTCAGCTTCAGAAACGAAATAAATCTGTAAAAATTGCGGATTCTCGCCAGAAGTAGGCAATAGACTTCCAATACGATGACAAACTTGTCCTTGGATCTTGAACGTAGGCATAAAATTCCCTTCTACGATTTGTTTTGCACCGAAAGAAGTCATCTGGAATAACGTATTGTATTTTCTCGAATTGTTGAGAAAATTTTCTGATAGTGGATGGAATCCCAAAATTATACTTTTAAGAGGTTCTGGAGGTTCCTCAAGTTGTAAAAGAGAAACTTTGCCTCCTGCACAACACATGCCTGCGGCTTCATCATTCCATTTTTTGGCGAAGCAATGATTGCATATTTTACCCATTGAACCAGTTTGCACATCTTTTGAATCAATATAATTCAAAAAACAATTATATTCAAAAGCAGTTCTGTAACCTGCCACATGGACTCTGGTTTGCTCTGGGACTGCTCTACGATATACTGACATTCGATTTGCAGACCGAGTCTGACGACCCAATCTGCTCAATCGTGTTTTCGGCATAATAATTATATATATATATATATATATATATATATATATATATATATATATATATGCGAGAAATTTTCTCCAAAGGGAGAGACAATATCTATGCACTGTCATGCTCTACTTATAAGTGAAGCAGCTCAACTCTCTTGCGGATAGCGCTCAGCCGCCTAGTGGAGAAGGCGCGAAGCTCGTCGCTGTAGCCTGGGTCGGCGGGCGGAGGGACTACTTTCCGCGCAGGCGCCGTGCCTGCCATTCGGGGTTCTGCGGTTAATACGCCAAGAAGTAGTAGTTCGACTATTTATTTATTCATTTAAATAATGTATTTTTCAACGTTTTGCATAGCCTATAACCATCTGGCGTGTGCAATGAAGCTACTGTCAAAATTTGGTAACATTCGATTCAGTAGTTTTGGAGCCAAATGCGAACAAAAAAACGGCTTCCTCTTGATATAATAGTAAGATTTTAGACGCCTCTTAAACGTTTGGTGTCCGCGCGCGTACAAAAACTGCATGATCGCGCGATCGCTAGTATATATATATATATATATATATACTAGCCAGAATATACACACACACACACACACACACACACACACACATATATATATATATATATATATATTATCGAAATAACATTATTTGTCTGCACACTGTAACTAAATAATGATTAAGAAAATTCATCATTTGTATCAATAGTATTTATCATATGCATTTTCATAAATACAATATCATTATACACAATCATTTTATTAATCTATGACGAATTGTTTAACTTCAACTTCTTCAGGTTTCTCTTCTCTCTTCCTGAATGGAGATGCAAACGGGGGAGGTTTGAATTTATTAATTTCAGAACTTACTTTCTCTAGTTGAGATTCCATTCGTGCAATCCCTTCTAAAATGAGATCGGTGTTGCAAGTGCCTGAAAAAAGATAATTAATAATTGGAACGTAAAGTTTTTAAATCTTCATCCAATATAAAATGATGAAAAAACGAACATTCTGAGCGTATGTGCCAGTTTTATTTTAACCTATACAAAAAAGACTTTACGTATAGTTCAATTTGACTGGGGACATCCGAATTAGGTTCCGCAAGCTGATTTCTACTCTGGATCCATATAGTTCTGGTAGATACCAGAATTTGAAAAATGCATGCACTGGCTGACTAATTACCTATGTAGAGATATAGATTTTTATATAAAAGGGTGTGATAAACAAGATGAAATTCCATTCATTTCAAGGTAATTTTTCAACGAGTGCATACATTTTTTAAATTTTGGTATTTACCAGAATTATATGCATCCAGTGTAGAAATCAGCTTGTGGAACCTAATTTGGATGTCCCCAGTCAAATTTAACCTAACAGTAAGTCATTTTCATATAGGTTAAACTGAAATCACATCACCTTAATTGAACAATATTAAAATATACCATCAACTTACATTCAGTTCGTCTGATTTTTGTTGGAAGTACGTCCTCATCATCAAACAGGCCTTTTCTCAGCAGAAACAGTCTGATCGCTATCATCTTCTGTTGAATGTGATGAAATGTTATCATCTAGATCATCTCCCAAATGAAATAGATAGGCTGCCTTCGACTTCTTATTGTTCCAGTACTGACTTTGGGTTTTCTTGACGAGATGAATCCTGACGACTGTGGCTCCATGAAATTTTGATATGTTGGTTCTGAATCATCGGAGCTGTCAGAACTATCGTAAAATCCAATGATTCTTAGTACTTGAACATGTATGTCTATAATAGGCTGTTTATTTGATTGTCTTTGTTGAGCATATTTCTGCGCTCTCTTGACTTTCTCGTGCCATGTCTGAAAAATAAAATAGTAATTTTATTATAAATGTCATTATTCACTAAAACTTTTATTTTTCAAAGCACAGTGACTATGTCACTAAAAAAGATGACAAAATGTATACAACACAAAATTTAGCGTAGCACAAAGTTTAGCGTCCCATGTTTTGCATATAATACAATCATATTATATGCCTGAAAGCGGAAAAAATGATAATATCTAAAATTAATACTGTATGCCCAGTTATTTTTTACCGATGAAGCTATAATCTAAATCTTAGAATAGTACAGTATATTTAAAGCACAAAAATATTTCCAAAATTTTCCCGTAACATTGTGTGGCATAATCGCAGAGAAAAACTAGACGTATTAACTACAAAGTTTTCGCCAAGTACAGTTCGGCTACATTCAGGGTACGCCTGTCACTGCACAGTTGCCGAGTAATAATTATCGATTTATTTATTTGTCTTGTTATACATCGATACGAACGGAATGAGTCTACTTAACCCATTAAGTCCCAAATTGCAGAAATTTTATTGGTACATTCGAGCTGAAATATTTTGATGAATAAGACGGAAGATTTATTGCAAAATAGTCATTCCTACTATTTTCGGGTATGCTCTACACGATAGAATGGTTAAAAAGACTGAAAAAATTGATTTTCAATAAATAATTAACAAATTAAAATAAAAAATGCAATTTTTTGGGGCACTTTTTTTTTTCAATCCAAAATCAGAGGAAGAAGGAATTTTATTTTTACTGTCGGAAATATGCACAAAAGTGCACAAAATATTTGAACTTTTCAAATTCGTCGAGTTTTTTTGACTATGATTTTTTTTAACAAAATGGTGGCCAAAAAACGGGCATCAATATTTTGGATTTTCATTTTATCAATATTTTAAGGCATACATCTTCATATTCGATATATTCCTTTGGAATTCGATGTACGGGGGTTTTCAATGTCGCTGATAACGCCTCTGACATCAAATTCTCAAAATTCTGGTTCCAAGATGGCGGTTTCAAGATGGCGACTGGCGATTTTCCACATTTTTAGTCAGAGAATCGTGAAAATTTGGAATAATGAGTTTTCGGGGGCGCTGATGATGAATCTGTGGCGGCTGCCTATCAGCCCGACCACGATTGCTGGGGGATGGTGATGAAGAAAAGAGATGATCTAATAAATAAAAATGATTTATTAGTAAAGTGTACAATCTCTCTCTCGCTCTCTACTGAGGGCCGACCGCTCAGCTTGGGCCGCTGAGTCTAACCCGACTCCCTGCGTTCACGCTCGCTACCGCCGGTACTCGCTATCGGCGGTTCTCGCCTCTGTCTCCCCTCTACGCATGCTTACCCGCAGGGGGGGTGAACAGCACCGCCTGGTCGCCACAGTGCTCCCCCCCAATAACCACGTCGGAAAATCGGAGAATTTTTCCGTCGTGGTTATTACCACACAAAAGCATGCGCTTTCCAATCCAAAACGACTACAATATGTCGCTAAATCCGCAGTCGCGTTAACAATTCAATAACAATTTATTGATTTCTATACTTCTTATAATCTAAATTTGACGCTTGTATATTTCTTTCTTACTCACAGGTTTTTGCTTCTTGTACATTTTATTTCTTAACCTAGTTCTCAACAGTATTTAACGCATCAGTCAATGCTCGTCGAACATGTTAAAGTCATATTTACATTCAACTAATTGTATTACAACATTTTCTGCTGAAAGCAATAATTCCATTGCTGTTGACTCACGATAGATTTAATTTCTTTTAATCTTGGCATTATTGCTGAAGCAAAAAATAAAACTTTTTAACTTTACAAACTTACAAACGACAATATCACATTGTTTCCTGTATAAATTGTTTCCAAAATCTGGTACAAAGTATAGTCGATGTCACTGTTATCACAATAAATCCGTCTTATCTTGGAAGGTGTATTGTTGTATTCAACAAGGTTTTAATCACAAATTTTTGACATTTAAACCATCGCCTTGAAACCAGAGTTTGGAATTACAAATGATCTAACAATCATAGATTTCATTCAATTATCATAAATACAATAAACTCTCGATTCTGAAAACAGTATCAAAACTAGTCTGCCGACTGGTATAAAATTACTTTGTATACAATAAAATTGTCGTTCAAAACCTTTTAGCTTTAAAGCAGACGATAACAATCTAAAGAACGTTTCAATACTAATGCACGTAAATGCTTATCTTTTTCAACAATCGTCACATTCTTTCTTTCATCTATTATTCTTTGAACTTAGACAGTGTAATTTATTTATTTCGTTTTCCGGCTCAGCGTTGAGCCCTGGAAATCACATTTTCAATTGCTTGCTTGACCAGGCCGTAGGAAAAAAGGTATGACCTCAGTACGGACCCAGCCACAAGCCTGTCAAACTAAATATTAAGATTTTTCTTTGGTTTCGGTTTCATCATTCTTACGCTTGGCTTGTTCGCCCATCCGTTACAGTCTTATAATTTCCATTCACACACATTCCATCACACATTATCATACAATATTGTTGATCCTCGTCATAGTTCTACTTCGAGGTACTTTTGTTGAGCAGTTTGGAAAGCAAGGTTACATTGAACTAACCACGGGGTAAAGTTTTTCTACGAAAATATTGATTACCGAGACAATCACGTATTCGAAAGCGAATCGACGTATCGCTCTTCCCATGAATAGCCCTTGCACTTTCTGTGTTGATCAGGGTTCTGATTCCACACCTGCTTGCCTTTGTGACTTCGTGTTCACATCATTTAAATACGTTACTTCTTTTACAACCCAATCGCAAGGTTGTTCACATTTATAAGCTTTAGTACGATATTTCTCATGATAAAAACAAAGTTTACGTTGATCGTTACTATCATGATCACTTTTCTGTTTAACATTAGAATTACTACGATCACGTGATTTAGATCGTTTTCTTTCATGGTCTCTATCTTTAGACCGAGAACGCGAACGTTTCGTTAAAGAATCTATAATATTCTCAAGTTTCTCAATTAACTTCTCTTGACTACTATCAATACTTTCAATTCTTGGACTATGATCCAATAACTCATGGCACCTGTCTGCCTTTTCCAATAATAATGCTTCATTATCCATCTCAATACCATCTAGATATAATTTATACTCTTTGGGAAGTCTAGCCTTCCACGCCTTTAAAATAGTTTGCCTGGGTATAAAATCACCAGCTTTGTACAACATATCGTTAAAAAATACTGATGGACTTTTGTCATACATGTGACATGAAGCAAACAGGGCCTCGAGTTTATGATCATCTGATCTAGCAAATTTTTTTTAAAAGAATTTGCTTTAATTGTAAATACTTATTAACAGGACCAACAGTCTTCAACAAATCTGAGATTTCATGCAACGTATCCATTCCCAAATTATTAACAAGATTAAAATATTTAGCACTGTCATCAATTACATTGTGATGTACAAACTGAGATTCAAACAATTCAAACCACTGGGCTGGATCATGTTTCCAAAAAACTTGAAATTTAATATTTCTAGGTATCAAACTATTATTCATATTATGGGGAAATCTAGAATTTATTTGATCAAAATTTTGTGCGCTAATACTATTATCATTATAATTTCTAACTTGATGATTTGAATTTACTATTTCTGGAATTATATTGTTATGTACTTGACTATACTTAGGCAAAGTTCCAGTATGCGACTGTCTACTTGTATTGGATGTCAACGTGTTACATGCCCCTTCTGTGTTAATATTACTTAACTGACCAAATTTCTGAGTATATGCATGTAATTGCTTAGCTAACAATTCATTATCTTTGCAAGCGGTAGCATAATTCAACTCAACAGTCTTCAGCCGCATACTCAAATTATTAATTAAAGTCTCTAATTGCTTATTTTGACTAACAGAAGTATGTACATTACTTGAAATCTCATTAATATCATGAACAATCTCATTATTATTATTCTGAGGGCTAATAGCACTCTCGTCAATCTCATTAATTCTATTTTGATGAGAACTGTTGTCCAAAGGAAAACCAAAAACATCATTTGTATTAACAAACCTAGAACTGAGTGGATTTTTAGCTTTAGTTGAAAATAATTTTCTTCTATTATTAATATCTCCAAAAGAAAAGGATGATTTGTCAATTGAATTTGTAACGTTAGTAGAAAAAGTAATTTGAGTGTGTGTCTGTATAGCTGAAGCGTCAGCACCAGAGTCAACAAGTCCAACCGTATGAGCAACACTCGAATGAGGAGCAATATTTTGACCAGAAACACTTAAGGAAAGACCATCCGAGGTTGAAGTCTGTATAGTGTTCAAGAATGCTTGATATGCCACATCAGACTCCTTACTTGTTTTCCCAACGGGTGAATGTACAATATTCCCAAACATGATGTAAAGGATAACCCAACCTCTGTGTCCAAATCAACAACTCAATACGGCTACTTCACTTCAAGACAATGGCAAAGGTCTTATAATACCCAAAATGTAAACAGAACTTAGCGCTAACACCTCACTCAAAACAACTACCCAGTCGACAACAGCTATTATTTACTTTCAATCACCTTGATACGCTTATGAGTATAGGAAAAAGCCTTAACTTAGTATACTCAAAGCAAAAATTTCTAGATTCTACTTGTCGACTAAAGCAATTGAATTATTTTCACATACTCAATGCGCACACATACTCATGTTATTTGACCAATGCAATGTTCATATAAAAAAAAAATTTTTAGCAATGTACATAAGAAAAAGTTATAAACTTAGTACGCACAATAGCTGATTAATATAATAACCTTTAGGTTTATCAGAACATGCATTGTCCAAAAGGTCAACTAAAATACTACTACTTATAATAAAATCTTGAAATTTTTGTTGATATTCCACTCGAACTTGTGTTGAAAAATTCTTGTTTGATTTTATAATTTACTTGAAGTTAAAAATGTTTATACTTTGAAAATACTTGAGTTGCGATATTAATAACTTTGACCTTGAGTGCTTTCAACAACTTGCGTAGAAAAGGTTTTTGTTTCGACTCAAAATTCAACGACTTTGTCGTTGTGCGGTTGCAAAATGGCGGTCTTACTCAAAACGGTGCATTTGACCAAAAGCTCGCTCGCAAAACTCTCTCACCTGACAAAAACACACTTCAGCGAGGCTACGCCGCGTTTCCCTAACCGGGAATGAAGCTGAAGTCCTGGTGAAGATTGCGGTAGCAGGCTGCACCTCCTTGGAATGAGCAGCGAGAGGATACCTCCAATCGCCCCAGCAACAATTCAGCCAAAGTTGAGAGCTCGGTTGAACTTCGCCAAAACCACGCCGGCCGTGCGCCGCTCCGGACAAAGCCGCGAACCGTTGCTCTTCCACGCAGAAGTTGCTGCTCGTCGGGGTCACCAGTGTGGCGGCTGCACATCAGCCAGACCACGCTGCAGCCCAGACGTCGGGGTCACCAGTGTGGCGGCTGCCTATCAGATTGCTGGGGGATGGTGATGAAGAAAAGAGATGATCTAATAAATAAAAATGATTTATTAGTAAAGTGTACAATCTCTCTCTCGCTCTCTACTGAGGGCCGACCGCTCAGCTTGGGCCGCTGAGTCTAACCCGACTCCCTGCGTTCACGCTCGCTACCGCCGGTACTCGCTATCGGCGGTTCTCGCCTCTGTCTCCCCTCTACGCATGCTTACCCGCAGGGGGGGTGAACAGCACCGCCTGGTCGCCACAAATCTGACATCAGATTTTCGAAATTCCGTATCCAAGATGGCGGTTTCAAGATGGCGGCTGACGATTTTCCACATTTTTAGTTGGAGACTTAATGGGTTAACCCATTAAGTCCCAAATTGCAGAAATTTTATTGGTACATTCGAGCTGAAATATTTTGATGAATAAGACGGAAGATTTATTGCAAAATAGTCATTCCTAGTATTTTCGGGTATGCTCTACACGATAGAATGGTTAAAAAGACTGAAAAAATTGATTTTCAATAAATAATTAACAAATTAAAATAAAAAATGCAATTTTTTGGGGCACTTTTTTTTTCAATCCAAAATCAGAGGAAGAAGGAATTTTATTTTTATCGTCGGAAATATGCACAAAAGTGCACAAAATATTTGAACTTTTCAAATTCGTCGAGTTTTTTTGACTATGATTTTTTTTAACAAAATGGTGGCCAAAAAACGGGCATCAATATTTTGGATTTTCATTTTATCAATATTTTAAGGCATACATCTTCATATTCGATATATTCCTTTGGAATTCGAGGTACAGGGGTTTTCAATGTCGCTGATAACGCCTCTGACATCAAATTCTCAAAATTCTGGTTCCAAGATGGCGGTTTCAAGATGGCGACTGGCGATTTTCCACATTTTTAGTCAGAGAATCGTGAAAATTTGGAATAATGAGTTTTTGGGGGCGCTGATGATGAATCTGACATCAGATTTTCGAAATTCCGTATCCAAGATGGCGGTTTCAAGATGGCGGCTGACGATTTTCCACATTTTTAGTTGGAGAATCGTGAAAATTTGGACTAATGGGTTTTCGGGGGCGCTGATGATAAATCTGACATCAGATTTTCAAAATTCCGTATCCAAGATGGCGGTTTCAAGATGGCGGCTGACGATTTTCCACATTTTTAGTCGGAGAATCGTAAAAATTTGGACTAGTGGGTTTTCGGGAGCGCTGATGATAAATCTGACATCAGATTTTCGAAATTCCGTATCCAAGATGGCGGTTTCAAATGGCGGCTCATGAATTTGTACATTTTTTAGTCGGAGAATCGTGAAAATTTGGACTAATGGGTTAATCTTAAAACCGCCATCTTGGATACAGAATTTCGAAAATCTGATGTCAGATTTATCATCAGCGCCCCCGAAAACCCATTATTTCAAATTTTCACGAATCTCCGACTAAAAATGTGGAAAATCGTCAGCCACCATCTTGATACCGCCATCTTGGATACGGAATTCCGAAAATCTGATGTCAGATTTATCATCAGCGCTCCCGAAAACCCACTAGTCCAAATTTTTACGATTCTCCGACTAAAAATGTGGAAAATCGTCAGCCGCCATATTGAAACCGCCATCTTGGATACGGAATTTTGAAAATCTGATGTCAGATTTATCATCAGCGCCCCCGAAAACCCATTAGTCCAAATTTTCACGATTCTCCAACTAAAAATGTGGAAAATCGTCAGCCGCCATCTTGAAACCGCCATCTTGGATACGGAATTTCGAAAATCTGATGTCAGATTCATCATCAGCGCCCCCGAAAACTCATTATTCCAAATTTTCACGATTCTCTGACTAAAAATGTGGAAAATCGCCAGTCGCCATCTTGAAACCGCCATCTTGGAACCAGAATTTTGAGAATTTGATGTTAGAGGCGTTATCAGCGACATTGAAAACCCCCGTACATCGAATTCCAAAGGAATATATCGAATATGAAGATGTATGCCTTAAAATATTGATAAAATGAAAATCCAAAATATTGATGCCCGTTTTTTGGCCGCCATTTTGTTAAAAAAAAATCATAGTCAAAAAAACTCGACGAATTTGAAAAGTTCAAATATTTTGTGCACTTTTGTGCATATTTCCGACAGTAAAAATAAAATTCCTTCTTCCTCTGATTTTGGATTGAAAAAAAAAGTGCCCCAAAAAATTGCATTTTTTATTTTAATTTGTTAATTATTTATTGAAAATCAATTTTTTCAGTCTTTTTAACCATTCTATCGTGTAGAGCATACCCGAAAATAGTAGGAATGACTATTTTGCAATAAATCTTCCGTCTTATTCATCAAAATATTTCAGCTCGAATGTACCAATAAAATTTCTGCAATTTGGGACTTAATGGGTTAAAGTTGGAAAATATTTTTCAAAGGTATATTCATTATAAGCAACATTGTGTGATATGTATATATGGGACGTTCCACGTCAAGTGAGCATGGTCAAAATTTTGTTCGAGATTCTGCATTGACAAATTGATTGGTATCCATTCCCAGAATACTCAAAAATTTTTTCAGATTTTTAGGTGCATGTATGTGGAAGTTAGTCTATGCACTCAAAACCTGAATTAATCAAAATTTAACTTTTTTTTCAATTTTGAGAGCCCAAATAATCTTGTATATGTGTGAAAATGTAAAAAACTTGAGAACAAAAATTATGCTGAATACTACAAAGATTATAAAAAAAAATTGTTTGACACCAGAATCCTCCATCCGGATACGCTACTCTATTAATTAATCATGTTTCAACCAGTTTGGCTATGTTCGCCCACTTATTTTTGACCTTTCAAGTTATACGTACAAACCTTTGTTCGATAGCTTGAAAATGGTCTCATACATTTTTTGGAGAAATTCCAATATCTCCTGCAATTAATTGTTTAAATCTGCAATATCACAATCGCCTTCTTGTTAGTTTCAACATATCGTCGCCTGGGGGGAAAAAGCAACGATCTCAGAAACGCGCTAAAGAAAGATCTATTTCGATTTAAGCGAAATAAAAAGATCTATTTCGAATTAAGCGAAATAAAAAGATCTATCTCGAATCGAGCGGAATAAAAAGACCTATCTCGAATCGAGCGGAATAAAAAGATCTATTCCGAATCGAGCAGTATAGAAAGATCGTTCTCAAATCGACTTTTAAAGAAAGATCTAACTCAGATTTTACATTATAGAAAAATCTATCTCAGGTTTAATTTTATTTTGCGGCGTTTTTTCGAGTTCGGAGTTGATGCGGTACGTGCGCACTTGAGTGCGATTGCTTGTGTGCGTGTGTGAGTATGTAAATATGTGTGTACGTGTGTGTGTAAGGACACATCTGAATGTAATATGCCAAGTTAACTATTTACATTAAACAGTTTTTGCCTCGATGGTTTCTCGTAAAAATTGGTATACATGTGTTTTTGAGGTCGCTGATAACGAATCCGGCCTCAAATTTTGAAAATTCAAATTAGAGCCTCTAAGATCACCTGACAAAAATTTGGAAAAAAATTGAATTTTTTGGAAAATTGGTAATCATGGGTTTTTGAGGTCGCTGATTACGAATCCGGCCTCAGATTTTGAAAATTCAAATTAGAGCATCTAAGATCACCTGACAAAAAATTTGGAAAAAAATTGAATTTTTTCAAAAATTGGTATACATGGGTTTTTGAGGTCGCTGATCACGAATCCGGCCTCAAATTTTGAAAATTAAAATTAAAGCCTCTAAGATCACTTAACATTTGGAAAAAAATTGAATTTTTTGGAAAATTGGTAATCATGGGTTTTTGAGGTCGCTGATTACGGATCCGGCCTCAGATTTTGAAAATTCAAATTAGAGCCTCTAAGATCACCTGACAAAAATTTGGAAAAAAATTGAATTTTTTTAAAAATTGGTATACATGGGTTTTTGAGGTCGCTGATCACGAATCCGGCCTCAAATTTTGAAAATTAGAATTAGAGCCTCTGAGATCACTTAACATGTGGAAAAATTGATCTTTATTGAAAATTGGTAATCATGGGTTTTTGAAGTCGCTGATTACGAATCCGGCCTCAGATTTTGAAAATTCAAATTAGAGCATCTAAGATCACGTGACAAAAATTTGGAAAAAAATTGAATTTTTTTAAAAATTGGTATACATGGGTTTTTGAGGTCGCTGATCACGAATCCGGCCTCAAATTTTGAAAATTCAAATTAGAGCCTCTAAGATCACCTGACAAAAATTTGGAAAAAAATTGAATTTTTTGGAAAATTGGTAATCATGGGTTTTTGAGGTCGCTGATTACGAATCCGGCCTCAGATTTTGAAAATTCAAATTAGAGCATCTAAGATCACCTGACAAAAAATTTGGAAAAAAATTGAATTTTTTCAAAAATTGGTATACATGGGTTTTTGAGGTCGCTGATCACGAATCCGGCCTCAAATTTTGAAAATTAAAATTAAAGCCTCTAAGATCACTTAACATTTGGAAAAAAATTGAATTTTTTGGAAAATTGGTAATCATGGGTTTTTGAGGTCGCTGATTACGGATCCGGCCTCAGATTTTGAAAATTCAAATTAGAGCCTCTAAGATCACCTGACAAAAATTTGGAAAAAAATTGAATTTTTTGGAAAATTGGTAATCATGGGTTTTTGAGGTCGCTGATTACGAATCCGGCCTCAAATTTTGAAAATTCAAATTAGAGCCTCTAAGATCACCTGACAAAAATTTGGAAAAAAATTGAATTTTTTGGAAAATTGGTAATCATGGGTTTTTGAGGTCGCTGATTACGAATCCGGCCTCAAATTTTGAAAATTCAAATTAGAGCCTCTAAGATCACCTGACAAAAATTTGGAAAAAAATTGAATTTTTTCAAAAATTGGTATACATGGGTTTTTGAGGTCGCTGATCACGAATCCGGCCTCAAATTTTGAAAATTAAAATTAAAGCCTCTAAGATCACTTAACATTTGGAAAAAAATTGAATTTTTTGGAAAATTGGTAATCATGGGTTTTTGAGGTCGCTGATTACGGATCCGGCCTCAGATTTTGAAAATTCAAATTAGAGCCTCTAAGATCACCTGACAAAAATTTGGAAAAAATTGAATTTTTTTAAAAATTGGTATACATGGGTTTTTGAGGTCGCTGATCACGAATCCGGCCTCAGATTTTGAAAATTAGAATTAGAGCCTCTAAGATCACTTAACATTTGGAAAAATTGATCTTTGTTGAAAATTGGTAATCTTGGGTTTTTGAGGTCGCTGATCACGAATCCGGCATCAGATTTTGAAAATTCAAATTAGAGCCTCTAAGATTACTTGTCAAAAATTTGGAAAAAAAATAAATTTTTTTAGAAATTGGTATTTATGGGTTTTTGAGGTAACTGATTACAAATCGGCCTCAGATTTTGAAAATTAGAATTAGAGCCTCTAAGATCACTTGACAAAAATTTGGAAAAAAATTGAATTTTTTTAAAAATTGGTATACATGGGTTTTTGTGGCTGGATTCGTGATCAGCGACCTCAAGAACCCATGTATACCAATTTTTTCCAAATTTTTGTCAGGTGATCGTAGAGGCTCTAATTTGAATTTTCAAAATCTGAGGCCGGATTCGTAATCAGCGACCTCAAAAACCCATGATTACCATTTTTCCAAAAAATTCAATTTTTTCCAAATTTTTGTCAGGTGATCTTAGAGGCTCTAATTTGAATTTTCAAAATTTGAGGCCGGATTCGTTATCAGCGACCTCAAAAACACATGTATACCAATTTTTTCCAAATTTTTGTCAGGTGATCTTAGAGGCTCTAATTTGAATTTTCAAAATCTGAGGCCGGATTCGTAATCAGCGACCTCAAAAACCCATGAATACCAATTTTCAACAAAGATCAATTTTTCCAAATGTTAAGTGATCTTAGAGGCTCTAATTCTAATTTTCAAAATTTGAGGCCGGATTCGTGATCAGCGACCTCAAAAACCCATGTATACCAATTTTTGAAAAAATTCCATTTTTTCCAAATTTTTGTCAGGTGATCTTAGAGGCTCTAATTTGAATTTTCAAAATCTGAGGCCGGATTCGTAATCAGCGACCTCAAAAACCCATGATTACCAATTTTCCAAAAAATTCAATTTTTTTCCAAATTTTTGTCAGGTGATCTTAGAGGCTCTAATTTGAATTTTCAAAATTTGAGGCCGGATTCGTTATCAGCGACCTCAAAAACACATGTATACCAATTTTTACGAGAAACCATCGAGGCAAAAACTGTTTAATGTAAATAGTTAACTTGGCATATTACATTCAGATGTGTCCTTACACACACACGTACACACATATTTACATACACACACACGCACACAAGCAATCGCACTCAAGTGCGCACGTACCGCATCAACTCCGAACTCGAAAAAACGCCGCAAAATAAAATTAAACCTGAGATAGATTTTTCTATAATGTAAAATCTGAGTTAGATCTTTCTTTAAAAGTCGATTTGAGAACGATCTTTCTATACTGCTCGATTCGGAATAGATCTTTTTATTCCGCTCGATTCGAGATAGGTCTTTTTATTCCGCTCGATTCGAGATAGATCTTTTTATTTCGCTTAATTCGAAATAGATCTTTTTATTTCGCTTAAATCGAAATAGATCTTTCTTTAGCGCGTTTCTGAGATCGTTGCTTTTTCCCCCCAGGCGACGATATCAGGTCCACGATGAAGCTCACAGTGAGGATATCATGCCTTCGGGTCATCAATCTCAGCCAAACTCTACAGATATGTTCCCTGACACTGGATCAAGCTACCGGTAGAGTTTGGAGTTCCAGCGCTGCCTTGTTATAGAACTTTTTATGACTTTAGACTGAGGCAGCTATATATAGATATACATATCTGCCTTGATTTGTCTAAAATCCACATAATATTCATAATTTCATCAAGAAAATAATGTATTTCACCTTGTTTGGTACTATGAATGAATATTATAACTTATGGTTTCACTTATATTGTGTGAACTGCAAGGCTAAGGTTGGAAAAGCTATTGACCGGTTGTCTCAAATTACATTCCTGGTTAATGTTTATAATTTCATGTGTTAATAACTTGCATGTGATTTCAGACCACCCGTCAACAGCTGTTCACACAATATAAGTGAAACCATAAGTTATAATACTCATTCATAGTACCAAACAAGGTGAAATACATCATTTTCTTGATGAAATTATGAATATTATGTAGATTTTAGACAAATCAAGGCAGATATGTATATCTATATATAGCTGCCTCAGTCTAAAGTCATAAAAAGTTCTATAACAAGGCAGCGCTGGAACTCCAAACTCTACCGGTAGCTTGATCCAGTGTCAGGGAACATATCTGTAGAGTTTGGCTGAGATTGATGACCCGAAGGCATGATATCCTTACTGTGAGCTTCATCGTGGACCTGATATGTTGAAACTAACAAGAAGGGGATTGTGATATTGCAGATTTAAACAATTAATTGCAGGAGATATTGGAATTTCTCCAAAAAATGTATGAGACCATTTTCAAGCTATCGAACAAAGGTTTGTACGTATAACTTGAAAGGTCAAAAATAAGTGGGTGAACATAGCCAAACTGGTTGAAACATGTTTAATTAATAGAGTAGCCTATCCGGATGGAGGATTCTGGTGTCAAACAATTTTTTTTTATAATCTTTGTAGTATTCAGCATAATTTTTGTTCTCAACTTTTTTTCATTTTCCCAGATATACAAGATTATTTGGGCTCTCAAAATTGAGAAAAAAGTTAAATTTTGAATAATTCAGGTTTTGAGTGCACAGACTAACTTCCACATACATGCACCTAAAAGTCTGAAAAAATTTTTGAGTATTCTGGGGATGGATACCAATCAATTTGTCAATGCAGAGTCTCGAACAAAATTTTGACCATGCTCACTTGACGTGGAACGTCCCATATACATATTGCTGATATAGAATAACTTGCATCTTCTCCCTTCGACTGAACCACTTGGAATTTTGTGCTAGTATCAAGAATATTTTTATGAAAAATATAAATTAGATAAAGAAATCACATAAAATCAAATATAGATTAGCAATAAGTCATTGGTCGACTGTAGAAAAGAATGATCATCATCCGATAATAATAAATATATTATTAATAATAACCTGTATCTTTTTCTGAAGGTTTCTTCGTGCATTTGCCACGGGTTGGAATTATCTCGCAACATCCGCATCAATGCTCTTTCATTCCTTCCTTCATCTTCATTGTTGTTATCGTTAATCAAAATTTCGTTCACTCTTGCAGCAGCACACATTTTTCCAATGATGCAACTATATAGCTTATCTTCAGTGTATAGAGCAGTACTTTCATTTACAGTTGATATCACTGAACTGTTCCCCGAGAAATGTCAACTATTGACTGTAAAATACGTTAACAGAGGGCACCTATAACTCGGTCATGTAGGGACTCTACCGTACCGACACTACCTCGTAGCTTGTAGCATAGCATCCAGGGGCGCGCTAGCGCCCCCTCCTGGCGAGTAACGGCAGCTGGGGGCAGCGCAACCCTATTATACATTAAGTTTGGATCACGGATTTTTCAATTTTATAAAATAACACAGATACGCATCAGTTATGGATGTTATCTGGTAGAATATGATTTTTTATTTATTTTTCCCTAGTATCCAGCCCTATTCACTTCCTAAAGAAGATGTTTTAGCAATAAACATTGAACCCTCTCCCTGCGCGTCCCTCCATACCTCAGTTACCGTTTGACGCTTGCCACTGACGCTTGTAGTGCAGCGCAAACACCTCCGACATTGACAATAAACATAGCATATTTTACCGTACATAAGTGTTATTAATTGTCTAGTGATTCCTCTTCCTATCTATATATATATTTAGTGGTGAATACGCGTACTCTGAACAGTAGACTCTAGTTTCATGTATATAGTTATAGTGCACGTACAAATTCCCACATTGGTGACCCCGAACTTGGAAAAATCGCGACCTTCAGTGATTTTCATTAAAGTGAAGACGGAATTAGACTAAGTGACATTTTGTGTGCGTGAAGTGTGCTAGGCGCGTTGGATTGCAACATGCCAATCCAACACTCGCCCCAGTCAACGCGTTCGGGAGCACGCTACTCTCCCCCAGAACACACGGAGCAACTCAATGCGTCCGCCAACTCGTCAACATCGGAGCCGCAGCCCAATCTCATCGGCTTCGACGAGCTTCGTCTCAGCCCAATTGACGCGGACACGCGTTCAAATCCACGCGGGACGCCAAGCATCCAAGATGGCGGACCCAAGCCAAGCGGCCGTAACGACGCACACCAGCAAAGCCAAGCGCGCAGCGACGCAGGGCCGGCGCTAGGGGGGAGAGACGCCTTCGCCTTCCTCCAAAACATCGCTACGCCAAGCCGTCCCAGCACAGCGCCCCCACCGACAACAGGTAATACGCTCCTGCCACACACGCGCCCAAGCCCGACGCTTGCCCCCCCACCGCCCGGCCCGCTAGACGCTCTCCAGCGAGAGCTCAGCCACCGGCCCACGGTAAACGAAGCGCGCAGGCCCAGGAGCAGCAGCCTCGGCCAGGATGAGGACGGCGCCTTTTTCTCGGCAACGAGCAGGCCGACTTCCCCGAATGCCAACGCCAGAAACGCGGCATCTCCCGATCCTTGCGCATACACGGCCTTGCACGCGCAAACAGCGTTCGATAGCGTGAGGCAATATGGCGGCGAACAGCGACGCACGCTGTACAGCACACCGCAGTCAGGAGAGGAGCAGCGGCACCGCACGGAGGGACTCCCCCCGCCCCGCTCCACACTCGGCCAGCCGGGAGACGGAGCGAGAGGGCCCGATGCGCACGCCGATGCGCACCACAGCAGCCGCCGCACGGAAGAGTTCTCCCAGCTCCCACCCCACGCAGCGCTCACGCAGCAGCAGCCCGGTCAGCTGAGCGGCGGAGCGGGAGGCCTCGACGCGCTTGCCCATGCGCACCACAGCAGCCGCCGCACGGAGGAATTTTCCCAGCCCCCACCCCGCACAGCGCTCACGCAGCAGCAGCCCGGTCAGCTGAGCGGCAGAGTGGGAGGTCCCGACGCGCTCGCCTATGCGCATCACAGCAGCAGCCGACGCACGGAGCTGCCCCCGTCCCCACTCCGCACAGCGCCCACGCAGCAGCGGCCCGATCAGCTGAGCAGTGAGACGCAGGCGCACACTTATGCGCATCTCCACACTGGCGCGCAATTCGAATTCGAGCCGCAGCCGCGCAGCAGCAGAGCCCAGCACCCGCAGGTACACTATCACAGCACCCCCGCTAATTTTTACGACCTGCCTCAGCGGAGCCTGTACCACCCGGAGCACATGCCGTCACACCACCCAGGACATGCGCAGGCCTACGCACCAGGCCACTACGAGCCCCAGGCACGATACACCGGCTTCGGAGGCGCAAGCCCACACAAGCCGCCACCGTTCTGGAAGGAGAGGCCGCACGTATGGTTCAACATCATGGACAACTACCTGGAGTTGGCCGGCATCCAGTCCGACACGGCCAAGATCAACACGCTGCTGACGCTGCTCACACCGGATGCGTGGATCATCCAGGTCGACCACATCCTGGCCACCCCCTCCGAGGACATGCACCTCAAAGTGAAGAATGCACTAATTCAGCATTTTTCAGAGTCCCCAGCGGATGCCATGCGTCGACTCCTCGCCGGCATGAACCTGGGCGACCTCACACCATCGCAGCTCTACCTTGAGATGCGCAAAGCAGCCGGAGACGACATGACGGAGAGGGCCGTCCGCAACCTGTGGTTCGACCGGCTGCCACAAAAGATCCGCTCAGGCCTGGCCACCAACATCTTCGCCAGCGTACGCGAGGAGGTCGAGCGAGCCGACCACATCTTTAAGATCGAGCGCACCAACGAGCACCAGGTCTTCGCCGTCGGCAAACATCCCGGCAAGCCCGAGGTCGACCCCACCATCGCGCGCATCGCGAAGCAGATCGAGGCTCTTGAGCGCAAGTTCAACGAGATGAACAGCCGCTCCCGCCCACGCTCACGCGACGACAGCGGCGATCGATCGCGGTCACGCGACGACAACGACGGCAAATCACAGCCGAAGTACGAAGGTCGCCCCCGCTCACGATCGCGCTCCAGGTCGCGCATCGTTGACGGCCTGTGCCATCCGCACCGCAAATATGGCGAAAACGCCAGAACTTGCTGGTCGCCTGATTGCACCATGCGCAAAAAGCGCAAGGCCACCGACTCCAGCAAGGCGTCATCCTCCCAGGAGCCCTCCAAAAAGTCGGAAAACTAGGCGCGTCGTCGAGCCTGGCCAACTTCTCCGACGACGCCGATTCCAACGGCCGACTTTTTGCTCTCGACGTCAACACCAACGAGCTGCTCCTGGTGGACACCGGTGCGGGAGTCTCCACTATTCCCCCCACGCCGCAGGAACGACGCA
Organism: Aphelinus atriplicis; assembly: GCA_020882685.1. Taxonomy (NCBI): domain Eukaryota; kingdom Metazoa; phylum Arthropoda; class Insecta; order Hymenoptera; family Aphelinidae; genus Aphelinus; species Aphelinus atriplicis. The sequence goes on from JAJGQD010000032.1 coordinate 730,206, forward strand.
GCCCCTCGTCAGTCAAGCTCTACGCAGCGAACGACACCCCTATCACCACGTACGGTGAGCGGGCGGTCACGCTGGACCTGGGCTTCAGACGGACAATGAGGTGGTTCTTCATCGTCGCAGACGTCCCACACGGCATCATCGGAATCGACATGCTGCGTCACCACCGTCTCGTCGTGGACCCGGACGCTGGTGCTCTCGTCGATAAGATCACCGGATTCAAGATCGAATGCGTTGAAACTTCGGCGCAAATCCACAGCGTCTCCTCCTACGAGACGAACTCCAAGGTGGCCGAGCTCCTGCGGGAGTTCCCCGACATCACGGGCCGCTTATCCGGCAAAACCACCAAGGAGACCGACGTACGCCACCACATCGTTACGACAGGCCCTCCCGTAGCCGAGCGCTTCCGGAGATTGGCTCCTGAGCGACTTAAGATCGCCAGGGAGCTTTTCCAAATGATGCTCGACGACGGCACCTGTCGCCCCTCCAGCAGCGACTGGGCCAGCCCACTTCATCTCGCCAGGAAGAAGAACGGAGACTGGCGACCATGCGGCGACTACCGCCGCCTCAACGCCCAGACCGTACCGGACCGATACCCCATCGCCCACGTCCAGGACTACGCGGCGATGCTCCACGGGAAGACCATCTTCTCGACAATCGATCTGATCAAGGCCTTCAATCAGATCGCCGTGGCAGAGGAGGACATCCCCAAGACTGCCATCACCACACCCTTTGGCCTCTTCGAGTTTCCGAAGATGATGTTCGGCTTCAAAAACGCCAGTCAAACGTTCCAGCGCAAAATCAATCAGGTTTTGGCTGGGCTTGACTTCGTTTATGCCTACATCGACAATCTGATTGTCGCCTCGGAAACTCTGGAGCAACACCTGCAACATCTGCGCCTGATTTTCCAGCGCCTACAGGAACACGGCCTCTGCATCAACGTTGCCAAATGCTACTTTGCAGAGCCCGTCGTCGAGTTCCTGGGACACGAGATCTCCGCAGCAGGCACCCGACCACTTCCCAGCAAGGTAGAAGCCCTTCTCCAGTACCCGAAGCCCGGGACCTTGGAGGATCTTCGCCGCTTCCTGGGTAAGGTTAATTACTACCGCCGCTTCCTCAAGGACGCAGCAGCCACGCAGTCCCCTCTTCAAGAGCTCCTGCTCGGAGCCAAGAAGAAGGACAAAAGGCCTGTCCCCTGGAACCCGGCAGCAGAGGCAGCTTTCGAGCAATGCAAGGCGGACCTCGCCGAGCAGACGCTCCTTGCCCACCCCAAACTCGGCGCACCACTGCGCATAACGTCGGACGCGTCCAACACCGCCATGGGTGGCGTCCTCGAGCAACAGCTCGACTCCCACTGGCAACCGCTGGCGTTCTTCTCTAAGAAATTCTCCGGGGCAGAGCAGAAGTACAGCGCCTACGATCGTGAACTGTGCGGCCTCTACAACTCGGTCAAGCACTTCAAGGGCATGATCGAGGGCAACCCGCTCTCACTCAGGACTGACCACAAGCCGCTGATCTATGCTTTCAAGCAGAAATCATACAAGGCTTCACCACGTCAGGCCAGCCAGCTCAGCTTCATCTCGGAGTTTTCCACGGACATCTCGCACGTCAGCGGCGAGGAGAACGTCGTGGCCGACGCGCTCTCACGCATCGACGCCATCCGCATGCCCACAGTGATTGATTTCACCGTCTTGTCCGCCCAGCAGAACGACGATCAAGAACTGATCGCAATTCTGCAGGACAAGGAATCGTCACTCAAGCTCAAAAAGCTCACCAGAGGCCCGGATCATCAAGGCGTCTACTGCGATGTCTCTCAGGACGACATCCGCCCATTCGTCCCGAAGCCGCTCAGGAGACAGGTCTTCGACGCATTCCACGGCTTGGCCCATCCGAGTGCCAGATCCACCATCAAGCTGGTATGCCAGCGCTACGTCTGGCCAAGCATGAATCGCGACGTCTCCCAATGGTGCAAGGCCTGCATTCCCTGCCAGCGCGCGAAGATCGCACGTCACGTCCATCGGCAGCCGCAGCAGTTCGTTGAGCCCAATCAGCGCTTCGACCACGTCCACATCGACCTTGTCGGACCGCTGCCTCCTTCCAACGGCTACTCCTACTGCATGACGATGATCGACCGCTTCTCTCGATGGCCTGAGGCCATTCCCATCAAGGACATCACAGCAGAGACAGTGGCCAACGTCTTCTTCGCGCACTGGATCGCGCGCTTCGGCACTCCCAAGACCGTCACCACGGATCAGGGCTCTCAGTTCGAGTCTGCTCTCTTCGCCGCCCTTTCACAGCTCATCGGTGGAAAACGCGTCCACACGACGCCGTACCATCCAGCTGCAAACGGCATGATTGAGCGCTGGCACAGGACAGTGAAAACTGCCATCCGCTGCCATCAGACCACGGACTGGGTCGCCAAACTCCCGACCATCCTGCTCGGTCTACGAACGGCCTACAAACAAGACCTCAAAGCGTCCACAGCAGAGTACCTGTATGGCACGACGCTTCGCATCCCAGGTGAATTTTTCACCCACGAGGATCCTCCTGAGGATCCGCACGCCTTCCTGGAGCCCCTTCGGGAACACATGAGGCAGGTCAAGTCCGTACCTGCGGCCCACCACTCCAAGGTAAAAACATTCTGCCACAAGGAGCTGGCCACCTGTTCTCATGTCTTCCTCAGGAACAACGCTCCAAAACATTCACTCGACTCACCATACTCGGGCCCACACGAGGTCCTCGAGAGAGTCAGTGACGTCAACTTCAAGATCGACATCAACGGACGAACATCAACCGTCAACATCGATCGCCTGAAGCCCGCACCCTTGATCGCGGATGACAACAGCGACCAACCATCGTCGCCCCAGCCTCCGCTCGAGCACTCGTATGCTCGACCGGGACCAATATTCGCCTCAGCAGCTCCACCATCAACTGTCCCAGCAGCGTCATCATCAGCTCCGACAGCATCAACATCTGCTCCCACGCGACCGAGCTTCTCGAATTTGAGAACACCTCTCAAAACCTACGCTCGAAAAGCAGTCAATATTTGTGACAAACAATAGTAAAGCCAATTGCACTTCAATAGTTTCCATGTATCAACTCAGCAATTTCTTTTCACTCAATGTAATCATTTTTTCTGTCACAAAAAATCACTGTTCAAATTCCATTTTCTTCTTCCGCAGCCTATCAATCATTTCTGTATTCATTTATCAAAAGAGTTATCAAAAAGAATTTTGCTCCCAACTCCCACTCATATCATTATATATACAAAAATGTCATTAGGTATAAGTCATATATAGATTTTATACGTAAGTTACTCGCATATGTACTCAAATTTATCAGAGCCAGATTTACGTATTGTTATTAATAAAGAAAAATATTCCTTTCACTGGAAGGGGAGTGTGTAGGGACTCTACCGTACCGACACTACCTCGTAGCTTGTAGCATAGCATAGCAATAAACATTGAACCCTCTCCCTGCGCGTCCCTCCATACCTCAGTTACCGTTTGACGCTTGCCACTGACGCTTGTAGTGCAGCGCAAACACCTCCGACATTGACAATAAACATAGCATATTTTACCGTACATAAGTGTTATTAATTGTCTAGTGATTCCTCTTCCTATCTATATATATATTTAGTGGTGAATACGCGTACTCTGAACAGTAGACTCTAGTTTCATGTATATAGTTATAGTGCACGTACAAATTCCCACAGTCATATCCCTACTTCTGAGACCAAAACAAATACGCTCTTCCCTACAAATCACTTGCGAAGTCGAGAACACGCTCTTTTAAAAGCTTACAGTGAAAAATCGCTGTATATCGATGGATGAATTAATTTATGAAAGTGCAGTGAAATTTTTATGTATTAAGTTCATTAATACCAAAAATTAACTGCGAATTTGAGTTATACATACGTATAACTGAACGCGAATCCACGCACGAACGCACGCACATACAGCGATTGATAAACGAAAGATTCGTGCGTTCGTACGGGAATTTTCAAACGAGCGAGCGAACGAGAAGTCTCTGAATAACCCCCCCCGAGCAGCCCTCTGCGCGTGCGCGCGTTTTGAAGTCGTTGGCGGGCACCGGCCCACCAACGCAATTGTACCCGTTTCACTTTCTTATTACCTCAATAAAGAGGCTTAGCTTTGCTATTTTATATTCAGAGTTGCGCGTTTTTCTTACTTGACCTCCCCGTACCAACGACCGAATCCCCCTCTCTTCGCGGCCGAGAAACCTTCCGTTTCTCGGCTTACTGAGATTGCCTAAATAATCGAACTTGCATATATTTCTGCAAGGAATTATTTTCAACGGCTGAAATATGCCTTAATTTGAAGCTCCGGCTCCTCTCTTTGACCACTAGGTGCCGAACCGCTGCACGAGCCGTTCACGCGGTTTCTTTTGCTATTACAATAAACATTGTTCAAGGTCAGGCATTTAAATATGTCGGAATTTATTTACGCTCAGATTGTTTATCACACGGACAGTTATATGATGGATTTTCTAAGACGGGCAAATTGAAAAACCAATTCCGGTTCAAATTCCAAAACCAAAAATGTTGTTTATTCTGAAGTACTTTAGGGATTTGAAACTTTAAACACTTGAATGTTACTTCTTATTCCTATGCACAGTTAATGAATATCATTCAAATTCTATTACCTTGGAGAGCGGGCGAAGCCGTGACGGGGGATGCTAGTTTATAATAAATCTGATGAATGTGCAATAAATTAGCAAACAAATATGATTATAATCAGATATAATTATGGTCTTTTCATTTTTATTCTAAAAAAGTGAGCTTCATATCGTTAACATTCAGTCAAAATGAAAGATTTATTGAAAAGATAATTAGTTGAAACATTTCTATAGCCCGGGACAAAATCTATTAAGGTGGGCATCCACTGTACGAGCGCGTAGAAAGACACACCGTGAGGCGGGTCACACCGACACGGAGAGATGATCGAATGAGTACAAAACGTTCCACGGCAGCAAAAATAGTGGTGGGGGCTCCCTCCCGTCTCATCTGCTACTCCGCAAGCGACATGCTCCGTCCCTATATATACTGAGTCCGTGAACTGGACAGGCTCTTATACAGGGAGTGCGACCTCCTTTCCTAAAGCCAACCTGGGCTATAACCATAGAGGTATTATCACGGATGTAGTATAAAGGGATGGAGCGTATCGCTTGCGGGGTAGCCGCTGAGACGGGAGGGAGCCCCCACCACATTTCCTCGCGTTTGCGCCAAAAACGCAGACATTTACACAGCTGCGCGTATCCGTGTGCCTTTGCGGCAAGAGCCACTAACATAACGATACTGTAATGGAGGAGCTACCTCAACAGTTTTTCTTTCTCGTTCATTATATATATAGAATCAGTTTCTTTTCGAGGATTTAAAAAAGGCAGTACTTGTTTATTCTGTACAATTCTTATGTCTGCCACATATCGAATATGTTAATCATAAATATCAGATTGCGAAAGTTCGAAGTTATTTTTTTAATATTCTTTTGACCTGTAGGGGAAGGAGGCATATGCAAATGTAATGTATTAAATGATAAGCTTAATTTATATAAGAAAAATAAATTAAATGAGTTAAGAAGATGAAGTGGGAGAACAGGACTCACTGAACTCTCCCTGCATCATCTCTCACTCTTTCTTTCTTTATTAAAAATACAAACTAAATACATTTTCTTCGTCAACATAAATTTGAATACTTAATTTTATAGTAAATTATAAATATATACTTTGCTTAAGACAATATCGAACTTGAATTATACATGATTTATTATAAAGATGGTTTGAATAATAATAATATATTTACATAAAGCTGAAACGAGTTTTATCTCGACGAGGTACCTGTCGACGCACGCACGATCGATCTGTAATGTTAACGAACGAGAACGAATTTTACTTATTTTATTTTAGTCAACTAAATGAGAAAATGAAAAATGAAAATGTAAATAAATGCTCCACTATGGGCTTCAAGATATTATACAGGTGATTCTTTATTGAATACCCTTTATATATATATATTTGATAATCTAGAGAATGTATGAATATACGCGCAGCGTGTAACATTCATTCAAATTCTCATTTTTTTCATAAGTATAAATGATTCTAGGCCATGCGAGAAGTGGGAGTCACTGTAAATCATAGCTTCATTTATAAAGTCAGGGAAGCTATGATTTCGCCCCATTCCTCGCAATGGTTACAAAAATGGGGCTTAACACGGGTACGGGAGAGGTCGTCGAACACACCTGGGTTCGTCCAAGCCTCCTAGACCCGTCTCAACTCTGGGGATCGTCGAACACACCTGGGTTCGTCCAAGTCCACCAGAGCCCCGAGATCATGCGATCGGAATGAGCAGACTGAGCCCGAGCACCGCTATTTAAGTGCTCGCAAGCTCGCCGCTCTTCGAGCCGCCGCTCATTACGTCGTGGTGGGAAAATTAGGTGGGGTACGCATACACGGAAAAAATGTTGGGCGCGCGGCGCGCCAAACGACGAACGCGGCGGTCGAAAACGTAAGCTTGCCGCCGTCGAACGGCGTTGAGTGGCCGCAGTCCAAAATTGGGCTCGCAGCGAGCCCAAAATTCGACTGCCGCTAGCAAATGCTGTTTATGCGCAGCGCACCAATGGTTTGAGTAGCGGGCGACAGTCATATACCTGCTGGGGACTAACTGAACAGGGCTCAACCGAATACAAGCGTTTAATTACCATAGTGGGTATTGGTGCATATTAGTGCGCCCTGGGAACTAGTAATAGTTCAGTACAAAATATATCAAACGTATCCCAGGAGGAGAGATACTTGATTGATTGTTTAACACTATTTTAATAATTTAATATTATTGCCACTAAATACAGATTTTTACAAGTAAAATTTTGACAATGCCTACTATCGCATTGGCAAGAAATACAGTATGGGTGTTTATGTGTTTCGCAATTTAATTATTTATCACTAAAATTCTTTAAACATATTGGCTGTGACCATAGAATATCGAAAAATAAAGTGAGCCAAATCGATTCTCCGGAAAAAAATAACTGAAGAACATATACGCTCTTTAATATGGAAAAAATTATTTTGCGGTAAAATTGTTATGAACGAAAGTTATCTGCAAAATAGCGTTCTGTCCCTTGGACACGCTTACGAAGATCAATCTAAACTGTTTGAAAAAATTAGCTTTAACGATGAAATTTTAAAATAAAAGTATACTAATCAGCAATAAAATATCATAATGCGTAATCTTTCATTTAATCCTGTAATTTACTACTCGAACTTGGAATGAAGTCCTTCTCAATATAATGAGTAATTTATTTTAAGTATTTTATTTCAGTTTCAAATATTTACTGGATAATGTTATTATAAAATAATGATATTGTATTCAGAAAAGTATGTTAATTTTATTAAAATTCGTACTTTATACTGATTTGTGATTAAGTAAAATAAACGAAAGAAACGCATCGGACTTTATCAATAATCGAGTATAGCTCAACACATCAAATTTGTAGTCTTGTAAGATGCACAAGCTATTCGATTGTCGCAGCACATCCGAAACAGCTCTTCAGTACTGTTCGACTGCCACGGTCGAAAAATTGGGCTCGCAGCGAGCCCAATTTTTGGAGGAGCGGCACACCAACGGGGTTGGAAGGCCGTCGTCCGAAGAAATTGCCTCGCTGTTCCTCAAAACTGATGCAGCGCCGCGCGCCCAAGCTTTCGGCGGCCGCCGTCGCAACATTTTTTCCGTGTACGTACCGAGAGTGGGAAGTGCCTACTCTTGTGCGTATGGCGCGTTGCTGCCTCGCGGGCGCGCCGCCTCGTACCTCCTCTTCTTTGCCAACTCCTTTTCAACTTTGTGGCAAGTCAAGGCCGCCTTGCCCTTTTTTTCTTCAAGTTTGGCTCGGCGTAATAGCGCGCGTTTTTTATGCGCATTTCTATTGCGCCGGGCTTTTTTATTGATGATGGAGGCCTGGGAAAATCAATTAAAATTTATACGTTATTCCCAGGACCTTCGCAAGATACTTTGGATCAAAATTCTATACTAATTTACTTATGTATGCTTTTGCTTCCGAATATGTTTATGTTTGTCGAATATGTCTATTTCTACAGTGAGATACTTTTCTTAATTGTATTTCTAAACAATCAAATTCTCACAATGAGCAATAAACTTGGAGAATGTAAAAATTGCAATTGTTAAAATTTTGGAAACGAGAAATTCAGAAGATACAAAGTAAATTAAATAAATAAAGGATAAATGCTTTTTGCCTAAATAGCATCTGAGTCAATCCAAATAGCTCCGATGTAAACTTGTTTCTGAACAAAAAAATTTGTACTAAGAAACGGTCTTTGCTCGACACCTCTCAGATCAGAACTGAGGTAAAAAAAGTACGTAAAGCTGAAAATTTTAACATTTTTCAGTCTGCTAGAATTTTATTATTCTTAAATTTATTAGTTAACAACGGAACTTGCGGGAAATTGCGTGGCAGTTACATTTTTTCCCCATCTCCAGTCCATCAGCTAATTTTCTCGTCCCCTCTGCCTGAGAGGCATCGTATATACTTTCAAGAACATAAAAATTTGTAAATCTAAAGACAAACTGTATAAACTTCACACGTATATACTGACGCTGGTTTTCCCGCACTCGTGACCATGTCTGTAATCCTTATTATTGGAGTACTAAATGTAGATCCATTGTTTTGCTTCAGAGACAGTTGCAGGTAATACCTGTATGGGATGATGGATCATTAAGGCAATCTCTATATATATATATATATATATATATATATATATATATATATATATATATATTGTAACATTGCTTTTCGCAACGTTCCAAAATGATTATTTTTGGGGGGCGAAAAGACGAACTAAGCGTTCCAGGCTGGTTCAGAATACGGTTTAAACAAGCGTGAAATTATCCGGGTTATTTCTCTTTTTCAAATTACGCGCGCCGAGGTCACGAGCAAGGCGCAGAGAGGGAGCCTAGAGAGGCGAAAAGGAAGATGCGTGACGTCAGGGGGGAAGCCCAGAAAGATGCCATGCACTTTACGCAGCAACTAGCGTAAAGTTGCGAGAAAAGGTTGCAGCGAGGACTCCAGGACAAAATCACGCGATCAGAGAAGTGACTCTCGTCACAGATGAGAGCAGTCAACGATGAGCGGCAGCATCTACGCAGTTACGCTGCACGGCGGACGGGACTGCTGATTGGCGGGCGGCCGACGCGCACGCGGGAGAGAGCGGGGCGCTGCCGGAACGGAGAGAAGGCGGCGGAGCGGCCGGCGGGGACTCGTTCACTCTCGACCGGGCGGCGACACGGGCTACTGCTACTGCGACCGAGCGACACACGGCCATTTTTTGCGAGCGGACCTCCTGGTGAAGTTGGACGACGGGAGCAGCGGGTTCAGCGAAAGGGCAAGTGCTGTTTGTGTCTGCGGGTAGTCGACGATCGCGGGGTCGGGTCGTAGGGCCGAGAAAATGAGATCGCGTCGGTGAGCGTCATGGCGGTCGATCGTCGACAAGCGCGTGACTCCTGAGCACGTCTTCACCTTGCGAGCCTTTCCGAGTGGGTCGCGTGTTTGTCGAGACTCAAACTGAGTCAAGGTATATCGTTGGGAGATAAATGGGCTATCGAGTACCCCTGAGGTGGGAATATCGTACACACAATGGTGTGTAAGGAATAACGAGCTCGAGTCTGGAATATCTGATTGCGCAGCGGAGTATCTCGATCGCGAGGATTATCGTTGCGTGGCTCTGAACCAGCCTATCGCGTATAAAATAAGTTTGTTTGTCGGGATGTCAGCAAACTGGAATATCTGATTGCGCAGCGGAGTATCTCGATCGCGAGGATTATTGTTGCGTGGCTCTGAACCAGCCTATCACGTATAAAATAAGTTTGTTTGTCGGGATGTCGGCAAATTGGAATATCGTCGGTCATTAATGCGTCGAGCGTGCGGAGTGCGAAGAAACGCAAATTGTGATGAGTGGATTAGGAAATAAGTCGAGTGCGTAAATGGAATAAAGTGTCGTGAGAGAAAGACGCGGCCTGTCTGGGTATTAAGCGTCGAACGAACGGGACGCGGGGCGAACGGGGAAAACGCGTTGTGGTAAGGGGACGGACCAACGTGGATCGGCTCGAGCCACGCGGTCGTTCGAGGAGAGTAGTTTTGTCAACGTGTCCAAGGGTAAATTGCGGAGTGAAGCAGAGAGGAGAAATACGTTACAATATATATATAATGAAGATTGCCCTAATAACCCATCATCTATACATGTAAATATGTATACATATTCGGAATGAATGCAAGTCGTACCTGATCGATATGGGTCACTCGGACAAGCCTGAGATTTATTTGAATGGGGAGAAATATTTCTGCATATGCTACTGAGTCTCGCATTTGAGTCTCTCAAATTTATCATTAGTTTTCTTGGGACCAGAAATGGGCAGAATATTTCAATCCGCATTAGGTTTTTGAATCGTTTGATATCATGTCTTATTTTGAAAACAAAATTAGTTCATCGATAAATATAATTTCATATAATCATATAATTCGAAAAAAAATTCAAATGTGATGAATAATATTCATTTTTTACAGAGTTACGCAAATAGTTCGTTGCTGGCTAGAGGTCAAATTGATGTTAATCTAATGTATGTACTAATAAACAGAAAAAATAATTGAAGAGAAACTTTAGGATTCTCTCGAGCATGACAATGAAAATACTCTAGATACATAGACCCGCAGGCCCGCGCTCATTCGAAAATTTGTAAAGGCTTCTATCCACTTCAGTTCGATAAGCCTTCGCGGCTACACAGACACGGCATCTGTTTAATGGTGTACAGCTACACCGACGAGAGAGAAAGTGTAAATGCCTGCGTTTTTAGCGCAAACCCCCTCCACTTTCAGAAGTGTGGGCAGCCACTCTCTCTTCACAGTGGAGGTAGGCAACGTACCGTCCCTATATACTAATATGGAGTTTTATGTATACTCCATGTATGAGGAGTGTAGACAGGGGGAAAGAAAACACATATGTGACTAAACTAACACATATGGGAACTTTATTGCGCGTCGGTTGGTGCGAGCGTCTACACAGAGCACGTGCTTACATAGAGAGGCATCGTACTCGACTGAGGAGCAGCCCGGGGCTGCGGGGAGAGGCGGGCGTCGGCGCGTGAGCGCCTCTGACGCGAAGCTAAGGAAATAGTCCCTACACCACTCCCCCTCCCATATTTTTTTGAATTATTGCATTTAACACAAGGTAATTCATATAATTGCATATTACATAGGGCAACTAAATGTTAAATTGAAATAGCTGAATACTCCTTGTCGAAATTTGTATACAAGTAGATACATAATCATAACTTGAATCAATACATATATATACTAAGATATCATTATATTCGTATCATTTTAATTTGTATATTGTGCGTAACGTAGACTAGAGATTACTAGAAAATGCAGCAATTGAACAGCTTAAATTGAATAAATGAAAAATAAATTGCGATTACATAAAAGCCAAAATATATGAGGAGAAAAATCAAACAACAAATCGCATTACTTTACTAATTAAATCATTGATCGCGGTAATATTTTTATCCGAATTGGAAGGTTCACGCGGCTCAATGAGCTTGATCGAATTCTTGGCGTTGAAGGTGACTTTTCTGTCCAGCTTTTTCGCAGCACTCTTGAAATTCGGCGGTGCTTTTACGTTGCTCTTCAACTGAGTGATGGCGGGCTGCTGAGCAACGCTCCGCTTACTCTTGGATGAGAGCTTTGTGCTTGCGACCATGGCGTAGGTGCGGGTAGCTGGTGCAGCCGTGCCGTTCTTCGCTATGACTGGGTCTGCCGCCGGCTTTGCGTTCACAGCAAAGCCTGACGTGACCTCCATCGTGCGTTGAGCCGACACGGCGATTTCTCCCATCGCAGCCGTGCTCGTGCTGGGCGGCGACGGTGTGTTGCTCGAGCTGGACGTGAAACTGGGTAGCAGGGGCGGCTGGGCCAAGTAGTCATGGTCTTGTTCGACCAACCTTGAGCGTGACAGATCGCCATGAGCCTCTTCCGACCAGAGATGAGCTGGCTTTACTCGCTCAACATTGTCGACCGCTCGATGATGCGATGTGGTCCTGAATAGGGGTGAGCGAGAGTGTGTGGCTTGTTCCCACGAGCCAGGAAGGCATGGGTAGCCGTCTGCAGGTCCCTGAAACAGAAAAGCTTGTCCTTGTTGTGGTGGGCCGCTGGAATTGGCCGCACCTGACGTATGTGCTGAAGGAAGGGTTGCAGAAAGGCGTTGTGGTCGTGTGGTGCTTCCTCAGCGAGGAAGAAGGGACCAGGTAGCCGTAGTGTTGTGCCGTAGAGGTACTCTGCACATGAAGCCTTGATGTCTTTCTTGTAGCAGGAGCGCAAGCCCAGCAGTACCGTCGGCAGGAGTGAGACCCAGTCCGTGGTCTCGTGGCATCTGATTGCGGCTTTGAGCGAGCGATGCCATCGCTCTACCATGCCGTATGCTGCGGGATGGTAGGCCGTGGTGCGAACTCGCTTGCTTCCGACGAAGTTGGAGAGAGCTGTGAACAAAGCTGATTCGAACTGAGTGCCTCTGTCCGTGGTCACGAGTCTCGGCGAGCCATAGCGTGCGATCCAGTGGGTGTAGAATGCCTGTGCAATCGTCTCAGTGCACAGGCATTCTACACCCACTGGAATCCATCTGCAGTGGACCGACGATGTCGACGTGCACATGCTTGAACCGCGAATCAGGCTCTTCAAAGCTCGCTGGAGCCGTCTTGATGTGGCGTGTGACCTTTGAACGCTGACAGGCAATGCAAGCTCGTGAACGTTGCACTATGTCCTTGTTCATTGAAAGCCACACGTAGTCCTGGGCGATGAGCTTCGCCGAGACTTTGCAGCTTGGGTGCGACAGTTTGTGGTACGCCTCAAAGATCCGCAAGCGCAGCGCGCTTGGAACATATGGACGAATGAGGTTCTCAGAGACTGCAACGTATATAGGCCTGTGCTCAGGACCAAAGGTGAGCTTGCGGAGCTTGAGTAAAGTTTCGTTGTTCTTCAGCAAGTGAAGTAACTCTTGGTCCTTTTGCTGTACCTCAGCGATGTCCTCATAGGGCACTGTAGTCGGCAACTTGATGGCGTTGATATTCGCTACCGCATCGATGCGCGAAAGCTCGTCTGCTGCCCAGTTCTCTGCTCCTGGAATGTATCGAATATCCGTGGAGAATTCCGATATGTAGCAGAGTTGGTTACGCTGCCTGGGCGATGCTTTCTCGTAGCGCTGATCAAAAGCATGAACAAGCGGTTTATGATCAGTGTAGAGTGTGAGCTTGCGGACTTCGACGTTATATTCAAAGAATCTGATTGACTCGTACATGGCTGCAAGCTCTCGGTCGTACGTGGGGTAATTTTGCTGAGCCTTGTTGAATTTTTTAGAGAAAAATCCAAGGGGTTCCCTGCTACCGTCTACTTTCTGCTCCAGGACACCACCCATGGCGGTGTTGGAAGCATCAGAAATGATGCGAAGCTCGGCGTTGGCTGCTGGATGACGCAGCAGAGTGGCATTGGCCAAGTCGAGCTTGCATCGCTCGAAAGCTGCTTCTGCTGCTGCTGTCCATGGTACCGGCCGATTGTCTCGCTTTTTGGAATCCTTGAGCAGATCGTTAAGGCATGACTGCGCAGAAGCCGCGTCCTTGACGAACTTGCGGTAATAGTTCAAGAGCCCAAGGAAGCGGCGAAGTTCAAACAATGTTTTTGACTACTCGCGTTCCTGAATGGTCTTGACTCTTTCTGGCAGTGGTGCTGAGCCTTCAGCGGTGATCCAGTATCCCAGGAATTTCAGCGGCGTCACACCCAATGTGCATTTGTCCAAATTGACACAAAGCGCATTCCTTGCTAGTAGGTCAAGCACTACCCGGATGTGGCGTTGGTGCTCTTCTTCGTCCTTGGAAAAAATAAGTATGTCATCCAAGTAACAAAAAACGAAGTTGAGCTTACTGAGGATTCTCCGAGCTTTCCGCTGGAAGGTCTGCGTCGCATTCCTGAGCCCCGGATTCATGAACATGAACTCGAATAGGCCGAATGGAGTGATGATAGCAGTCTTTTTTATATCATCCTCGTGAACTGGAATCTGATTAAAAGCTTTTTCCAGGTCAATTTTTGAAAAAATGGTGCTGCCTCGTAAGTTGGCGGCATAGTCGGAAACGTGCGGAATTGGTGTCCTGTCAGGTACCGTCTGTTTATTGAGTAGACGATAGTCACCGCAAATTCGCCAGCTTCCGTCTTTTTTTGGGAACATGTGCAGCGGGCTGGCCCAATCGCCCGATGAGATGCGGCAAATGCCCTCAGCCACGAGTCTGCTGAACTCTTTTGCAGCTGCCTCTAGCTTGTCACCTGCGAGCCGACGTGCCCTGTTAACAACAGGAGGGCCCGTGGTCTCAATGTAGTGGACCATATCATCCTCAGACTTCCTGAGCGGCGCCTGTCCCGTAACCTCTGGGAATTCCAAAAGTATCTTCTGGAACTTGTCGGCCCGATCGATAAGGGAAATTCCCGAGATCGCTGCAGATTGCCAGGTGGCAGGTGCTGCTTGATCGGTGACTTTGTCACGCAGTACGCCGTCAGGTATGTCCGGCGTGAGCTTGAACTCGAACATGATGTCCGTTCCAATGATGCCGTACGGAACGTCGGCAATGTAAAATTTCGCCCGGATTTTTCTTCCTGAGCCAAGGTCCAAGTCGAGAGACTTGCGGCCGAAAGTTGATATCTCCGTGCCGTTGGCTGCAAAAAGAAAAATCCGCGAAGTGTTCCTTCGTTCCGCATCAGTCGGTGGGATAACCGAAACGTCTGCTGATTAGACTGCTACTTCCCTCCGGAGCGAGTGCGGGAATTTGAGCGCGACCTTTCCTTGCGCAACTGCTTGAGCTCCTCATTAGTGCTCCTCATACACTCCAGCAGTTGCGCCACCAGGTCGTTGGCCAAACCGGGAATCTGGGTGTTCGTGGGAGGAGATGCAGCCTGATTAACTGCGAACAAGGCGCCGTGCACTGAAGGCGACTGCTCGTTACGCCATTGTTCGTCGGCCTTGTCCAGGATTTCCTCCCAAGGCCTATTATCAACTACGTCCATGACGAAGCGGACCGTTTTGGAGAGCTTGTCATAAAGCAACGTACGTAAAAATACGTCGCTGACTTGCCCTCCTGCCAGCTACTGCAGTTGGCTCCAGAGCTCCGACGGTCTACGCCCCGCCGGATTTTCCTGCTCGACAAGCTTTCGACATCTCTACTTTTGCAAAGCGCAATAATGTCGGAGGAGCGCCTCTTTAATTGCCTTGTATTGTTGTTGATCGGGGAGATCAACATATTTGCTGCGGAAGTGCAGGGCGTCATTTTTGATAAGCGGAATGATGGCGAGAAATTTTTCTTGCTCATCTGTGATTGCAAGCTTCTTGAATTGTAATTCAAGAAGCCAGAACCAGCCTTCCGGATCTTCAGTATTAAAGGGTTCGATGCGCACCCGATCAATACGCGAAAATGCGCGTGATTCATGATGGGGCCGATCCCTGATGAGTCCCTGATGAGACGTCCTGATGAGGCCGGAGCGATTTTTACTCGGCGGTGTGTGTTGCAGCGGCATAGCGTCAGAGGTAGACGCCGAGCTGGCGCGTCGCGTCAGCGACGCCGACGCTTGAATTTTCGCGGCACATAACACACACTATCATGCTCCAATCGAGCTCTTTTAGTCGGGGTCACCAATATGGAGTTTTATGTATACTTCATGTATGAGGAGTGTAGACACAGGGAAAGAAAACACATGTGACTAAACTAACACATATGGGAACTTTATTGCGCGTCGGTTGGTGCGAGCGTCTACACAGAGCACGTGCTTACATAGAGAGGCATCGTAGTCAGGCGGTGCTGTTCGCCCCCCCTGCGGGTAAGGATGCGTAGAGGGGTGACAGAGGCGAAAACCGCCGATAGCGAATACCGGCGGTAGCGAGCGTGAACGCGGGCAGTCGAGTTAGACTCAGCGGCCCAAGCTGAGCGGTCGGCCCTCACTAGAGAGCGAGAGAGAGATTGTACCCTTAACTAATAAATCATTTTCATTTAATAGATTGTCGCTTTCCTACATCACCTTCCCCCAGCAATCGTGGTCGGGCTGATAGGCAGCCGCCACACCATCCTATTTGTTGGATCGTTTTAATTCCGTTCCATCAGTCTAGTCCATTCGGTTCAGAACACGGACTTAGTATATAGGGACGGAGCGCATGCTATGCTCGCCGTTGAGAGAGAGTGGCTGCCCACACTTCTGAAAGTGGAGGGGGTTTGCGCCAAAAACGCAGACATTTACACTTTCTCTCTCGTCGGTGTAGCTGTACACCATTAAACAGATGCCGTGTCTGTGTAGCCACGAACGCTTCGAACTGAAGTGGATAGAAGCCTTTACAAATTTTCGAATGAGCGCGGGCCTGCGGGTCTATGTATCGAGAGTATTTTTATTGTCATGTTCGAGAGAATCCTAAAGTTTCTCTTCAATTATTTTTTCTATTTATGTACATACATTAGATTAACATCAATTTGACCTCTAGCAAGCAACGAACTATTTGCGTAACTCTGTGAAAAACGAATATTATTCATCACATTTGAATTTTTTTTTCAAATTATATGATTATATGAAATTATTTATCGATGAACTAATTTTGTTTTCAAAATAAGACATGATATCAAACGATTCAAAACCCTAATGCGGATTGAATTATTCTGCCCATTTCTGGTCCCAAGAAAACTAATGATAAATTTCAGAGACTCAAATGCGAGACTCAATAGCATATGCAGAAATATTTCTCCCCATTCAAATAAATTTCAGGCTTGTCCGAGTGACCCATATCGATCAGGTACGACCTGCATTCATTCCAAATATATATACATATTTACGTGTATAGATGATGGGTCATTAGGGCAATCTTCATCATATATATGAAGATTGCCCTAATGATCCATCATCTCATGCAGGTATTACCTGCAACTGTCTCTGAATCAAAACAATTGATCTACATTTTATACTCCAATAATAAGGATTACAGACATGGTCACGAGTGCGGGAAAACCAGCTTCAGTATATATACATGTGAAGTTTATACAGTTTGTCTTTAGATTTACAAATGTTTATGTTCTTGAAAGTGCGCACGATGCCTCTCAGGCAGAGGGGACGAGAAAATTAGCTGATGGACTGGAGATGGGGAAAAAATGTAACTGCCACGCAATTTTCCGCACGTTCCGCTGTTGACTAATAAATTTAAAAATAATAAAATTGTTTGAAAATAAAATTAAGAAAAGTATCTCACTGTAGAAATAGACATATTCGACAAAGATAAATATATTCGAAATAAAAAGCATACATTAATAAATTAGTATAGAATTTTGATCCAGAGTATCTGATATTTATGATTAACATTTCGATATGAGGCAGACATAAGAATTGTACAGAATAAACAAGTACTGCCTTTTTTAAATCCTTGAAAAGGAAACTGATTCTACGTGCAATGAACGAAAAAGAAAAACTGTTAAGGTAGCTCCTCCACTTCAGTATTGCTGTGTTAGTGGCTCTTGCCGCGAAGGCACACGGACACGCGCAGCGGTGTAAATGTCTGCGTTTTTGGCGCAAACACGACGAAAAGTGGTGGGGGCTCCCTCCCGTCTCAGCGGCTACCCCGCAAGCGTTACGCTCCATCCCTATATACTACATCCGTGGTTCAGAATCATATTTACGCATGCAGCACCTTTTGACCAAAATCGTAAAATGCGACCGTTGTAAACGGTGAATTATTCGAATTCGTTTGAATTGGTGATGTTTGCATTTGAAAAATTAGGGCTTTGGATTAGGGCTTTGAATTATTCGGATTATTAGAAGACACCGGAATATAATATATATGAAATCACAGACCACTTCAGTCGCCTTTTTACACATAAATACTCGTAATCTAATCTTACACTTTTGGTCAGCGGTGCTGCATATGCATGGTTTTTAACCGATTTAACACTGATGGAACGGAATTAATAGACATCAGACGAACAGGATTGGGATGCAAATATTTGTTTTTCCAGTACCTAAATTTGTTCATCAATTTACTCGGAAACCAAGTTTGCGCAATCAAAATGCATAATAATTCTGTACATTTCTTAAAATGCGCAATCTATTCGTACATTTGATTATCATTAACATTCTTGGGTGCTAACTCGGAAGAGCTATAATAGCGTCTATACCTGCTCTGACCTGCTCCTTAGTCCCTGCCCTGCCACAAACGAGTGCAGTATGGATGATAACCCCTGGAATAACCCCTGGAAGTAAAAAGAAAAAAGTGCAGTGTGGCCTGACAAGACGAAAGAGAACTGCAGATACTTTTGTGAACGTTTTTTTGTGAATTTTAATGCGGTGATTTAATCGATAGAACATCGTAAAACTATTCGAATCAACCCCTGGAAGAAAAACAACTAATCAAGTGAGTCATACATATTTTCGGAATTTTATTAAATTGTTGAACTGGAAGTACCGATCAATCAAATTAATGGAAATGAAATTTTCTTTATTGCTTTTCAAATATATGAATTACTATTTATGAAAATTACTTTTTCAAAAGGTATTTTACACCAGAGTTCATCTATGCATTAGGTACGAGTAACCTTATTTGTGACCCCCCTCCCTTCAATGTTATGATTCCTGAGATTACTTGACCTGTTTCTTTAGACTTTGATATGAGATTTTTACTCTGAAATTTCCTGTAGTGAACATTTTATTTAGATAGAATAGATATTTTCCAATGTAAGTGTGAAAATCTGCTAGTTCCAGCACTGGTTTTCATGTTTCATCCAATGTGATGAGGTAAATCTACTCGGGAACTCCCATAAAAGTTTCTCAGTATTCCATTGTGATCTTTGAATCTAGTTCAGGCTGCATTTCTACATTTCTGTCACTCCTACCGAATGTCCCAACAATCTGTCTAGTTGATTGCGAATTGTACACCAGCGAAAATCCTAGAGCATCACATGGCCCATGCAAAACCAGTCAGCTGAGTCAGTTCATACAAGTTTTAAAAATGTTAATCTTGAGGGCTCTATGAGTATTTGTAAAAGTGAAACTCATTTGGATTGATGAAACCCAGCTAGCTAGCTGCTGGCCTCATCAGGCTAGACAATTGTTTGCTATAGAGCAAACAATTATTCCGTATTATTGTATTCAAACAAAATCAAATCCATAATCAATACATGAGTCAAGTTACAATATAATCAGTGTTATTATTTGTTTTTATGTTAGGAAGCCTATTGTTGATTTCCTAAAGAGAATTATGAACCAATACAAACCAATTTGATGCCACTTGGTGGCTTTTTATCTTAGGGTAATATCTGTGACATCAAACATCTTGGTTTAAAAATGTCTTCAAATCTTACATTGAATATTTTCTTCAACATCCAATTATTTGTATCTCATATTCCTGCTCTATGGTTTTCTGTTACTGATTGTGAACTAATAAATCCCATGTAAAGTAATATGTAATCAAGTATATGTTAGAAATCAATTTATATAAATGTAATCTCACTTTTTATTAAATTTGGAATGGTCCACTAAGCCCAATAAATAAATATATACAATTTGAATGTGATATGTTTCCAATATGAAAGCACTCTAGGTCAATGTGCTATTGTTGAGATAGAAAGTACTGGAATCACAAATCCATAACAAGTAGGTATCTAAGATAATTTCTTAGATGTTTAATATCTAAATTATGAATGGTAAATTATCGAAATCAAAAGAAATACTTAGTAATCCACTTCCTATTTCACAATAGAAAATTTACCTCTGAAAATATAGATTGTATTGCTTCAATGACTTTTTTCTCAGATACACGTACATAATACATTTCAGTTTATTCTGTCAATAATGACAAGAGAAAGTTCATATAACTGATTCTATCAGCCTTTCAAAAGTGATGCATTTCTAGTTGATTCTCATAATCAAACTAGCTTGCACAAGTGTCTCATACACTTGTTATCAAGACCATGTCAAGATTTTCAAAAAATATTTTACCTTCTTTGAGTATATGTGTGATGAATCTTTTGTTAGTTATGAATTGTAGGTATGAATGGGGATTTATGAGAGAATTTTATGATTAATAGAATTGTTAGTATATATTGGAAGTAAAATTATTATTAGTTTATTATTAGTAAATTACTAAATGTGTTTTGTCCAAGATCCACCTGATACGACTCATCAGTAAGGTTTTCAGGTGGATCCAATCTTAGACACTGATTTCAATATCTAATACTCTAAGAGAAAAAAGAAAGGCAAAAACTCCCAGAAAACATTATTTCTATAAATCTCACCATAAACTGAACTTTTCATCAACTTTGATTGGATAACAATTTGTTAACTTCACTATATCAATCAAACTATATTTCATAAGTAATTTACAGCAAGGAAATCAAAAAAAATTAAAAAATACGTCACATAATAAACAAGAAAAACTACTTTTATCCCTGTGTGCACGAGATGAACTTGAAAACCACGTGTGTAATGTCCGGAATCCAATCGAGAACTACATCGAGGGTGTAAAATGAAAATCTGTTAGCCAACGTGCATACACTATGGAGTTGACTCGTACGAAAGGCCATTTGTGTTTCTTTCTTACGTTAGAAGAATGTACAAAAAAAAATAAAAAAGGAGCGGGTGTCATATTACAAGTTGCCGAAAAGCTAGAAGGAAAAGGCAAGCCGTATGTAAGACGAAATTTTCTACAGAGGATATAACTGAGATTGAGTATAGAATGAAGGAACATTCATATAATGTATGTATAATGATAAGTAATCTTAGTCATGTGCAAAATCATTGTTATTCTATAACAATAACAATGATACAACAATCATAAATAACATTACTCATCAGTGATTGATTCTATTCTCCCTTATCAAAATATTCATGTAATTGCAACTATCAAACATTAAGGGGACTGCAATTGCAAATTTGAGAAGGTGTAATTTTTGAGCAAAGTGTTCTATGAATGTAAGTTTGATTGTGTGAATTGTGTATAACTCAAAGAAGGTAAAATATTTTCTGAAAATCTTGACATGGTCTTGATAACAAGTGTATCTTGTGCAAGCTAGTTTGATTATGAGAATCAACTAGAAATGCATTACTCTGGAAAGGCTGATAGAATCAGTTATATGGATTATAATCATACCAGAGGATAGAATCAATAACTTTTGAATATTACATTCATAGACAAATGCTGAATGACAGTATCTATTTGGTAGAAATTACTTAAGTTGATTCTGTCTTTCCTAATAAATATGAATTTAATGTTCATTTGAGACATAGACGAGAGAAAGTAATGAAATCTAGTATTTAATACCAAGTTTCCATCTATTTTGATTATCCTACTGCAAAAGGGCTATTTTTTAGTATACACGTATACACTTAATTATTGAAACTGTTATCAATACCAAGCAGATCACTATGCTAATGTTGACATGGAAAAAACTGAAATCTTGAATTTATGTCAAGTAGTTAACTTACATCATTTTGAAGAGGTTGAGTATCTAAATTATAAATTATTGGAATCAAATCATGTATTCCATAATTAACTTCCTTTTTTATAGTATACAATTCTAGATATAATGACATTATTTTTATTTGTTTATTATATTCAAAATGGATTTATTGTTTCACATATTTTTTTGCATCATTCCCAGCGAATAGAATAAATACATACTTACCACGGCCCTGTTGTTTTGCACTTCCTGATAATATCGATTCAATACACTATTTTTACATATAAAATTGTTCCGTTCTTGGTTTAAGTTATAGAATATCTATCTAGAATTGGAACGGAACAATATTCTGTATGAAAAAAGTACTTAAATCATGTTTTGTATATTGTTCTTGATAAAGTTCTTCTTGTACTGAATTTCTATGCGACGAAGTTCTTGAATTAATAATTGTTATTTCTGTATTTAGACTACTCTTTTATTATATCTCAAAATATACGGGCGATAACCCTTGTAGAAAATGAATGAAAATGTAGTTTACAAATCTTTTAAAGAATCTGGCAAAGTTATAAACACAAAATTATAATATGAGTGTTACTCTACAAGAAACTCTTCTACCGCGAATGAATTGAGTTTCTCCAAAATCTGGACTATTCTCCTCTGGTTTTCCTCTAAATAAATTGATATTTTTAATGGAACGTAATAAATGATCCATCCCCATATAACTATTTTAACATTCAAAAGTCCTAGCACTGTTTTTACATTTTCCTGTATTTCCGTTCATCTCAAGTTGGAAATATTTCCTATCCTCAACAAAACATTTTTAAAAAAACGTAAATATGTTGCGTCAAGCATGTGGCAGAATAAGTTTATTCTCTTATATTGCTTAAAATAAAATTAAATCCATAATAGACACATGAGCCAATTTATTATTTCATCAGTATTCATTCTGATTAATTCCTCATATAGTTGGAGTATTACGTATTGTTATTACAGTTTAGATACTATAGGAGACGTAGTCAACTTTAACTTACCAATTACGAAAAAACTTACCAGAATGCTCTTAAGTATCCACTAGGTGGCGAACTGTTGTACGAGCCGTTCACGCGGTTTCTTTTGCTATAACGATAAACGAGGCTCAAGCTCAGACATTTGAATATGTCGGAATTGATTTACGCTCAGATTGTTTATCACACGGACAGTTATATGATGGATTTTCTAAGACGGGCAAATTGAAAAACCAATTCCGGTTCAAATTCCAAAACCAAAAATGTTGTTTATTCTGAAGTACTTTAGGGATTTGAAACTTTAAACACTTGAATGTTACTTCTTATTCCTATGCACAGTTAATGAATATCATTCAAATTCTATTACCTTGAAGAGCGGGCGAAGCCGCGACGGGGGATGCTAGTATACATCGTCGCCTCCGAGCAAAAAGGAGCCAACTCAGCGTCCCGAAGAAAAAGGGGCCAACTCGCCGTCCGTGCAAAAAGGGGCCAACTCGCAGACCGTGGGAAAAGGGGCCAACTCGCCGTCCGTACAAGAAGGTGCCAACTCGTCATCCGTGCAAAAAGGGGCCAACTCAGGCGAGTTTTGAATTTCACATAAACTCCAGTTCACGACTCTCTTCAGAAGTCTTATGCAGGCTATGTGATAGCCGTAGTACGTCTCTTTCAATGAATAGGTGATTTTCAAGTAATTACATGTCATCTGAATGTAATATGTCAAGTTAACTATTTACGTTAAACGGCTTTTGCCTCGATAGTTTCTTGTAGAAATTGGTATACGTACGTTTTTGAGGTCGCTCATAATGAATCCGGCCTCAAATACTAAAAATTCAAATTAGAGGCCATAATAAGATTACCAAATAAAAATTTGGAATCCGGACTCAGATTTTGAAAATTCAAATTGGATTAAGCCTCTAAGATTGTGGGAATGGGTGCAGGTTCAGGATGGAGAAGACTGCAATTAATTCCAAGCAATTTATTAGTGGTCGTTATGACAATCTCTCGCCTCTGTCGGAGGCTATGCCGCTAGGCCAGCTACAGCGGAACTGGTCGTTGTCGCGCCGACTGCCCGCTCGTTCGCCCGAGCTCTCTCGCTGCTGCGCCACGCATGCGCAGTCCGCAGTCGCTACACCGCTGATCGCAGTTCCCCACATGACTCCCCCCCAAATGCGGCTGTCGGGAAAGCCTTTATTGTTTAAACAATGTTTTTCGCAGTCGCATTGAACATACGTAAAAGAAAAAAAAATTATTCAATTTTATTGCTTTACATAGGAACTGCATGTCAGTCTTAGTGCTGAAGGCACATTATGGTAAAAGATACTATAAAAACATACTATATTACATCTAAAGGTTACTTTAATTTTACATCTGTTTCGCGCTAACGCTATTTATCACATTCACAAGATATCGCAAAGAATACCAGAAAGGGTCACATACACAATTCATGAAACAATTGTAGATTACTCAGCTTTGAAACTGATTGGCGAGGTAACTTGAACCTTCATGAATTGTGATGATTCCCATTACAATATTTAAAGCATACCGAGTCATCACTCTCCCCTTAAGGAGCTTTTTAATTGTAAATTATGTTGAATCACATTATAGTCTCACTATCAAGAGCTGTATAAGCGTGTTATCTCAGTTATAGATTTTACAATTCTGCAGCTTAACATCAAAATCAGTCTGCACGCATAAGGATAAACTTACATCACAGTATAACGTGAAAGACGTTAATCTAAAATTCAGTATGGTAAGCACCATATCCTCAGTAAAATAGTTAAACATCTTGAAGCTGTTAAGCTGAAGAATTTGGTATCAGGTGGCAGATTAATGCCAGTTAAATCGAATGTTCTTACAGCTAATCGCAATTCGCATTACAATATTGTAGTGAATATGACTAAACGCAATCTAAAAAAAAGGAATACTACAAAATACAGATGAGTGAAAATTGCTTCTATATTTACATTGGTCTGAATACTATTACTTAGCTAGTTCGTAGATTGATCAATTCTACTAACTGTCACGTCACATGGAATACTATTTATAAAGATTTATATACAAGAGCGTACTGACTTGCTGTGGGCGCGCAATCCACAGGTATAGCCGTCGCAAAGAAATAAGAATTAGGTTTATTTACATAAAACGTACGCAATCATCACTTTGATTGCTTTAGATTAAACTAGAAGAGCGCGAAAACACGACTTCATGTCTGAAAAAAAACTATTGTTCAAAATGTTTACTTTGAAAATATCTGGCCAATATAAAACTTGCATAAAAAAAAAACTTATTCGCGCTTCTGCACTAAGATAAGCTGCGAGTGAAAAAGAAGAATATAATCTCGCTATACAAGTTACGGAAAGAGAAAAGAGATAGGCCTTATGCACAGAGGTGCATACAACATATAATCATGAATATTGCCCTCAGCCAGATTAGGCGAGGCAAGTAAGTGAATGATCAAATTTGGCAATAACTCCGTTAACTCCCATTCATAAGCCTGCACTTCATTAAAGAAAGATGATCGAATGCGAAGAAACGAAAGGCATCTATTCAAGCGTTGGCGTGTTAAATAACGCATTCGCGCTCAAATCAGATTTACCTGCAAGGCATGAAGGGGAATGTTAACGACACTGTGCAAAAGATCATACAAAACGTTACAAAATGTGTAAAGACGTTGCACAAAAATAATAATTATGAAATGACTGCAATGCGCCTAGGAAACAATCTCAAAATGGGTCCCGCAAAATGACCTGCTGTAAGGGCTTATTTATTTACACGCGTCCAACGTATAGAAGTACCGCGTGGCCTCGAATTGCAGTAAAAAGTTCGCAGAAAAATTTAGAGAGCATAAAAAATCCTAACGAGGGCCAAAATTACCAGTCAATTAACTGAATGAAAGTCCAATGGTAGTGTCAGAGGCATCAAAAATTAGACACAGTCTGGCACTAATCCTGGAATAAAAATGATGTGGAGTAAATGATGTTTGCATAAAACTAAGGGTCAAAGCATATACACGCAACCTTAACAGGAGTCATCATCAGAAGAGCTACCATGTTCGCGTGAGCGTGATTCCCATTTTTCAAACTTAGAGCAAATTACATCAACCTTGGCAACAAGTTTAGTGAGAGAGGGATCAGCAGAAAATGTCAATCAAGAATCAACCTTTAAAGTTGAATTATTCGAAAAACCAATCTGGAAAGCTAGATCAGCTCTCTCTAGAATTTTTGCTTCCTCAGTGTAGTCCGAAATAAACAAATGAACATAACTGGGCAATCGTCTTTTCCAAAGTTGTAAAAGCGTGGCTCTATCAATTGACTTATCTGCTAAACTGAGCATATGAAAAAAATATTCTGAAGGTTTGCGCGAGCCCATTGAGTTATCATTGAAAAGCTGATTCAGCTTGTCCCAAGAGGACTCAGAAAAACGTTTCAAAATGTTGAACTTAAGTGAATTGTATTTATCGTTAGCAGAGATATTAGCAAAAAGATCCTGAATATTTTCCAAAGTTTCCGTACCCAAGTTGTTTATCAAGTTACAGTATTTTATTTCATCAGCAACAATATTACGACTCATCAATTGCGTTTCAAAAAATTCAAACCAACCAGAAGGGTTACGTGGCCAAAAAGGAGTGCAGCGAAATTCAACACGTCCAAAAGAGGGTGTATGTAAGGCAGGAGAAACAACAGTGTTCGTCAAAGGAACAGAAGCAGCAAGATTGGACTGAACCGTATTAGGTAATAATGAATTGCCAGCAGCAGTCACTGTGGAAGTTGTAACAGCACCAGCTAAAGAAGCAAACGAAGAAACTTCAGCATTATTAAAATTATTAACATCAGTATCCTTTGATTTTAACGAATCCAGATCAAAATTTTTCAAAATAGTCTTAATATCTGTCAACTGCTGATTAAGAGCATCATTGGATTCCTTTATCACACCTTGCAACTCCTCCTTCAAAGAATCAGAATCAGCTCTCATAGATCCCTGCAACTCCTCCTTCAAGGACTCAAGAACACTCTTTACAGTATCATTAATCTCATTGCGTAAGCCATTAATGGCTTTATTCACAATGGTAATCACTGCCTGCTCATCCATAGTTAAAGAAGCAACAGAAACTTTCAAAAGGGGAAGGGTCCGATTCTGCTTCTTAACTTTTGACTTAACCGGTGTAACCTCCAAAGGGCCTGAACGCAAATTAATCACTTTCTTGTCTGCGTCAGAGTCAGGATTCATAAGCAGGGATAGACATTAAAGAAAAGTCAAAGAAAACACTGCTCGAATAGCAACATAATAAGCTACATGAGTAAACTGAATTGGCTTAACCCCCTCGCACACACACACATCAAAGGCAACCCAACAGCTATGGCTCACCAAGACCCTGGCAACTAAGAAAAAAGGTACTTCGAGAACCCAAGCCAGCTTGGAAAACTCAAATGCAGCATAATGAGCACGACCACTCTGGTTAGCATGCAATGAGCCCCCTTACCATGCATGAAGCCCTCGAAGCATGAGCGAATGGAGTATACTACGCCAAGAGGTCAAGATAAGACCAAAAGCACTGAGCGCCAAGCTCTCATCAACCACCCCCAGAACGCCAGAGGCACACACAGGCATATGGTGCAATTTGATTTTAATTGAACGCTCGCATGATCTTATATTAGAAGATAAAAGGTATATGATACGCCAAAAACTCACTCTAGTGAGCCAAACTTACTGCTAAGTGTACGCAAAGAATCTCATTAGCTTGAGATTTAGTCACAATAAAAGAATTACTATCTCTATCAAAGTATTCAATTGTAAAAGGTTATTCTAAACAATATTGTAAGTTGACGCCAAGTCATATGAGAACAAAAAATAAAAGATTCACTATCAATTTCAAAATAGACAAGAAAAGAAAATTATTCTGAGGCAAATTATAAGTAAAATTAATTCAGATTGCAAAAATAAAAAGATTCATTGAGATTTTTAAAAATGTACAAACTAAAAGAAATTATTTTTGAAAAAGTTATAAACTAAAGTCAACTCGAATGAGAAAAATAAGAAAAATTCATCAAGATTATCCAATGTACAAACTGAAATATATTATTTTAATCAAAATCCTGAGTAAATACTTTATGTTCAACGTCAACTCAAATGAAATACTTGAAAATGAGAAATATTAAGGTAGGTTGGTTTCCTCACAAATAGTTACGTTACAGGAAACTCAATATTATAATCAAATCAAAATATTATGAGAGCACAGTCAAATGAAAATAAGTAAAGGCTAAGTGCTCGAATCAAAATAGGATTACTGTTATGAACTTATAGACTAACGGTCTCGCCTGACCTTTGTTACCTTAAGGTAAATATTAAACGTAAGGATGAACGGAGAACTTTCTTGAAGCCGCTGCCCTGATGAAGGTGTCAAGTGATGCGAGACGTCGTCGCGGATGCACCACCAACTGAAGTCTCAGCAAGATCGCTCGTCCTCGAGCGCGAAGAATACAGCACTGCCTGGGAGCACGCCACGTGCGGCCCAAACAAAGATGGAACGTTCTGGAAGGCTTGGGAGCACGAAATCGTGCGGCCCGAGCCTTTGAAGGTCGTCGAAAATTGAGCGCGGCAAGCCGCAACTCAATGACTCCAAATCCAGCAACAAAATAATATAGGCAGAATTAGCCGTTATTCACGACGCCCAAGGCAAGCGAACTCAGCCTTGGAAAGAGGTGACGGGGACTTCTCCGATCACCAATTGATGTTATATATTTGCAGCTACGATCACGAGAGAGAGACAGACTCAATCCGTGGATCGTCGGCAAAGAAAGTTTTTCCGCTCACGACAGCTATGTCGAGAGAGCGAGAGAGGCAAGTGCTGTATAAAATAATATACAAGCACTATCAGGTAGTTAAGTCCAATACAAAAAAATTTTTTTTGCTCGAGTGTAGCTTCCGCAACTACCTCAGAGCGCGCCGAAAAATATGGCGCCGACTCAAAAATTTTCTCAAATGAGAATACGTGGTGAGAGAAAAAATTAAAGAACTCTCACCTGAGTCGTGGAAATGTAGCTGCGGCGAAGCGGGAAGCGAGAGATGAACACGGCGCCTTCGAAGTTGAAACGACGCCGTAAGACAATATGGCGGCCGACCACGTTTCCAACAAGGAAAAAGTTGCCGCCTGACGAAGCGCTCGCTGCGTGAGCGTGAGGGCGAAGTCGGCTCCTCTCGACGTCGGGGTCACCAATTTGTGGGATGACCACGCTCAAGGCTCCTGGATCACGTCGGGGTCACCAATTTGTGGGAATGGGTGCAGGTTCAGGATGGAGAAGACTGCAATTAATTCCAAGCAATTTATTAGTGGTCGTTATGACAATCTCTCGCCTCTGTCGGAGGCTATGCCGCTAGGCCAGCTACAGCGGAACTGGTCGTTGTCGCGCCGACTGCCCGCTCGTTCGCCCGAGCTCTCTCGCTGCTGCGCCACGCATGCGCAGTCCGCAGTCGCTACACCGCTGATCGCAGTTCCCCACAAGATCACCTTACAAAAATTTGGAAAAAAATTGAATTTTGTTGAAAATTGGAATACATGGGTTTTTGAGGTTGCTGATCACGAATCCGGCCTCAGATTTTGAGAATTCAAATTGGATTAAGCCACTAAGATCACCTAACAAAAATTTGGAAAAAAATTGAATTTTTTTGTTTAAAATTGGTATACATGAGTTTTTGAGGTCGCTGATCATGAATCCGGACTCAGATTTTGAAAATTCAAATTGGATTAAGCCTCTAAGATCACCTAACAAAAATTTGGGAGAAAATTGAATTTTGTTTGAAATTGGTCGTTTTGTTTAAAAAAACGATGCGTGGACGTCAAATATGGTAAAATTCAAGTTGCGTTTTTTTTTGGTATCCAATAAACCATTGGGAAAAACTGTGAAATAGTGTAGTTGTATGGTGC
This sequence comes from Aphelinus atriplicis, assembly GCA_020882685.1. Classification (NCBI taxonomy): domain Eukaryota; kingdom Metazoa; phylum Arthropoda; class Insecta; order Hymenoptera; family Aphelinidae; genus Aphelinus; species Aphelinus atriplicis. The sequence goes on from JAJGQD010000032.1 coordinate 759,658, forward strand.
AAATTTGATTTTCACTGATTTATAGATCAATCGAAGATCTTTCCTATTCTATGGTTAAAATTTTGGAAAAAATGATGCGTGGGAATGATATGGAAAAAACCGACTTTTATCAAGTTGTGCCGCATAAACCATTAAAAAAATGTATGAAACAGCGTCGTGATGAACATTCTGATTGGAGGTATCGATAGAGTTCATTTAGCGCTTCAATTATTCATCGTGAAAAATTAAAAAATATTGATGCGTGGGCGTGATTTAAGTTGTGGAAAATCATGTGTAGCCCAATTTTCGTCATAAGTAAGATTTTGAAGTAATATACAACTTGGAACATGATGAATTGGAGAATATTCGGTATGATGGGTCGAGAGAGGAGGTCAAGGGCTACAATTTGAGCTGGCTATGTGTTGGAGGAATTGATATTGTGGGGGCGTATTGACCGTAAAAATAATTATTTGACGTTTGGTTCCAGAAAAACGTTGAAAAAATAGTATAAATGGGTTATCTACTCAAAATTTGATCTTGCAGATTTATAGAGGAAAATGAGCGCTTTCATAATCTGAGGTGGAAAATCCAAAAAAATAGCCGTGGGCGCGTAATATACGTCATAGAAAACTTGTCGCGTTGTCGAAAACCATTTTTCTCCAATTTTCTATCTGATAAACAACTTAGAGAATGATGATTTGAAGAACATGCGGTGTGATGGATCGAATGAGAAGATCGAGGGCTATAATTTATATGCATCATGATTTCGATTGATATCTATTTACAATTAAGAGTATAACTTATTGAAACTGAATTAAATATTGAAGATTACAGAATATTTTGTAGATTTTTTAATTAAAATCCACTCGAAAGACTAGAGCGAGCGACAGCGAGCGAGATATCATTGTATTTTCAAAATTTGAGGCCGGATTCGTGATCAGCGGCCTCAAAACAACAAAATTCAATTTTTTTCCAAATTTTTGTCAAGTGATCTTAGAGGCTTGATCTAATTTGAATTTTCCAAATCCGAGGCCGGATTCGTGATCAGCGACCTCAAAAACCCATATATACCAATTTTCAACAAAATTCAATTTTTTTCAAAATTTTTTTCAGGTGATCTCTTGATCTAATTTGAATTTTCAAAATCTGAGGCCGGATTCGTGATCAGCAACCTCAAAAACCCATGTATTCCAATTTTCAACAAAATTCAATTTTTTTCCAAATTTTTGTTAGGTGATCTTAGTGGCTTAATCCAATTTGAATTCTCAAAATCTGAGGCCGGATTCGTGATCAGCAACCTCAAAAACCCATGTATTCCAATTTTCAACAAAATTCAATTTTTTCCAAATTTTTGTCAAGTGATCTGGGAGGCTCTAATATGTATTTTCAAAATTTGAGGCCGGATTCGTGATCAGCGACCTCAAAAACCCATGTATACCAATTTTCAACAAAATTCAATTTTTATTTCCAAATTTTCGTCAGGTGAACTTAGAGGCTCTAATTTGATTTTTTTGAATTTGAGGCCGGATTCATTATGAGCGAGCTCAAAAACATACGTATACCTATTTCTACAAGAAACCATCGAGGCAAAAGCCGTTTTACGTAAATAGTTAACTTGACATATTACATTCAGATGACATGTAATTACATGAAAATCACCTATTCATTGAAAAAGACGTACTACGGCTATCACATAGCCTACATAAGACTTCTGAAGAGAGTCGTGAACTGGAGTTTATGTGAAATTCAAAACTCGCCTGAGTTGGCCCCTTTTTGCACGGATGGCGAGTTGGCACCTTCTTGCACGGGCGGCGAGTTGGCCCCTTTTCCCACGGTCTGCGAGTTGGCCCCTTTTTGCACGGACGGCGAGTTGGCCCCTTTTTGCCCGGTCAGCGAGTTGGCCCCTTTTTCTTCGGGACGCTGAGTTGGCTCCTTTTTGCTCGGAGGCGACGATATATACTAGCATCCCCCATCGCGGCTTCGCCCGCTCTCCAAGGTAATAGAATTTGAATGATATTCATTAACTGTGCATAGGAATAAGAAGTAACATTCAAGTGTTTAAAGTTTCAAATCCCTAAAGTACTTCAGAATAAACAACATTTTTGGTTTTGGAATTTGAACCGGAATTGGTTTTTCAATTTGCCCGTCTTAGAAAATCCATCATATAACTGTCCGTGTGATAAACAATCTGAGCGTAAATCAATTCCGACATATTCAAATGTCTGAGCTTGAGCCTCGTTTATCGTTATAGCAAAAGAAACCGCGTGAACGGCTCGTACAACAGTTCGCCACCTAGTGGATACAGAGAGAAGCCAGAGCTTCAAATTGAGGCATATTCTAGCCGTTAAAAATAATTCCTCAAGAAGATATATGCGAGTTCGATCATTTAGGCAATCGATTACACCGCTATAATATCGGAAGTCACATAAGGACAACCAATTGAGAGTTTTCCATAAGAAAATCGAGGACTTCAACATTGATTGTCTTATACTTTAGGCCTGACCGCGCCACTTTAGCCGCGTGAACGGAAAAAACAGCGTCTCGCCACCTAGTGGCCGAAGATAGAAGCCGGAGCTGATTTGAATGTTATTTTCACATTTTGCATAGAAACGTTCCTAATTGATGAATGATTAATCTGAATAGCCTATGACACTTCAGGGTACATAGTAAAGCTACTGTCTAAATTTGGAGGCGATTGGTTCAGTAGTTTTTGAGATTTTTGCGAACATACATACAAACGTTTCTTCTTCATATAATAGTCATATATATATATATATATATATATATATATATATACTAGCCAGTATCACTCACTCGCTCTCGCTCGCTCGTGTCTTTCATTTGCTCTATCAAGAATAAAGGAAAATAATGAAATTTTTATTGGAATTATTGGTGAATAATTCAAAGTATCTACGGACGCTTTTACATCAACATGTATCTCACCTACATCTAAAATAAGGCTATCAAAAATAAGGTCCCGATGTCTGATTTGAGATGTCAATTTTTACCTCATTCCAAAGCTTTGTCTTTGAGGAAGTAAAATAACATAATCAGAAATAGATTTTGTTATGATCATGAATTTTCGTCAAACCTCGAGAAATATCAATGGAAATAAATATAATTTCTACTATATTGCATCTTATTACTATATTGCAACTTAATAACTTTCGTCATGTAAACATGCAAATTTCTCATAAAATTAACGCCCACGCATCGACATTTTTCCATTTTTCACGATGGAAACGGGGAGCGCTCAATCAGCTATATCTATTCGTCAGATCAGAATTTCCGTCACGACGCTGATTCGTAGATTTTTTAACGATTTATGTTGCTCGACTTGCTAAAAGTCAGTTTTCACATATTTCTCGGACACGCATCGATTTTTCCAAAATTCTTCATTTTTTTCAAACGAATTCTAACTTTTTACAAATTGAAACACCGAATTTTAAGTACATACTTCACGCCCATGTATCAATATTTTCAATTTTTTCACGATGAAAAATTAAAGCGCTCAATGAGCTCTAACGATCCCTCTAATCAATATTTTCATCGAGACGCTATTTCATAAATTTTTTTAACGGATTATGCGGTACAACTTGAAAAAAGTCAGTTTTCTCCATATTTCATGCCCACGCATGAATTTCTCTAAAATTCTCGCCATGGATATGAAAGCCCATTCCATGTTCTTTCGATCAAACATACTCAAAATCGAACAAGACTTTAATCTCACGTTTTTTTCTGAATGCATAAAAATTACATAGTAAACCACCAATTTTCAATGACATACTCCACGCCCACGCATCGACATTTTTAGATTTTTCACGAAGAAAAATTGAAGCGCTCAATGAGCTCTATCGATACCTTTGATCAGAATTTTCACCACGACGCTGTTTCATACATTATTCTAACGGTTTTCAAAAGTCAGTTTTTTCCATATTTAACGCCCACGCATCATTTTTTCCAAAATTCTCTCCATGGATATTCAAGCTCATCCGATGTTCTTTCGATCGAACATACCCGACATTTCACCAAATCATAATCTCACGTATTTATCTGAGAGCATAAAAATCGCAAAGTAAACCACCAATTTTCAATCACATACTTCACGCCCACGCATCAATATTGTTGAATTCTTCACGATGAATAATTGAAGCGCTCAATGAGCTCTATCGATACCTCTAATCAGAATTTCCATCACGACGCTGTTTCATATATTTTTTTAATGGTTAATGCGGCACAAGTTGACAAAAGTCAGTTTTTTCCATATTTCACGCCCACGCATCATTTTTTCCAAAATTCTCTCCATGGATATTCAAGCCCATCCGATGTTCTTTCGATCGAACATACCCGACATTTCACCCAATCATAATCTCACGTATTTATCTGAAAGCATAAAAATCGCAAAGTAAATCACCAATTTCCAATCACATACTTCACGCCCACGCATCGTCATATTTCAGTTTTTCACGATGAAAAATAAAAATGCTCAATGAGCTCTATCGATCTGTCTGATTCGAATTTCCATCGTGGCGCAGATTGAACGATTTTTTTAACGATCTATCTTGTACCTTTTTCTTAAAATGAGTTTTTTCCATATTTCACGCCCACGCATCGATTTTTTCGAAATTCCAATCATGGATAAGGAAGCCCATTCGATACTTTTCCGATCGGAAATACTCGAAATTACACCATATCATGATTTCACGTATTTCTCTGAACTCATAAAAATCACAAAGTTAACCATCAATTTTCAAGAACGGATTTCACGCCCACGCATCGTCATATTTCAGTTTTTCACGATGAAAAATAAAAATGCTCAATGAGCTCTATCGATCCGTATTATCAGAATTTTCATCACGATGCTGATTCATGTATTTTTTCATGATTCATGAGGCACATCTTGCCAAACATCAGTTTTTTCCATATTTCACGCCCACGCATCAATTTTTCCAAAGTTTCAACCATGGATAAGGAAGCCCATTCAATACTCTTCCGACCGGAAATACTCGAAATTACACCATATCATGATTTCACGTATTTCTCTGAACTCATAAAAATCACAAAGTTAACCATCAATTTTCAAGAACGGATTTCACGCCCACGCATCGTCATATTTCAGTTTTTCACGATGAAAAATAAAAATGCTCAATGAGCTCTATCGATCCGTATTATCAGAATTTTCATCACAATGCTGATTCATGTATTTTTTTCATGATTCATGAGGCACATCTTGCCAAACATCAGTTTTTTCCATATTTCACGCCCACGCATCAATTTTTCCAAAGTTTCAACCATGGATAAGGAAGCCCATTCAATACTCTTCCGACCGGAAATACTCGAAATTACACCATATCATGATTTCACGTATTTCTCTGAACGCATAAAAATCACAAAGTTAACCATCAATTTTCAAGAACGGATTTCACGCCCATGCATCGTCATATTTCAGTTTTTCACGATGAAAAATAAAAATGCTCAATGAGCTCTATCGATCTGTCTGATTCGAATTTCCATCGTGGCGCAGATTGAACGATTTTTTCAACGATCAATCTCGTACCTTTTTCTTAAAATGAGTTTTTTCCATATTTCACGCCCACGCATCGATTTTTTCAAAATTCCAATCATGGATAAGGAAGCCCCTTCGATACACTTCCGATCGGAAATACTCGAAGTTACACTATATCATGATTTCACGTATTTCTCTGAACGCATAAAAATCACAAAGTTAACCATCAATTTCCAAGAACGGATTTCACGCCCACGCATCGTCAAATTTCAGTTTTTCACGAATGAAAAATAAAAATGCTCAATGAGCTCTATCGATCCGTATTATCAGAATTTTCATCACGATGCTGATTCATGTATTTTTTTAATGATTCATGAGGCACATCTTGCCAAACATCAGTTTTTTCCATATTTCACGCCCACGCATCAATTTTTCCAAAGTTTCAACCATGGATAAGGAAGCCCATTCAATACTCTTCCGACCGGAAATACTCGAAATTACACCATATCATGATTTCACGTATTTCTCTGAACTCATAAAAATCACAAAGTTAACCATCAATTTTCAAGAACGGATTTCACGCCCACGCATCGTCATATTTCAGTTTTTCACGATGAAAAATAAAAATGCTCAATGAGCTCTGTCTGATTCGAATTCCCATCGTGGCGCAGATTGAACGATTTTTTTAACGATCAATCTTGTACCTTTTACTTAAAATGAGTTTTTTCCATATTTCACGCCCACGCATCGATTTTTTCAAAATTCCAATTATGGATAAGGAAGCCCCTTCGATACTCTTCCGATCGGAAATACTCGAAATTACACCATATCATGATTTCACGTATTTCTCTGAACGCATAAAAATCGCAAAGTGAACCACCAATTTTCAATCACATACTTCACGCCCACGCATCAATATTTTTGAATTTTTCACGAAGAAAGATTGAAGCGCTCAATGAGCTCTATCAATACCTTTGATTAGAATTTTCATCACGACGCTGTTTCATACATTTTTCTAGCGGTTTATACAGTACGACTTGACAAAAGTCAGTTTTTTCCATATTTAACGCCCACGCATCATTTTCTCCGAAATTCTCTCCATGGATATTCAAGCCCATCCGATGTTTTTTCGATCGAACATACCCGACATTTCACCATATCATGATTTCACGAATTTCTCTGAACGCATAAAAATCACAAAGTTAACCATCAATTTTCAAGAACTGATTTCACGCCCACGCATCGTCATATTTCAGTTTTTCACGATGAAAAATAAAAATGCTCAATGAGCTCTATCGATCTGTCTGATTCGAATTTTCATCGTGGCGCAGATTCAACGATTCTTTTAACGATCAATCTTGTACCTTTTTCTTAAAATGAGTTTTTTCATATTTCACGCCCACGCATCGATTTTTTCAAAATTCCAATCATGGATAAGGAAGCCCCTTCGATACACTTCCGATCGGAAATACTCGAAATTACACCATATCATGATTTCACGTATTTCTCTGAACGCATAAAAATCACAAAGTTAACCATCAATTTTCAAGAACGGATTTCACGCCCATGCATCGTCATATTTCAGTTTTTCACGATGAAAAATAAAAATGCTCAATGAGCTCTATCGATCTGTCTGATTCGAATTTCCATCGTGGCGCAGATTGAACGATTTTTTCAACGATCAATCTCGTACCTTTTTCTTAAAATGAGTTTTTTCCATATTTCACGCCCACGCATCGATTTTTTCAAAATTCCAATCATGGATAAGGAAGCCCCTTCGATACACTTCCGATCGGAAATACTCGAAGTTACACTATATCATGATTTCACGTATTTCTCTGAACGCATAAAAATCACAAAGTTAACCATCAATTTCCAAGAACGGATTTCACGCCCACGCATCGTCAAATTTCAGTTTTTCACGATGAAAAATAAAAATGCTCAATGAGCTCTATCGATCCGTATTATCAGAATTTTCATCACGATGCTGATTCATGTATTTTTTTAATGATTCATGAGGCACATCTTGCCAAACATCAGTTTTTTCCATATTTCACGCCCACGCATCAATTTTTCCAAAGTTTCAACCATGGATAAGGAAGCCCATTCAATACTCTTCCGACCGGAAATACTCGAAATCACACCATATCATGATTTCACGTATTTCTCTGAACTCATAAAAATCACAAAGTTAACCATCAATTTTCAAGAACGGATTTCACGCCCACGCATCGTCATATTTCAGTTTTTCACGATGAAAAATAAAAATGCTCAATGAGCTCTTTCGATCTGTCTGATTCGAATTTCCATCGTGGCGCAGATTGAACGATTTTTTCAACGATCAATCTTGTACCTTTTTCTTAAAATGAGTTTTTTCCATATTTCACGCCCACGCATCGATTTTTTCAAAATTCCAATCATGGATAAGGAAGCCCCTTCGATACACTTCCGATCGGAAATACTCGAAGTTACACTATATCATGATTTCACGTATTTCTCTGAACGCATAAAAATCACAAAGTTAACCATCAATTTCCAAGAACGGATTTCACGCCCACGCATCGTCAAATTTCAGTTTTTCACGATGAAAAATAAAAATGCTCAATGAGCTCTTTCGATCTGTCTGATTCGAATTTCCATCGTGGCGCAGATTGAACGATTTTTTCAACGATCAATCTTGTACCTTTTTCTTAAAATGAGTTTTTTCCATATTTCACGCCCACGCATCGATTTTTTCAAAATTCCAATCATGGATAAGGAAGCCCCTTCGATACTCTTCCGATCGGAAATACTCGAAATTACACTATATCATGATTTCACGTATTTCTCTGAACGCATAAAAATCACAAAGTTAACCATCAATTTCCAATCACATACTTCACGCCCACGCATCAATATTTTTGAATTTTTCACGATGAATAATTGAAGCGCTCAATGAGCTCTATCGATACCTTCAATCAGAATTTTCATTACGACGCTGTTTCATATATTTTTTTAGTGGTTTATGCGGCACAAGTTGACAAAAGTCAGTTTTTTCCATATTTAACGCCCACGCATCATTTTCTCCGAAATTCTCTCCATGGATATTCAAGCCCATCCGATGTTTTTTCGATCGAACATACCCTTCATTTCACCATATCATGATTTCACGAATTTCTCTGAACGCACAAAAATCACAAAGTTAACCATCAATTTTCAAGAACTGATTTCACGCCCACGCATCGTCATATTTCAGTTTTTCACGATGAAAAATAAAAATGCTCAATGAGCTCTATCGATCTGTCTGATTCGAATTTCCATCGTGGCGCAGATTGAACGATTTTTTTAACGATCTATCTTGTACCTTTTTCTTAAAATGAGTTTTTTCCATATTTCACGCCCACGCATCGATTTTTTCGAAATTCCAATCATGGATAAGGAAGCCCATTCGATACTTTTCCGATCGGAAATACTCGAAATTACACCATATCATGATTTCACGTATTTCTCTGAACTCATAAAAATCACAAAGTTAACCATCAATTTTCAAGAACGGATTTCACGCCCACGCATCGTCATATTTCAGTTTTTCACGATGAAAAATAAAAATGCTCAATGAGCTCTATCGATCCGTATTATCAGAATTTTCATCACGATGCTGATTCATGTATTTTTTTCATGATTCATGAGGCACATCTTGCCAAACATCAGTTTTTTCCATATTTCACGCCCACGCATCAATTTTTCCAAAGTTTCAACCATGGATAAGGAAGCCCATTCAATACTCTTCCGACCGGAAATACTCGAAATTACACCATATCATGATTTCACGTATTTCTCTGAACTCATAAAAATCACAAAGTTAACCATCAATTTTCAAGAACGGATTTCACGCCCACGCATCGTCATATTTCAGTTTTTCACGATGAAAAATAAAAATGCTCAATGAGCTCTATCGATCCGTATTATCAGAATTTTCATCACAATGCTGATTCATGTATTTTTTTCATGATTCATGAGGCACATCTTGCCAAACATCAGTTTTTTCCATATTTCACGCCCACGCATCAATTTTTCCAAAGTTTCAACCATGGATAAGGAAGCCCATTCAATACTCTTCCGACCGGAAATACTCGAAATTACACCATATCATGATTTCACGTATTTCTCTGAACGCATAAAAATCACAAAGTTAACCATCAATTTTCAAGAACGGATTTCACGCCCATGCATCGTCATATTTCAGTTTTTCACGATGAAAAATAAAAATGCTCAATGAGCTCTATCGATCTGTCTGATTCGAATTTCCATCGTGGCGCAGATTGAACGATTTTTTCAACGATCAATCTCGTACCTTTTTCTTAAAATGAGTTTTTTCCATATTTCACGCCCACGCATCGATTTTTTTCAAAATTCCAATCATGGATAAGGAAGCCCCTTCGATACACTTCCGATCGGAAATACTCGAAGTTACACTATATCATGATTTCACGTATTTCTCTGAACGCATAAAAATCACAAAGTTAACCATCAATTTCCAAGAACGGATTTCACGCCCACGCATCGTCAAATTTCAGTTTTTCACGATGAGAAATAAAAATGCTCAATGAGCTCAATCGATCCGTATTATCAGAATTTTCATCAAGATGCTGATTCATGTATTTTTTTAATGATTCATCAGGCACATCTTGCCAAACATCAGTTTTTCCCATATTTCACGCCCACGCATCAATTTTTCCAAAGTTTCAACCATGGATAAGGAAGCCCATTCAATACTCTTCCGACCGGAAATACTCGAAATTACACCATATCATGATTTCACGTATTTCTCTGAACGCATAAAAATCACAAAGTTAACCATCAATTTTCAAGAACGGATTTTACGCCCACGCATCGTCATATTTCAGTTTTTCACGATGAAAAATAAAAATGCTCAATGAGCTCTGTCTGATTCGAAATTCCCATCGTGGCGCAGATTGAACGATTTTTTTAACGATCAATCTTGTACCTTTTACTTAAAATGAGTTTTTTCCATATTTCACGCCCACGCATCGATTTTTTCAAAATTCCAATCATGGATAAGGAAGCCCCTTCGATACTCTTCCGATCGGAAATACTCGAAATTACACCATATCATGATTTCACGTATTTCTCTGAACGCATAAAAATCGCAAAGTGAACCACCAATTTTCAATCACATACTTCACGCCCACGCATCAATATTTTTGAATTTTTCACGAAGAAAGATTGAAGCGCTCAATGAGCTCTATCAATACCTTTGATTAGAATTTTCATCACGACGCTGTTTCATACATTTTTCTAGCGGTTTATACAGTACGACTTGACAAAAGTCAGTTTTTTCCATATTTAACGCCCACGCATCATTTTCTCCGAAATTCTCTCCATGGATATTCAAGCCCATCCGATGTTTTTTCGATCGAACATACCCGACATTTCACCATATCATGATTTCACGTATTTCTCTGAACGCATAAAAATCACAAAGTTAACCATCAATTTTCAAGAACTGATTTCACGCCCACGCATCGTCATATTTCAGTTTTTCACGATGAAAAATAAAAATGCTCAATGAGCTCTATCGATCTGTCTGATTCGAATTTTCATCGTGGCGCAGATTCAACGATTCTTTTAACGATCAATCTTGTACCTTTTTCTTAAAATGAGTTTTTTCATATTTCACGCCCACGCATCGATTTTTTCAAAATTCCAATCATGGATAAGGAAGCCCATTCGATACTTTTCCGATCGGAAATACTCGAAATTACACCATATCATGATTTCACGTATTTCTCTGAACGCATAAAAATCACAAAGTTAACCATCAATTTTCAAGAACGGATTTCACGCCCATGCATCGTCATATTTCAGTTTTTCACGATGAAAAATAAAAATGCTCAATGAGCTCTATCGATCTGTCTGATTCGAATTTCCATCGTGGCGCAGATTGAACGATTTTTTCAACGATCAATCTCGTACCTTTTTCTTAAAATGAGTTTTTTCCATATTTCACGCCCACGCATCGATTTTTTCAAAATTCCAATCATGGATAAGGAAGCCCCTTCGATACACTTCCGATCGGAAATACTCGAAGTTACACTATATCATGATTTCACGTATTTCTCTGAACGCATAAAAATCACAAAGTTAACCATCAATTTCCAAGAACGGATTTCACGCCCACGCATCGTCAAATTTCAGTTTTTCACGATGAAAAATAAAAATGCTCAATGAGCTCTATCGATCCGTATTATCAGAATTTTCATCACGATGCTGATTCATGTATTTTTTTAATGATTCATGAGGCACATCTTGCCAAACATCAGTTTTTTCCATATTTCACGCCCACGCATCAATTTTTCCAAAGTTTCAACCATGGATAAGGAAGCCCATTCAATACTCTTCCGACCGGAAATACTCGAAATTACACCATATCATGATTTCACGTATTTCTCTGAACGCATAAAAATCACAAAGTTAACCATCAATTTTCAAGAACGGATTTCACGCCCACGCATCGTCATATTTCAGTTTTTCACGATGAAAAATAAAAATGCTCAATGAGCTCTATCGATCTGTCTGATTCGAATTTTCATCGTGGCGCAGATTCAACGATTTTTTTAACGATCAATCTTGTACCTTTTTCTTAAAATGAGTTTTTTCCATATTTCACGCCCACGCATCGATTTTTTTCAAAATTCCAATCATGGATAAGGAAGCCCATTCGATACTTCTTCCGATCGGAAATACTCGAAATTACACCATATCATGATTTCACGTATTTCTCTGAACGCATAAAAATCACAAAGTTAACCATCAATTTTCAAGAACGGATTTCACGCCCATGCATCGTCATATTTCAGTTTTTCACGATGAAAAATAAAAATGCTCAATGAGCTCTATCGATCTGTCTGATTCGAATTTCCATCGTGGCGCAGATTGAACGATTTTTTTCAACGATCAATCTCGTACCTTTTCTTAAAATGAGTTTTTTCCATTATTTCACGCCCACGCATCGATTTTTTCAAAATTCCAATCATGGATAAGGAAGCCCCTTCGATACACTTCCGATCGGAAATACTCGAAATTACACTATATCATGATTTCACGTATTTCTCTGAACGCATAAAAATCACAAAGTTAACCATCAATTTCCAAGAACGGATTTCACGCCCACGCATCGTCAAATTTCAGTTTTTCACGATGAAAAATAAAAATGCTCAATGAGCTCTATCGATCCGTATTATCAGAATTTTCATCACGATGCTGATTCATGTATTTTTTAATGATTCATGAGGCACATCTTGCCAAACATCAGTTTTTTCCATATTTCACGCCCACGCATCAATTTTTCCAAAGTTTCAACCATGGATAAGGAAGCCCATTCAATACTCTTCCGACCGGAAATACTCGAAATTACACCATATCATGATTTCACGTATTTCTCTGAACTCATAAAAATCACAAAGTTAACCATCAATTTTCAAGAACGGATTTCACGCCCACGCATCGTCATATTTCAGTTTTTCACGATGAAAAAATAAAAATGCTCAATGAGCTCTTTCGATCTGTCTGATTCGAATTTCCATCGTGGCGCAGATTGAACGATTTTTTCAACGATCAATCTTGTACCTTTTTCTTAAAATGAGTTTTTTCCATATTTCACGCCCACGCATCGATTTTTTCAAAATTCCAATCATGGATAAGGAAGCCCCTTCGATACTCTTCCGATCGGAAATACTCGAAATTACACTATATCATGATTTCACGTATTTCTCTGAACGCATAAAAATCACAAAGTTAACCATCAATTTTCAATCACATACTTCACGCCCACGCATCAATATTTTTGAATTTTTCACGAAGAAAGATTGAAGCGCTCAATGAGCTCTATCGATACCTTCAATCAGAATTTTCATTACGACGCTGTTTCATATATTTTTTTAGTGGTTTATGCGGCACAAGTTGACAAAAGTCAGTTTTTTCCATATTTAACGCCCACGCATCATTTTCTCCGAAATTCTCTCCATGGATATTCAAGCCCATCCGATGTTTTTTCGATCGAACATACCCGACATTTCACCATATCATGATTTCACGAATTTCTCTGAACGCATAAAAATCACAAAGTTAACCATCAATTTTCAAGAACTGATTTCACGCCCACGCATCGTCATATTTCAGTTTTTCACGATGAAAAATAAAAATGCTCAATGAGCTCTTTCGATCTGTCTGATTCGAATTTCCATCGTGGCGCAGATTGAACGATTTTTTCAACGATCAATCTTGTACCTTTTTTTTAAAATGAGTTTCTTCCATATTTCACGCCCACGCATCGATTTTTTCAAAATTCCAATCATGTTTAAGGAAGCCCCTTCGATACTCTTCCGATCGGAAATACTCGAAATTACACCATATCATGATTTCACGTATTTCTCTAAACGCATAAAAATCACAAAGTTAACCATCAATTTCCAATCACATACTTCACGCCCACGCATCAATATTTTTGAATTTTTCACGATGAATAATTGAAGCGCTCAATGAGCTCTATCGATACCTTCAATCAGAATTTTCATTACGACGCTGTTTCATATATTTTTTTAGTGGTTTATGCGGCACAAGTTGACAAAAGTCAGTTTTTTCCATATTTAACGCCCACGCATCATTTTCTCCGAAATTCTCATTTCTCAGTGCGTTCGCATTCCCTGTGTTGACGTTGGAACTTCCAGAATGTTGTGGCGGCCCCGATTGGCCGCTAGTTCGTTGCGCTCGTTTGCTCTGCCGGTCCTTCATCAGTTCAATTTGCAGCTGCTTCAGCTCGCTAATCTCTGATGTGGCCGTTCGTTCATTTGTCACAGCTGTGACTTCCGCTTTCTCTCATGTGTTTTTCTTACTCTTCTGTGACTTCCTTATATTCCTTTTCTCTGACGAGCTCTCTTCCTCACCGCACCTGCTCTCTGATTTCTGGATCGCCGATATTGATCCATCTTTTTTTCCGAACTCGTACGCAGCTGCAGGTATTTGCGACCTCTCTCTAGACGGTGGTGGTTCGTAACGCGCGTCCAAGTCTCGGAGCTTTTCGTACTCTCAGCTCGCTCGTTCCAACTGTATAGAATTTTATCCTCATGTGAAGCATAGCGCTTCTGTATATGGGCAGTAGATTTCGGAAAGCTCTGTCGACTTGTCTCGCTTCTGTTGGCACAACTTTGAAATAACGAACGATAGATTTAAATTTCGACAAGAATGTTAAAATCTTCTCTGATTCGTGTTGTTTCCGCGCTCGTTATACCTTCCACACGTCCTCGTCGTCCATCTCGACCACAAATCTGTGTCTAAAAACTTTTTCAAACTTGCGCCACGTTCCGATTTCGCATTTCATCGTTCGAAACCCAATCTGCCGCGCTTTTGTGAAGTATGCTGGGCATCGCCGCCAGCAACGCAGCATCAGGATTATCTACACTGGATCTGTAGTCATCCAGTCGTTCTATAAATTCCAACGCATCAACCGATCCGTCGTCCGCGAATTGCAGTTTCCAGTCATGCATGGTTTTAATGCATCCATGACTAATTCGTAATGAGCTGCGCTCCAGCGTGCTCGTACTCGCGTTTGCGATCGGCGATATTATCGGTTCCGCATTGAGGTCGTTATTATCTGATTCTGACAACGCAAGCGCGTCATTAAGGTTTTTCCCATTGCTGCCGGCTCCGATATGCCACTTTTCGACTTGCGTACCGCAATTTTGCGTCGCTCTCTCTGGTCGATCCACGTCGGATTCGCTACCGCTTCCGGACGATATGTTCGAATCGTCCAGGTCGTTCGTGTTAGGTTTTGCTATTCTCGTCTTCGGGCAACAGTACTTTCCCGAGTGTTGACCGATTTTCCAGAATAAATTCTTCTATCGCCGGTATCATTGCTACCCCTTCTGGTAGCTTAAGGTAATCGGAGATGTTCTCCGCTTTCTTACTTGTCTCTTCCGTATCCGTATTCTCCGTATTCTCGCTCTCGTTATCGTCATCATCGCTAATCATTGTTCGTTCTACCACAGTACGCGCGAGGTCCTTTTTATCGTCCTCGAACCACGGCACACCCTCGACTTTCGCCTGCTTCATTTCCCATCTTAGCAACCGTTCTTTTTGTGTACGCAGTTTTCCCGTTACTGCGATCTCCGCTCTCTCCAGTTTCCTTCGCACTGTTTCTTCAAGCTTCTACCCACGATGCAAGATTCTTTATCTCGAGAGGGTTGATTTTCGGTTCGTCTTTCATTTCTATAATTATTTTACAAAAATAATAAATGGTCTGGAGTCGAAGACTGGAACGGTAAGGAGCGATACACTCTATCGGGTTACAGGTACCTAAAACTAATTTTTACAATTTTTATATCCGTATGGGTAGGAAATTCGTTCATTAATAAAACGCCTTTTAACTAAAACCGGCTTACACATTTTAACCCCTTGACGTGTTATTACTTGATGGAGTTTATTACGGGCTATATTGTCATTATCAACCATAATTTTATTTCTCTCGGTGTCGCTCCTACTTTTAATTGAGTCAACAATTGATTCGAAATTTACTGTTGACGAGTTTTTGTAATTTAACCTGATACCTTTAACTTTGCATGTATCATGCGTCTCACCTAGAGGAGATATTACGCGGTAAGTAGAAAATTTCGGAACTCCGGGAACAAATTGGTTAATTAACGAAGCGCGGCCGTACATTTCCAATTCATCGGTCATATCACCTAAAAATTAACCTACCCGTGGCTCATACAAATCGCTAGATTGTGATTTAAAAATAACTGAGTCTTTATCATAATACAAGACTCTTTCCCCTAATTTTTCTAAATAACTTCAAAGTTTCAATCTTGCCTGCGCGGTTGTATACGCAGCTATAGCTACGTTCGCGTGAGCCGTAGTTTGTGTCACCTGTTCCGTCGTATGCCATGAAGCATACGCAGTTTGGTGGGTCGCGAAACAACACTTTCTACAATTTTTTCAGAGCTGTGTAATAAAAAATGTAAACTTGCCGGATCTCTAATAACCGTGGTTTGTGGCAAGTTGTCCCTCTGACCGAATTTACCCCAAAATGAATTGAGACATAACTTTGCAACGGCGCGCATACCAGGATTTTTTTCTATATTCTCTAATATCTATATTCTCTAATCGATCTAATAATATTTCTTCACGCGTTTCATATTCCCGAATGTAATTTTCTTTCTAAGTTTTGTTTGTAACATTTTTAAAAACGTATCGATATATTCATTAAAGAGTCCACCGGTTCTACTATCCGAGTCATAACCTGTTACTTCATATTGCCAAATCTGGTCAATATTTGTGATTTTATAACCCTGACGGAGGGCCACTGCTATTTCAACCGATCCCATGTCCCATGAATGATGGGACCGATCATTCACGTCGTCGTGTGGGCGCTCGGTTTGTACCTGATTTTTGCAACAACTACGACACAGCGGGAAGAGCAACCGTGAATTAACCCTGTAAAGAAAAACAGGATGGAAGAGATTTCGCGGTGGCAATATACTACATTTTACAAGACCCTGAACTTTTTCTGAAAATAAACTGAAATCTGTACCGGTTATCTCAACGCGCTCGCTCCCGGTATGAATTTTTGGATTACCTACGGAAAAAATGCCGGTTTTAGAAATAAACGGATATAATGAACAGACATTTACGTACTTTATTTTTTCATTAGCCTCAACCTCGTAATATATCGTGATGTTTCCAGTACGACCACCGTAAAACGCACCACGAGGATTCAAATTTAGAATTTTATTTGCCGAGGGTTGTGTGTTTATAAAAATTCGAATTTCCTGATTCTTGTTAAGAAATGCGGTGAATTTACAAGACCAAATTTCGATCAACCGGTAACCGCAAGATTTTATTTTATTCAAACGTATTAAAGTATTTTCATAACGAGTTTCGAGACAAACACCGTTATGAAGAGTAAAAGAGTAAGACTTTCACAATCGTCCGGATAGCATGAGCGACAGCCGTGGTAATAACAACCGTGATATTGGTACACAGTACCTTTATTACCTGGGTTCTGTGACTCTAAATATCCGTCGACGATATACATTTCGGTAAGGATATGCTCGCGTCCATTACTAGCATGTTTAATTATACGGCTATCAGTAATTTTCGATTGCTCCCAGAGGAGCTACTCTATACATTCTTGCAAATACTGGCCGTTTCTTAAATAACCGTTACTGGTGATAAGGCCTATACTATTTTCTTTTAAAAAATTACGCCTGAAAACCCTCGAACAAGCACTCGCGATTGTGCGTGTTTTGGCCAGCAGATATACATTTCCTACCCTTAAAAATATTTCCTTAAATTGCATACAGGATTGGCGCAGAATATTGATATCCTGTATACAATATTCTAACATCTCTTTTCTGAGATCGAACACGGAATTATTATTTCTGGTCTCGTTGTACCAGCTTGAAAATTCCGCTCGTTCTTTCTCGCTTATGCTATCTGGACAATAGTAATTAATGCCGGAAAGATTTACAAAACGAGTTTTTATATAATTCTCACGGGTATTGAACATATGAGGGAAGTAGCTCTTCTTCATATGTTTGAAATCCCGATAATTTCATTGGTAAATAGCTAAGGCTATCAATATATATATATATGGTCCGATTGACCTGCATCCTAACAATGCTTCTACCGTTCATAATGACCTGAGGCTCATAATCACTGTCATGGTCCGCATTTATTTCAAAATAAATTGGGCGTCGAAACCTCTCGCGTTATGTACTATATAAATGTAATTGGAGAAACCGCCCGTGAAACCTAGTACGAAATCCACAAATTTCCCTACACAGTCTTCTCTTTCAAAAACTTTCTGATGCATACCGCATGCCGAACAGAAATTTATATATTCTAGATCTTTACAGCTATCACAACAGATTTGCGCTACTCATAATACGGGCGTATGCAGAAATGTTGTATTCTCCTCGTCAAGTGGCGTGTCTTGACGAGTTTCAGAATCATAAAAAAATGAAACAACTCTCAGGCTGACCCTCGGTTTTTTTAAGCGGTTTTATTTCTTGTACAAAGCAGTTATCGTTCGGATTATGTGTTCTTTTACAACTTGCGCAGAATGTCTGATTGCAGATGTGTTTATGTTTTGTTAAATCTACCGATTTTTTACAAACGCGACATATTTGATAACTAGCGCAAACATTATTTTTAAATTTTCGTTTATGGTTTGGATTTAACGCGAGAGATCCCGGCTTCTTATGATGTTCGTAACACTCGTTACCGAAAAATTCTCGCGAACAGTCTTGACATCTAATTTTATTACTATCGCGATTCTTTTCTATACAATTTGTTTTGCCATTGCAGGCTCCACTAACATTTAAACACGTGTGCCACGTGGCGTTATAAATTTTATTACAAAAATGGCAAAATAATTTCGATTTTACCGCTTGAAGATTTTTTATTAAATTAAAATGATTTACTTGCCGATAATACATTATATGAATTAGAGTGGGGTTCTCTAATCCAACCGACCCGTCGAATTCTAGCGTTTCCCCCGAACCGAATTTTTTAGAGTCATATATTTTTAAAGCTATATTTCTATGATTAAAATATTCTTGAGAAATCCTAATCTCGGCCAGTCCACAGCCGGAGTTTTCGTCTAATTCTATTCTACATACTTCTAATAACTCATCAGCTTTCTGAAGCTGTACGTGCTCGTCCGTTATCCGCGACCAGTTCTTCATCCCTACAGAGCTATTATCTTTTTCTAAATGTGCCAGCCCACGAACTACTGCACGTGGAAGGCATTTTGCATCGTCATTTATTATTCGTAGAATGCCATTTTTCGGCAATTTTTTCAATAGCTCAAGATTTGGATTTCCGCGATCTATCACTGGCTTAATATAAGTGACAGTTAAAATAAAATGTGTGATCTATGCGTAACTCTCGCCTACTTTGAGAGATACTCTCAAATAAAGCAGTGAAATAACTGAGAGTTAGAGTACGCAGCGGTCTAAAGTGCAAACCCCCTGCGTATTCTAAGCTCGCGTGATAGAAGCTCACACTTACGCGGAGATTTGCATCTCTACCTACTGTAACAAAATTGAATACTTCCCTAAGCCCCGATTCTATACTTAAAATGGGACTACCGTTAATACACGGGTCCGCAAACTTAAATTCTACTACCCTAACCTCCGAATCGAATCGCGGATGAAAAACGGTTTCAACTCTAAGAATACCAACATGAGGTACATTACCCTGCTCACTTTGTGCGTCCTCTGCGTTGATACTATCAACACTATCACTGTCACTATGAGCTTCACGCTACACACTATCCACAGACACAGACTCCAGAAGTTCCTGATCAGATTCCTTTCCTCCAGATTCAGTCATCTTCAGACTCAGATGCCGTCTCACCAGAGAGAAAATTATGCGGCCGGTATGCCGAAATTTTAGAAAAGTTTAAATTTTAGGGACATATCTTGGCGTTATTAAGAAATATAGTATAAGTGTTCACCTCTCGCGGCCTTCTGGCGCGTCGACTGCATACCCGACGGTCCGGGCTGTGGCTCGGAAACAGTCTGCTCTCCGGAGTTTTTCAGCCCAAAGCCAATCTGGACCTCGTCCTCAGAAAATTCGCTCTCCGGATCTTCAAATATTTCCTCATCGAAGAAACTGTCTGTCGAGGAATCTGAAAGTTGAAAAACACAAATTCTTAAATAAAATGAGAGAAGGTGATACATCCTCTTTATTTTTAAAAATAGAAGCAATCATCTACGTTCTGGGTCGTGCTGCTGTTCCGACTGCAAACCCGATGGTCCTGGTTGTGGTTCGGACACAGCATCCTTTCCGAAATTAATCAAGTGACACCCGCTTTGTGCCTCGTCATCCAAAGAATCTGAAAATAGAATGATAAAAAATTAGCATTTCACGAATATATTTTGAGAAATATTCATTGATTTCTTATCTTCGTAAGCGACGAGTCGACGGCGTTTTGGTCCTCTCGTGGCAGATGTAAGCGCATCATTTTCACGCTTTCGAGGATTTTTCGCCTAACAGCGCTCCTAGGATAGAGGTAAGACATCTCTGTCTACACTCATGAGGTCGTGAACCGAAACGCGAAAAATGTTGAGACACAAAAGAAAAGTGAATATGAATTAGTACTATTTCAAGAATTATTTGTAATAAAACCTATCTTCATTCAATTAATCATCGACAATTCACCTTAGAGAATCGCCGATTTTCCTCGTTTTATCCGTAAGGACAGAATTTCATTTTGATGAATTAATTTAACGAACTAATACTTCTACAAAATCGACTGGACTAGCCAAAAGTTTAGGAGCAAGTGACGCTCTCTGGAAAAACTCCCTCTAGTTTTTGCCTGGTCCATCTCCATATCCTCGAAAGCTAAAGACGTAGCCAATAACGAGAGGAGGGCTTTCCTAATATTTCTCACTTATTAATATTCAGCAATGTAACTCAGATTTTAAAAGGTAAGTGTCGTACCTTCGATATGTCACAGACTTGTTCATTTACTCAGTGATACCTTGAAACATCCACACGTATCTTCGTGAGAGTATGCGGGAGATAGGTTTCCCAGAAAATACAGGCCGATAACCAAAATCTTATCTCTCTCAAGGTGAGCCCTTTAGGTGTTCATTATCACAGAGAATTTTTGCTATATCGGTATTCACAGAACGTCTTATTAGCCTGAGTTTTACCTGCCTCCCACGGCTAGGGCGCTGTACGCAGTCGCACCACTAATCCGGATGGCGCTTGAACAGCCACCTCGCTCTTTCTATACCTGCGACCGGTCAGTTGAGACTCACAAGCCACCAGTAAATGTCTCTTACTCAAGCTGTTAATACGATACAGCTGCATAAAGACAACAATGCCGAGGACATATACGAAGGCTTCATTTCTTACGAGTGCCGCTTAGTGTCTCAAGATATGGCTAAGGCTAAGACTATGTTCTTAAAACGGGCGATGTCTAACATGGATAGAGGAAGTATCAGTTCTCACGATAATAAGAGAATCACGCCAGCATTTGTGGGATATAACGCCCGAAAACATCCACACATCGCTTTACACAATTTTGTGTACTCGCTAAATAAATCAGGTTCAAAAAGAGTTATAGTTAGTCTATCGTACAACGCAACTCTCAAATGTTTTGAACCAACTGTAGACATTTCAAATTCAGTGCAAAGCAATGGTGTTCTTTTAAACCCAGACTCTTGGTAAAAACTTGTATCATTCGAAAATCATATATTTTGTGAACGATACTTCAATGTAGTATTTCTAGAAATGTTATGCGACGAATATAATCAGTTTTGAATATGACTTACCCTGTAGATAAGTTCAATGAACTATAATGTATATTCATGAACTATTTTCACATTTACTTAAAATCCTTACTCATTGTATTATAGCTCGAGCATTTTCGTTTATTTCGAATATTTTCACGCATGTTTACTCCACACAGAAAAAAATTCTATCCCAATACCTCCATCAGAACGCAAGATATTCACGTTTAAAATTTTTCGGTCGGTAGGCCACTCCCCGCTCTTACCTCCCTCATATTCAACCACCATGGGAAAACAGGACCCTGGAGATACTCCCTCTTTACAACCAGAGACAGTCACGGAAAAATACGGACCCAGGCCAAGTGATTTACCAACAGTGAGTATGAGTTACCATCTGTAGAGGGCAGTACCGACATTATCGACACAACTCTTCCGGAAACGACGAGGTCGTCCGACAACACGTGCGCATATCTTACACACGTAAGAGAAAAATTTCTCACCGAAAGGAATTCTCAAATAAGCGTACAGTATCACACACACGCTCGTGCTACGCGCTCACTACTCTGTCCCGCATCAGATACGTTACGTGTTGTCATAAACACCGAAAAGAATTCCATCCCAATACCTTTATTAGAACGCGAGATATTTACATTTGGAATTTCCACCGCCAAACCAACTCCCCCTTTTGACGCCCGCCCGGAGGTAACTTCTCTCCGAACCGCAGAGAGCGGTGGGAAAAAGAGAGCCCCAGTCCCCCTCTCCCCGCACCGCCAAGAGGCCCATGACGTTACAGGCCGCATAGAGGGGGAGTCTGAAAAAAAGGCACCCGGCCAGTGAGATAGATAAGGGACGCAGAGTGGAACTAAACAAATATTCTGAAAAAAGGGGTCCCGTCTACTCACGTCGATTTATCACGTTGAAAATATTCGCACTCAAGTTGGAAATATTTCCTATAGGCTCTGGCATGTTTTACTAGAAAAAATAGTAAAATTGCTCATATATCGAGTGTTTTGCTTATGCGTGACGAATCATCAAGTTTCCACGTCGACAATTTTCTGCACTCTACAGACCAGCTGGTATCCACCGATTTTCTGAACAAAGTCGCGGAGTAAAATAGGTGGTATTTGGCGTGCGCGAACAGTTATGTAGTTAGGGCTTTGATTCTTCTCTTATGGAATGTCCAGACCTTCTCCGACCAAAACAATACAAATGTAAATAATAATCCTCAAGCGAAAAAAAAGAATACACAAACGAAAATGCGCCGCGCCGCGCCAAACTCGAGCCAAGCGCGTGGAGGGAGTGGCCCGGCGCGGCGCATTTTCTCATGTTCGCTACTCAACTACTCGAATACAAAAAAACGTTCATTTTTTCAACGTAAAAAACCTCAGCTTTCGATCTAGACTATTTAAAAAAATAAAAAAAAAATAGGTTTTTGAGATGTGGCATGTTTTATGTTTTTTTTATTCGGAAAACGTGAAAACTTTAAAAAACTAAATTCACCATCAGAAAGCTGAGACAAAACTACATTGATAGCATATCCAACATTATTTAGATATTGGTCATATAGAGTTGAAAACAAGCGTCGGAAACGTGAGGTTTTAGCGTCCGCGCGCCGGCTCTGGAGAGTTGACGTTAAACGCCCCATATATGAATAATTGACCAGAGAAGAACTTCTCATACGTTGTTCAGGTTGATTTACACAAAACTAATAAAAGTTTTAATTCAGTTGTGTGGTCAATGGCTACTAAGTAAGTTTTCAGTGGCAAAGCTTTACTCGATGTGGTGGTTTTTCTTGCTGTCCTACATTTCAACGATGGTTTCAATAGAACTCTATGAGTTATGAATCAATTAGGCATTACTATTGAAGTAAATTGCTACAACTTCTGCACCGAAGCCAACGAAACCCGTATCGCGCTTTCCGAGCACTCCCTTACCGAAGAGGCTAAACATGCTCGCAAAGACGTGAAGAAAAGACTTCGTGAAGAAAAGATGAGGAGCAAGAGAATCTTGTAGTGGAAGGCCAATTGTATAGAGCAGGCATCGCAAATTGGAGGCAAAGTAAACATTTCCTTGATTTCATAGTACTCAAAACTTTCAACGCGTTTATCGCGAAACCGTCTTTTTTGACCTGGCCGTACTCATAGCGCCGTCAATTTTCAACCGATTCACTTGAATTTCTGACTGTAGCTCGGAAACATAATTTTTCAGGGAACATCGTAGGATTATTCCGATATTCTGATTTTTAATAATTTTATGGCCGATTTTCAAACGATTTTTTTGCGAAGAAAGAAAACAAATTCCAAATTGATGCCAATTGTCCCCAAATTCGAATAATTATGACCTGTTATACAATTATAATTGAGGGCCCCGATGGAATATCTCGCGCTACGCTCGGGCCCAAATGTGGCAGTACGAAGAAGAGGAATTTTTCAATTGAAAATTGAAAATTCAAAAATCAACTATTTATGGAGACCATCGTATGTGTCTCATTCAGGCGCATATGTTTTACATTTACAGTTTTCATTTTTGGATTGTTTTTTTTTCGAGATAAATAACAATTTTCGACATTTTTATCACGCTCAAAATTATTTTTTTTTTTGGCTTCAATTCGTCAATTCTCAACCGGGAACGCATGAAATGAGTTCAAATTTCACATGCAGTATGGGACAACTTTCATCATTCTAATGGATCAAGTCAGTTCTTAAAAAAGTTTATTTGTTGAATATTGTTGACCATTTGATGAGAAAAAATTTAGCTTTACGATTCCCAAACTTTGCGGAGAAAAAGTGTGTGAGGAAAGTTGAGCCACAAAAAACTTCCAGCGACAAAGTTGGACGTCGTTAATCAACTGAGTTTTTTAATAAATTTTCAAAGGATTCCCTCAATAAATGAGTGAGATATCGACGATAAACGAAAAATTCACTGTGACTACCGCCCGCTTCAACATTCCAACGCTCTCAGCGACTCTCATTCCAAACAAAATGCAACTAGGCAAGCCGATTCTATGCTGCGTGGCAAGTAGTCAACGGCGTACGTTTTGCTTTCGTTGAGAGTCGCTGGGAGCGTCGGAGTGTTAAAGCGGGCGGCGGGGCGCTCACAGCACAATTTTTCGTTTATCTTCCATATCTCATTCATTTATTGATCGATTTATTTGAAATTTCGTAGAAAACCTTCTGGATTAATATCCATCAACTTGGTCGCTGGAAGTTTTTCGTGGCTCAACTTCCCTGACACACTTTTTGCTTTCTCAAAGAGAAAGCTTTGTAATGGGGCAAAAATCGACCCACCGAATCAGACCTCGGGACCTCGATTTTCGTGATCTACGGGTCGAAAAACATGGAAATCCAAAAGTGTCTGTATGTATGTATGTGTGTGTGTGTGTGTGTGTGTGTGTGTGCGTCCCGTTTTTTTTTCGTCCACGATAACTCTCGAAGGAATGGTCCGATCGTCTTGAAATTTTGCACACAGGTTAATCGCGGCAAAATCTCGGGCGAGTTCAATTTTCAGCGAAATCCGTTGTTTATTTCCTTAGCAACCGTTGTTAAGGTGTCTATTTTTTCGTTTCTTTCGTCCACGATAACTCCCGAAGGAATGATCCGATCGTCTTGAAATTTTGCACACCGGTTAGTTGTGACAAGATCTAGTCCGAGTTAAATTTTCAGCAAAATCCATTGGTTATTTCCCTAGCAACCGTTCCTAACGTGTTTTCTCACAAACCCTTATGAGTGCTCATTGGGGCAAGCCGGAAAATCAGTTTTAAGTCACACTCGATGGCCAAGGACACTGAATTGTTGTATTTGCTCCATAGCAACGGTTGTTTACCTTCCTAGCAACAGTTACGAAGGTTGGAAATCATTAATTTATGACCCATTTCCATCATTTTCGACGGCAAAGGACACAAAATCTTCCCAATTAGCTCCTTAGCAACCGTTGTTTACCGCCCTAGCAACCGTTGATAAGGGGAAGAAAAATTCATGTAAGTTTCGTTTCCAATATTTTCAACATGCTATAGAGAAAATTGGAAAAATTTGGTGTCTTTTGCCCTCGAAAATGATCAAAATGAGCCTTCAAGTGTGCTAAATACGGACCGGATCGATTTTGACCACCATTAAACCGTATGACAGTCACAAGATGAATTGATCGAAAAATTATGCAGGTCCAAATATCTCGCATCGTGTAGAACCTAGAACCGTTTGCTTTGTTGCATTTGATCAAATCATAAGAGAGCCCGGGCAGACATCAACCCTCGCGACAAAGTTTGGTCAATTGAAAAAGAACGACACTTTACACAGTCACAAAATACGAATTGAACTGATTAAATAATTTTTTTGTAATCTTTGAAAAATAAATGATAGTATCTACGCTAGTGGAATGGTGGAAATACAGGTTTGAGACGCGTTTGGGGTGATGTTGAAGCCTCTTTTAGAAAGCATACTGCTAAGGCACTTGGCAGCGGTTTTCTGCAAAGTTTGGGAATTGTGGAGCTAATTTTTTTTTCATCAAGTGGTCAATAATGTTCAACAAATAGACTTTTTCAATAACTGACTCAATCCATTAGCATCACGAATGTTGTCTCATACTACATGGAGAATTTGAACTCATTCCATGCTTTTCCGGATGAAAACTGATGAGTTGAAGTCAAAAAAATGATTATTTTCAAGCAAGATGGAAACATCATAAACTGTTGTTTATCTCGAAAATAACAATTCAGACATAGAAACTATCAATGTAAAACATATGCGCCTGAATAAGACAAATACGATAGTATGTTAAAATTTTTGCATTTCGAACTTTCAATTTTTAGTTGAAAATATCCCCACTCCCGACTGCTACACATGGGTTCGAGCGTAGCGCGAGTTATTCGATCGGGACCTTCAATTGTGACCTGTAGCAGTATGGCCGAGTTGACAAAGTGAAAATTTTTTTTTTCGACGAGCTGGTACGCTGCCATTTTGTATTCTTTTGGAATAAATGGAGTGTGTTTTTGTAGTTAGAAATTAGTACTTTCATATGCAACAAACCCCATATTTTTAAGATTTTTTTCTGCGCTTATGGTAAGTCATTGAAAATGACCACGAATTCGGAGATCTTAAAAGTATATTACCCCTTAAGAGGATCTTGTCATGTGCTATGAGCTTGAATTTCGCTAATTCGTTGGCATTTTAACAGTTTTGAATATTTTCCGATAAAAATTTGAGGGATTTGAGGGACAAGGAGGTCTTGAATGTGGGAAAAATTTCCGCATAATTACAAAATGAAGTTCCCGATTTTGTCGTTGGTGCTGTGATTCCAGCGCGCCAAACATGTTTTTCGTCCACAGGAAGAGTATCAATACGTTTGTGATTTTTGACGGTCTTCCCACGGTATACGTTACTGTAAGAAAGTTCACAGGAGGATCGTGGGACGGGCGAATTGATAGGAATAAGCGTAGCGTGATTCGTAAATATATGTAACTATATTTATTGAGACGCGCGGGCCTAGTCGACAGAGCCTCCGACTAGGATAAGGTCACATCAAGAACTGACTGCACGCAGGCAGTCGCTTCCCTTGGAGGGCTGCGTCCCTCAAGAGTTGCAGCCGCCGAAAGTGAAACTCAGGCGGTCTGGCTACGCGGAAAAGCCATAAAGATTTTCCGATACGGCGCGGCGCGTCTCTAGATGCGGCGCGTCGCCGAACATCCGCTCGTGGCTCGAGGGCCGTTGCGCGCGAGGGCCACGCTTCTGCTTTCGTGGGAAAGCGGAATACTATAACTACGTAAGTTGCATGTGTGCAGGCAGGCTGCGGCACTGCAACGAGCGACTTAAAAGGACCATGTTAAAATGTATAGGGTGGGCGACACCCCCTCCCAATAGGTTAGAAAAAATTCCAGAGGTAATTTTTTCGTTGTATATTCTACATATTATCGCACAAAGTGTTATATATATTGAATTAAGTATTGCCTTGTAATTGATTGAAACTAAATGAAACTAAACCCAATGGCGTGAAAGTTTATAACCAAAGCTTAACAGTGAAATATGATTTCGAATATTACATTTCATTCTTTCCTTTTAATAACGGTGTGTACTTATAATTATCCAGATTCGACGCTGAGTCAACGGATTTGGTCGTAGTAGCTTCAGATTGATAGGTTGCTATGTATGATGGAGCTTGTGGCGCATGAACAACGTTGGTGTTCTTATAATATTTTATTTTACAGCAGCACATTTTGTTCATAAAACTTGTTCCCAACATCTTTAGGGCTTTAAACAATCCGCATTTGAAAATGCCATAAGTTACCGCACAAATTATAATAAGTTTACCAGTATAATCCAAGTATTGCCAGAACCTGTCTATCCATGACTTGGTTCTTTCCTGAAATTTGAATTTATTTATTTCATCTTGGACCCGATTAAGCTCAATGTAGTTACCCTCTAAATTGTTCTGTATCTTTTTGAATTCCAATTGATCCAAATATTCTTTTTCTAAAGTTACGTTACTCGAAATATTAAATCTCAAATATTCTAATTTTGCATTGTATGATTCAGTCTTAAATGGTTTCAATACAAATTTATTATTTACAAAGGCACACGAGGTATTACTTGATTTTAGCAGACTGTCTCTGTCAATTGTTACTGAATTATGAAAATGTTTACACCAAACTTGAAAGTTGAGTCGATTGACTGGTAATACTAACCAAAGATTAACGTTCTCGATTTCTTGCACATAATCCTCTTTATATTGATAAATACCATATTGGCAATTGCAACTTATTTTCTTAGCACTTAAAATGTCTGCATAACATGTATTTTCATTTTCTAATTTTGCCAATGGTTTTGTTCGTTTACATATTATCTGATCATTCTTATATTCTATGCACTTTTCAGTCTTAAATGTGTAGTATAGTTTATCCTCACTCACTAAAAGTGTGCGATAATCTAAAATTACTTTACTAAATGTAGTTTTACTTTGTCTAATTGGCAACGGATGAATTTTGATTACATTAAATTTAAGTTCCTCGGGAATTGGAGTACTTATGACGAAAACCAGTCTATTATTGCTGATGTAAGTTGTTACTTTCGAAATTTTCGCGAGGTCGTAAAAATGATTCACTGTAAATTCGATGAGATTGTCAATAATTTCTGTTCGTTTGATTTCATTCAACGCATCAATATAAGATTGGGGCGATACAACAGTCGGGAGTACCACACCTGATTTCGCCAAAGAAATAGCTGTTTGTATATTAATTATTTGCTCGTTATATTCCTCGATTGCTAAACGTAATTCTTGTAAAGATATCAACAATTTTTGATTAGCCACCAAGTGACTAATCGATTTGTCCGTTTGATGGCTCCATTTTTGTAACAAGTCTAAGTTTTCATTAAATATTGCCATATGTTCATCAATTCCTCCTACGTGATTTTTCACTAGCATAGTTTGATTTTGAATTAATTTCAACAGTGAATTACTTTCTTTATAAATACCGGTAATCTCTCTATCATAATATTCTGCATCATCGCTATCTAACGTGCCAAACAAAAATTTCTGTCCAAGTCCTATAATGTTAAAGAGGCCTCTCTTACGCCTCCGTGATAAAACAAGATTGTCAGTTTTCCGTTGGATCGCATTTAATCTACGGTATGCTAATCTAATATAACCTTCCATTGTGCAGTTGCCATTTGATTTGCAGAAACCTTCCAGGCTGGATAATTGAAAATTCAACTGGGCCCCTCGTGAGAAAATCGCTTCGATATCAGTGGCATGGATGACTGTCCATTCTTCATTATATAAGTAGGCTGCTCCTTCATAGACCTGGATAGCCTCTGGTATGTTTGTGGTTAAGTCATATGGCGTTGCAAATACAATTGGAATAAAAAACAGTAATAACATCTGGAACATAAAATGTACATTTTAATTATATAATAATGATATCATTAGAATTCCCCATAAAAATGTTTTATTTCATTGAAGTGTCTCAGCTGAGGTCGATCCCGAATAACTATCTCAACTGTATTAGTTTGATTATTGACTTTTCGAACTGGCACTGGTTCTGTCCAAGTGTTCAAATTATTTACTACAGTTTTGGCAACGATTATATCTCCCACTGCATATGACTGGTTCGAAGTTTGTCTGCCGGACACGATATTCTGATTCTGCTCCTTTGCTCTAACTATATTTTCTTTCGCAATTCTTCTTTTTTCTTCCATTATCTGCATGTGGTTTTCTTCGTGATCAATTTCTTCGCATGTGCTCATGTCTCCGTAAAGTAGGCTATACGGGGCAAAATTTGTAGTGTTATGTGTACTTTCATTATAACTTTTTGCTGCCTTTAGTAGTTTGATGTACGTATCTCCCTCTTTAACTTTAGCAATAGTTTTAAGAGTTTTGATGACTCTTTCACAAATTCCATTTGATTGAGGGTGGCGAACTGATATTCTTATAAATTTCATTCCATATTTTTCGTATAAATCCTGAACTTTTTTCGAGAGGAAAATCTCTTCATTGTCTGATATAATGAACCGAGGTCTAGCAGTTTTTAGAAAGAACTCTTCTAAAACTAAGTGAGTTTTGGATTTCTTTGTAATTTCTAATACCCAAACAAATCTACTGAACTCATCTATAACTACCAAATAATCTTTGTTTTCAAAATTACAAAAATCGATATTGATTTTTTCGAAGGGCGTTGATGCTGGTTCAATGTAGACCCCTGGTGCCACAAATTTTCTTGCTGCGCTTTTTACTCGTGCGCAAATAGGACACTGACTCACGTATTCTTCGACATCTTTTGTAATATTCTTCCAAGTGAATTCCTTACGGATTTCCTTCAAAGTTTTTTCCGCGGACCAATGATTTTCATTATGCACTTGCGCTAACTTCATTAACTGTGCATTTCTCTCCCTCAAAAATTTTGGTTTCAATGGTCGTATGTATAATGACTTATCGCTGACCCTGGCATAGAAGCTGATCCATCCATATAATCTATTGAAATTTTCTTCTTTGATGACATGCGTGATCTCTATCACAGAGTCATCAGGTACTTCTTCTAATTTCAAAAATAATTCCTGTATGTCTCGTTTATTCTGATATAAAACCCCTTTAATCTGAAAATCCCCTTCTTCTTGAATCCTTGTCTTAATCAAATACTTTGATAAAAGATCCGGTCTCGACTCGATCAAGTCTTGTAGGCTAATCGCCTTAATATTTTCGTTTTTGGGAAATAAACATATATATTTACCCAAAGTGTCTTTTTCATCGTAGATTATGTCTACCTTTTGAGATATGAATTGCTTCATTACTTTTTCGTCTGTAAACCGTGTTATCAATCTCAACCTATCGGAAAATCTTATTACTTTGTCGATGGTTATTTCTGGTTGGTTTGCACACTGAGCTTGGTGAATGTGTATTTTGGAAAGTTGCTCATCGTCCGATGACTCGTTCAAGTCCCAATTCTTAGGCACATTCTTAACAGTTTCTTGTACATGAAAAGCTCGTGACAATGCATCTGCATTGGTATTAAATTTTCCTTTTTTATAAATCACGTTTGGATGATAGTCAGTTACTTTCGTAAGCATTCTAACTATTCTTGAACTGACATCATCTGATTTATTCTTGAAGATTGAGCGGAGGCACTGATGATCCGTATATACATCAAATCTCTGTCCATAAAGGAAATGTTTATATTGTTTCATTCCCCAAACTACTGCAAGAAGCTCTTTCTCTGTAGTCGAGTAGTTTTTCTCTGCAGGATTTAAACTGCGACTTGCATAAGAGCAAGGATGTTCAAGACCATTATCATCCGTTTGTGATAAAATGACTCCTATCCCTTCATTTGAAGCATCAGTCGTCAATATAAATGGTTTCGAAGTATCTGGGTGCCTTAAAACAGGATAAGTTGACAGGATTTTCCTTAAATTATTAAATTCTTCTTTACATTTCTCATCAAAGTTAAACTCAACGTTTTTTGATTTGAGTCTATTCAGGTGATGGGTCTGTTTCGCAAAATTAGGGATAAATTTACGGTAGTACGAAGCGAGGCCAACAAATCTTTCTAAATCGTTTTTGTTGCGAGGTTCGGGAAAATTCAAGACCTTCTCCACATTCCTGGTTAAAGGACGGACACCTTCGGTTGAGATATCGTGGCCCAGATACTCAAGACGTTCTTGCATGAATGAACATTTATCAGGGTTCAATATTAAATTCGTCTCTCTCAATCTATCAAAAACTATTTTGAGATTCCGTAAATGGTCTTCCGGCGAAGATCCGATCACTATCAGGTCGTCGACGTATATGAAACAAATTTTTCCAATCAAACCTCGAAGTTTAAAATTCACCATTCTCTGGTATGTCGCTGGGGCATTTATTAAACCCATGGGCATACGAAGCCATTCCCAATGACCTTTGTGCGTGCTAAATGCGGTTTTTGGTGTATCAGAAGCTTTTACCGTTACTTGATGGAAGCCATTTGCCATATCAAAGCACGACATAACCTTTGCATTACCGAGCATACATAGAATTTCGTCTATTGAAGGAAGTGGGTAATTGTCTTGCTCAGTGAGGGAATTCAACTTCCGAAAATCCATGACTAAGCGCCATTTTCGTTCTCCTGAGGCATTCATTTTTTTTGGCACCAACCAAACATTTGATTGATACGGAGAAAAGCTTGGTTTGATTAAACCCTTTTTTTCCAATTCTTCGATTTGCTTTTCAATTTCGGGTTGCATAAACAAAGGATGTCTATATAATGGGGTACTAACGGGTTTTTCAGTTGATAACTTGATTTCGTGCTGTACATCCGTAACAGCGGGCATCGGATCATTTGGCAATGCAAATCTGTCATTGAATTCAGATATGATATTGAATACCTCCTCTGAGACATGGGGAGTAAATCTTTCCGAAATATTACTCAAGTCTTTTTCAAACTTAATTTTCAGTTGATCGATGCGTTCTTGGCGCTCCTTCGATTCAATCACTGAAAGAATAATGTTGAATTTTTCTTTTGATGCTTCTGGGGAAATCTTTTTCAGAAATATTGTTTAGATCCTTTTCAAATTTCCTTTCTAGCAAATTGACGCGTTCTAGGCGCTCCTTCAATTTATTAGTTAGATCATGAATTGTAGAAGAGTTTTTACCTTCGTAATATTCCTTGAGGGCCAATCGTCTTTCTTCGTGGCTCAACTTATGATCAAGGACACTTTTAAGTGCACTCTTGGCTATCGCATGATTGTTACATGCATTCTTCATATCATGACTCATATCATTTGTAAGATCTTCGTGTATCTCCGCGTGTATATTCTCTCTGTATATAGGCTTAAAATGATCTGTTTGGTTAAATAAATACAGTTTTAAATTTTGATTTTCTGTAATCTTGTAAATCCCAGGGATTACATTTTTACCTTGGATGTAATATACTCCCGGTGCGTTTTTGGGAATAATCTCTCTAGTTTCGAATGTATTTGGCCTGATCTGGGCCAATTGATGTTTATTGAACTCATAAGTAACCACACTACCTTCGGGGTTTTTTAAAGTTATCGTATTATCTTCATTGTTAATTATGGACTTCGATTGTATCTGCCAATCTCTCCCTAGAATTCCATCTGCTCGCGTCGGAAAATTGTTATCCATAACTAGAACTTGATGTTTGATCATGAAAATTTCAATTTCACAGATTCCTATTGCCTGATAAATACCATCTATTATATAAAATCTTCTTCTTTCTGATGGGGAAAACTTTCTAAAAGAATTATTCTCCGGGTCGATACACTGAATTTTGATATGAGATTTTTTTGAGCCCGAATCTACCAATAATCCATTCGGCGTTGTCGCGCCGACAAATCGGGTAAACAATAATGCGTCCTCTCTATCGAATCGGGGAGCTCCATCTCCGATATTTCGTGTGACTGATGAGTTGTGTATGACTCCTGCATTTCGTGTATTTTCTTTGGCGGGTCTTTGCCCTGAGGCTGAATTTTTTGAAAATTTGGATTTTTCAAATGAGGGTATTTTTTGAAACACTTTTCTTCTCTATGCCCAGGAATGCCGCAAGAATCGCAAATGTCTCTCGCATTCCGTTGATGCATGGGGCGCGAACTATCAGCAGTTCTGCTTGCTGATTCACGACTTTTCGCTTGCGACTCATCTCGCCTGTTTCTCTGTCTTTCTCTTAACATCTCGTCTTCCCTAAGTATTTTTTCTTCATACATCGCAAATTGAAATGCGTCATTAAGGGTCATGGGATTTTTTGTCATAACTAATGGCCGGATTTCGGGTTTAAGAGCGCGTGTGAATCTATTAATTCTTTCTTTGTCTTCCAATCTTCGAAAGACCATTCGGAACTCTATATCTACTTGATCAATTGATTTCTGGACTCTTTTATCCATTTCAATATAACGTTTCACAAAATTTTCAACCCTCTCTATGTAACCTTGTCGCATTGAATTTCTTTCTTCGGAAAGTTGCGAATAATCTTTTTCAGTTTTTCCGAATGCTAATCTCATAGCATCAGCAAAATCTTTTGGGGTGATTTCAATTAATCTGTCGGCCACTGCAATGGCCTCTCCTTTCAATTTATTCGCAATAACTTTATTTATAAATACAATTTTCTCCGCGTCGTTCGTCATTTGTTTATTGACACGACGACATTGCGCTAAAAATGCTTCTACGTCCGTAGTTCCGTCAAATTCTCGAACTTCGCTAAGAAGTTCTCGAATCTCGCGATGTCGATTGAAAGAAATTTTCGCAGTCTCCTCGGCAATTTCATCTTCAGTGGGGGCCGATGGTGTCGGTTTAATTTTTAGTTCCTTTAAATAATCTTTAATTTCGTCCAATTCTCTCCTTAAATTTTCTTCGCGCTCAATAGACGCTGATAATTGACTTTTTACCTCTTGTAGAGACATTTTCGAAATGCACTGTTTGAGCGTGCGAGTGAAAGTTTTCGCGTTCTCGCTAATTTTAATCAACGGACGATGGAAGTTTCCGGTTTCTTCGAAAAAACTCGTACTTTTTATCGAAATTTGATCCGAAAATTCAGAATCGGTGTCTGAACTACTCATGTAAAATACACATGGGTGATGTAATATCAATTAGATTACACTCACCTTGTATTTTTCACAATGCAGGTTGCGTACTGGCGCTGCCTTCCTGCACTCTTCAAGCGAGTAGTGATGTAACCCTCTCAAAAGCTTTCCACGGGCTGCTTATTAGAAGCTTCTTCCCTTATAATGGTATTGCTTCAGAGGATGATACTCCGATCGAACGGCCAACTGCGGGTCCCGGCTGAGCGAGTCGTCCCACTGTAGCAGCTGCGCGTCTCGCTTCACGCTGTTTTCACTATATACTCCCGGTGCACAGCACTTGTTTTTCACAATCCCACGTCCTGTCACGGTCGCCAATTTGTAAGAAAGTTCACAGGAGGATCGTGGGACGGGCGAATTGATAGGAATAAGCGTAGCGTGATTCGTAAATATATGTAACTATATTTATTGAGACGCGCGGGCCTAGTCGACAGAGCCTCCGACTAGGATAAGGTCACATCAAGAACTGACTGCACGCAGGCAGTCGCTTCCCTTGGAGGGCTGCGTCCCTCAAGAGTTGCAGCCGCCGAAAGTGAAACTCAGGCGGTCTGGCTACGCGGAAAAGCCATAAAGATTTTCCGATACGGCGCGGCGCGTCTCTAGATGCGGCGCGTCGCCGAACATCCGCTCGTGGCTCGAGGGCCGTTGCGCGCGAGGGCCACGCTTCTGCTTTCGTGGGAAAGCGGAATACTATAACTACGTAAGTTGCATGTGTGCAGGCAGGCTGCGGCACTGCAACGAGCGACTTAAGAGGACCATGTTAAAATGTATAGGGTGGGCGACATTACCATAGGAACAATGTGACAACAATTTAACAAAGTTCCCTTCAAATTTAATTCAAAAAGATCGAATTACGCTGAGCGTCAATTTTTGAATTTTCTTGGTAGAGCGGAGGATAAAACAGAGCAAAGAGCTGAAAATCGGGGGAAGGAGTATGAAAAAACTTGCAGAAAGAAGGGAGAAGGGCGGCTTTTCCGGCCAGAGCTCAGAGATGTGAACTGCAGGTAGGCACACATGTTCACAAGATCTGCACGCTTCTCCCGGCTCTCGAGCCTGCCGCTCGAAGGGTCGAGCAAGCGCCGTCCCTTTTTTTATTAGAGTCGTTGTAAAATTTGACAAAATTTTGAAATGTTCACTTTTTCCATATTCAAAATTAGTATTGTTTTTTCTTGAAACAGTATTATAAGGTGATATTAGCGAATTTCGATTCATAAAAACCGAACCATTTTAAGTTTCCTACAAAAATCTAAAAATCTAATTGACCATCGCATGTTAATGGAAGTTGATATCATCCGATTTTCATTATTCAAAATTGACTATTATCACTGAATAATGATGTTTCAGATGAGAACAATTTCAAGTGTCGATTGAATACAATTTAAACATTTCAAAACTTTGGTGGAAGCTATAAATGACCGTAATGAAGAGATGCTCGACCCTCTGTTTTTCGGTTCGACTTTTCCAACGGCAGGCTCTGGGGGTCGAGAGACGAGATGCGAGCCGAATGTGTTTCCCTGCAAATTCGAATCTTCCAGATCTCGACCGAAAACGCGCATCGCATGTTTATAAACGTTGATATCATTCGATTTTCATTATTCAAAATTGACTATTATCACTGAATAATGATGTTTCAGATAAGAACAATTTCAAATGACGATTGAAAAAAAATTGAAACATTTCAAAATTTTCGTGAAAGCTATAAATGACCGTAATAAAGGTATGATCAACCCTTCGTTCAGGCTATGGAATCGAGCTTCTAGGTGCTTCTAAATGAGTCTTACAACCCGAAGAATTACGAACGCAGATTCGTATCCCATTCTACAGGAAAGAAAAGGACAGACGCCTAGCTGAATATCTCATTGTAGAAATTTAGAAGCAAACTCCACTCCATGATCGAGGTGAAGTTGGACTGTATTAGAGTGCAAAATCTAAACTCCACAGCAAAATATAATGAAGTGTAACTTGTTCAAAATGGAAAGGTCAGGGAGAGCATTTAACTTCACGACTGAGATGAATGGTCCTTTAAGCGGTATCGGCCTAGTCGCATCGACCATCACAACTCCATATCTTCCTAGATATCACGTCCATAGTCTCCCTAACGTTCGCCATGACGACAATAACACCCCACTAACTGAATAAATGCCATACCATACTTTTAACACATGATTCCATTACTTTAGTTTTATTTACATGGCGTACAATAGGAAGTGTTTGTCGAAAATCACCAGATATTATTATTGTTTTTCTACCAAATGGTTGGTTATTTTTACATAGATCTTAAAAAAAAGTATTAACCGCATCTAATGCACATTTTGACGTCATACATACTTCATCCCAAATTATTAACCCATTAAAAACCAGGCAAAACCTGGCAGAGATATCGAGAAACGAACTATGCCATCCTTTGCATAACCGAAAAAAAAATACCCGTGTTTTTTCTTTTGTCGATTACAATTGTTTATAACAAATTATTTAAACAAATAACCCAAAATGTCGTAATTTTGCAAAACTGAACGCGGATATCGATTCTACGGGCAAAATAACGACAAAAACCTATGTAACGTTTTTTTGTCAGAGTTCAATATGTTAGTGTAAAATGAGGATAAACAATCGTACTCTGGGAAGAGGGCATTGACCATGCCAAATACCATGCAAAATCTGGCAGAGATATCGAGAAACGAACTACGCCATCCTTTGCATAACCAAAAATAAAAGTACCCGTGTTTTTTCTTTTGTAGATTACAATTGTTTATAACAAATTATTTAAACGAATAACCAAAAATGTCGTAATTTTGCAAGACTGAACCCGGATATCGATTCTACGGGCAAAAACACGACAAAAACCTATGTAACGTTTTCTTGTCAGAGTTCAATTTGCTAGTGCAAAATAAGGATAAACAATCGTGCGCAAAGTAGTAAAAGTTTCAATAAGTTTCCCAATTATGGCTCATTGCCGTGATCTTCGCTGTGGTTTCTGCAAATAGGTTTGCAACATTTCGCACAGAACCATTCAGTTCTCGTCGAACACGTACCTATCCCGCATTTTTTCATACTTCCTTGTTTCATGATGTGTTCTGAAGAATTTTCAGGCTTCCTCTTTTCCCTGGGAATACGTACTGATGATAGCTTCTGAATGTAATATTCACAAACTTCTTGAACAATATCTTTGGAACCTTTCTTTTCATCCGGATGAAGTTTATTATAAATCACCGTAGCGTTCGCCAAAGATGCTTGAATAAGTCGCATAAAAAGACACCATGTCCATTTTTTACCTCTTATCGAAGGCATCAGAGCATTAGAGTGTTGATCGTGGAGATCGACACCACCCATGTGTTGATTGTACATAAAGAAAGAATGAGAGAAAAGAATGAAATTTTTCGACGATTCCTGTCATCTTTGCATTGCCACTTTCGGTTCATCCGCATATTTAGTTGAGAGAATCGATACGGGTTTGGAATCCATTACCGTAATGAAATTCAACCCTGAATTTGCTTCATGCTTAGAAATAGTGGTTCCTCTTTCAGCTTTTTTTGGCATTTCGACCTTCTCTTTCACGCGATTCTGCCGGACAGTGCCTGTTGATGATAAACCATTTTTCTTCAAATGTATCATTAGGTCTGGATTAGAGAAAAAGTTGTCAAAGTACACGTGGTACTTACTCAAATCTTCTTTTTCGGTTCCTTCTAACAAAGTAGAAAGTAATTGTATTACTACTCTTGAACCCAATCCAACAGAAGCTAAAACATTTTGTGTGTTATTCCCTGATTTACCTGTGTAAATATCAAGGTCATAGATGTATCCATCAGAAGAACAAAGTGCCCAAATCTTTATTCCAAACCTGATAGGCTTATTCCTGATACACTGCTTGATACCAAATCTACCGAAATATTTCACCATTACCTCATCTACCGATAGGTTGTAGTCGAAGAAACCGAATTGCATGCAATTCTCACGGAACATGTCATACATCGTTCTTACTTTCCAAACTTTTTCAGTTGGATTTTCATCTTGATGTTAGTAAATACGAATATTCTTCTTGATGGTAACAAATTTATTTCTCGTCATAAGTTCGGTAATGATTGGACACTCTAGGATTCGTTTTGTTGACCAATAATCATAAAGACGTTTTCTAGAATTGAAAATAGTAATCATTATGATTACAATAAATCTTTCTAAATCATTTTTAGACAAATCGAAATGATTCTCAGCAGTAGCTTCCACAACATGAGTCTTCATCGATTCCGAGAAGAATAACTCGAATAATTCTAAGGAATTTTTAAAAAACAATGGATAAATAGCTGACAGATTGGAGTTGTCCTCGATATCAGGAGATATATTATCCAGAGTATCATCTTCCCAATCGTAAATATGATTCGGCTCCAACAACTTTTGAGTACTTGTGTAAGTACTTCTCACATGTTCGTAAGAACCTGTCGGAAGATCATGAGATGTTATATCTTCTTCTAGATCAACATCCGAATCTTCATCTGAACTTTTATGATCAGCAGGAACAAATGCTATATCGACATATTGATCTTCGTCAATGTCAGAATCCTCAACTAAATCAGGTAGATCCCTAACTCTCCGTCTCGACATTATCAATTGCGTTATCGACACAGAATGATGTGATCTATTTTTATGAAAAGTTCTATTTCTAAAGCCTCGTTTCGGAAGAAATTTTTTTTTTCAATTGATGTACCACCGTTAGCCTGCCACTCAAACGTGATCTCTAACACGGAAGGTTTTGAAAAAAAATAAGCTCATACAATTGTAGCATGTAACACTACGGTATTCCGCAGGTCTACATCTAAGGCGGATGAGAAGGATGATTTACATGTGAAAAGTTTGTTCCTGTTTTAGACTAACAAATTGAACTCTGACAAAAAAACAATACATAGGTTTTTGTCGTGTTTTTGCCCGTAGAATCGACATCCGCATTCAGTTTTACAAAATTACGTCATTTTGGATTATTTGTTTAAATAATTTGTTATAAACAATTATAATCGACAAAAGAAAAAACACGGGTATTTTATTTTTTGGTTATGCAAAGGATGGCATAGTTCGTTTCTTGATATCTCTGCCAGATTTTGCATGGTATTTGGCATGGTCAATGCCCTCTTCCCAGAGTACGATTGTTTATCCTCATTTTACACTAACAAATTGAACCCTGACAAAAAAACGTTACATAGGTTTTTGTCGTTATTTTGCCCGTAGAATCGATATCCACGTTCAGTTTTGCAAAATTACGACATTTTGGGTTATTTGTTTAAATAATTTGTTATAAACAATTGTAATCGACAAAAGAAAAAACACGGGTATTTTTTTTTTTTTAGGTTATGCAAAGGATGGCATAGTTCGTTTCTCGATATCTCTGCCAGGTTTGGCCTGGTTTTTAATGGGTTAATCTGACATTGTTCATTGATTTTCCAAGATTTGAATTGGGAATTATATTACATGTTGAATTTTTGTCTACATTCAATGGCAATTTGAAAGTCGAATGCACTGTTTTACCTCCTATTAATAGCATAGCAGCAATTCCCGTCCAAGCAACAGATACCACTGGGATTTCTTTGAATTTGCAATAACTAATAACCGTATTCAATAAATAACTTTTGCCACTTCCCCCAGGTCCATCATGAATTACGCATTTTTTTCATCTATGTTATCCAATGATTGTAATATTATTTCCAATATCATTTTTTGGTCACCAGTCAATGTTCCTATAACAATATCAATTTCATCGTTTGATTCATAATTAGTATCATCTGAAATACATTGTGAAATCACATCATTATCAGCTTTAGTCATGTTAAAATGTTTTAATGATAATCCATATAACTTCAAGATGCTTTCTATGGATTTCAATACCTTTTGTTCAGCAATAATTTCTGATAATTTTGGGTCCATCAAATGCGTTTTATATTTATTAAATAATGCAGAACCATCGCAAGAAGGATCAAAAGATAATATATAATCAAAAGCGAATAGTTGACACAACGCATTTGGAAATTGATGAATGATATTTTCTTCTGAACATTTGACCCAAGCATCGTCTGTTTTCAACAAATTTTTTGCCACACACGCTTCATAATACATTTTTTCATTATAAGTTCGAATGTCTTGAAACGATTCAGCACCTCGTAACAAAAGTAATCTGACAAGGAGAGTATCAGGCCTTCGGGTCACCAATCTGGACCAAACTTGATACGTATGTTCTCTGGAGCTATAGTGACCATACGCAAAAAGTTTTAGGACCTAACGCTCCTTCAGATCCAAGATAATCACATTACAAGGTTACATAACTTTTTACTTATAATGATATTTTCACTTACCAGGGGACATATGAGAACCGGCTCACCAATCTTGACCAAACTTTTTTTGATGTTAGTTTGGCTCAAGAACAGACTGTGTCCACAGTCTCAGGGACCAACATTCCCAAACTCCAAAAATATCAATTATTATAGCTTGGATGGGTCCGTACCTCTCGTCCCAAATGACAATATGTCGTCTGAGGCGTATTTCCCTCACTGCACTGCACTTTCACTGTTATAACTTGAATACCACATCACATTTTATCTTATAAAACATACAGAACCAGTAAATTGCGTGTATGCTCAACAAATCTTACTTCCATGTCTTACTCACATAGAGTAAAACATGAAATATATGAAAAAATCAACGCTAATCGACTTTCCACTCTGTGCTTGGATACTGAAGCAATAACAACACGTGTCCGAGCACAAAGACAACAAATCTAGTATCATTGGACGACAATTCAGTGCCAGAATTGATTTTCACTCATGAAAACTTCAATTCTGTACATGTGTCGACCAATATCATACTATAACCAATTATATCAAAACTCATCTACTCACAGTTTTCTTCTTGCTTCAAAACAATTTCTGGCCCTGTACAGCATACCTGGAACACAAAAATTATCACAAAGAAACACCTTTCTAAAATATATGTAGAAAGGCAGAGGTTAAGTTTACTTATCTGAATTCCCTTCCGTCTTGAATGAAAATCCATCAGCTGCTGCACACGATGAAGCTCCAAACTTACAGGTGAACACTGTGGTGGAAATTAATCTGGAAACTTCTCTTACAATTACTCAATCTGTTTTGAGATGAGTACACATCACATATCAGGTGGCGCGTTTAATCTTTAATTTGTTCATAAAATTAAACTTCAAAATGTGTTTTTCTCAAAAGTGTGATTTTGACATATGTGATGTACTTGCCGTAAGATCCAAAGAGCTGAGGTTGACATATACAACTTTTGTGAAGTGGATTGTGTTTGTGACATCAATACTCATATCCGGAACCTCAGTCGCCAAGATCCAATCAAGTTTGACCCCATAAACGGGTGACCAAACCAGTGAAATAGCTGTTTTCTTGATTTTTCATCATTGTATTCAATAAGCCTACAGACTTGGGTGGTCAGAATTGATCAGATCTTGGCGACTGAGGTTCCGGATATGAGTATTGATGTCAGAAACATAATCTATTTTGCAAAAGTGGTAAACGTGGACCTCAGCTTTCTGGATCTCATGACAAGTGTGATATTAGAGTTAATACAAATATATAGCTATATAAAATATTCCAATGCACTTTTGGGATATATTTTTTGTGGAAAAGTTTTAAATTAGTGTACAGATTCTTGAAAAAAAATTTGTTTGAAAAAAAACTTTAAAATAGTTATTTTTTTCTGTTGTCCAAGAATTATCAATTTTAAGGTGTATGTAACCCCTTAACCCTGGTTACATTTAACAGGCTCTAGTGATAAAAGAGAGTAATTGTCAAGTATTTGTAAATATGAGACTGTACTAATTAAAGTTAAATGTCGTTTGAAAAATCAAAGCTTTTGAATGCACATACTCTGATTTAATTGTACATAGAAAATTTTCAAATTTTACCATGAGTTTGTAAAAATTTGGATGAAAAAAGAGTATATCTGTAACTCGATAGAAGTATAAAAGTGATAGAACTCGATAGTGTATAAAAGTGAACGTTAACCCTGGTTACATTTAACAGAGTCAAGTGATAAAAGAGAGTAATTGTCAAGTATTTGTAAATTTATCAGTTTTTTAAACATTTTATTTTGTGTTTATATATAATTAAATGATCTTAGAAACATTCTCTCAATAGTTCAATTACTGTAAGATTTGATTCAATTACCAATTAGCTTTATATATGAGAGTATGAACTCATTTTCGAGTAACCGGCCAAGTACCATGGCTCGCCTGTAGATAGCGAGGCGTTGAGTCGCGCGTGTATAAGGTATAGCGCGGCGCTCTCTCGCGAGAGAGTCGGCGTTCTACCGTCTATATAAAAGAGCTTGGACATTAGACTACCTCGCGCCTTCGCGGTCAATCCCAGTCTCCAATTTGGTCATTCCATATTGGAGTACACTTTTTTGAATAATATTTCGTGACCCAGAAGTAATATGGCCGGTAAACTATTAGATTAAGACAGACCCAAGTCGTACGTCAGAATCAGTTTGCCAATAAGCCTAACACGGGCAGAAAGTAAAGTTGGATCTATGAAACATATTGTTACAATTGTCAAGCCATGCGTTCGCTTCATAACCCTGATATCTTCACAGGTTCAAAGTTCCAATAAAATGAACAGCTTTCTACATTTCTGTATTTAAACATGCCCCGATGTAGGTAGCTCTGAAATGAATGGAATCCAGTGATATCAGGGAAGTCGATTCCCTTTGGGTGCAATTTGTTTAAATAATTATTGTATAAACATTGGATTTTGAAAAAAAGAGAAAATAGGGGTATTTTTTTCAAAAAAGCATGCAATCCCACAATCAGTTTTCATCCCATAGTGATAGCGTGAGCATTGGCCAAAGCCACTTTTTCTCGGTTTTACTGAATTCCAATTGTTTATAACGCGATTGCCAGAAAAATAAGCCTCAAATCAAAAAAATGTATTCTACGTTTTTTTCTTGGTTTTTCATGTAGAATCGATTGACA
Organism: Aphelinus atriplicis; assembly: GCA_020882685.1. Classification (NCBI taxonomy): domain Eukaryota; kingdom Metazoa; phylum Arthropoda; class Insecta; order Hymenoptera; family Aphelinidae; genus Aphelinus; species Aphelinus atriplicis. The sequence continues at coordinate 803,476 of JAJGQD010000032.1, forward strand.
CCATTACTTTCTCGAATTTACGAATTTGGGTGCAATTTTTGAAAATAATTATTGTTTAACCCATTAACGCCTAGGATTGCAGTTTTTCATGATCATGTTTCATTGGTCGCCAACAACGCTAGGTTGATAGGAATCTAGCAAAACACTGTACCCTACTATTTTCGGGTATGCTCTTTCAGATTTTGATACTTAAGAAGCTTGAAAAATCGATCTTCACGGAAATTTTCCCAATTTTTTCCAAAATTCCACAAAATTTTAGGATACATTTTCTGAAAAAGTAATTTTTTCGAAACCTTATGTCACTCGGATCTACTCGTTTCCATGAAAAGCCGTGCAATTTTTATATGTACTTTGAAACCCTGTATTTTCAGAAAACCGATTTTTGAAAATACTTCCAAAATGGCGGCTACAAAATTTTGAAATTTGGAATAACAACGCATCATGTGTGCAATTCTCAGAGAATCCACCGATTTGGACTAAACTGAGTGTTCTCACGTTTTTGAGGTCGCTGATTCCGAATCTGAGGTCCGATTTCCAAAAGTCAAGATGGCGGATGAAATATGGCGGACAAATTTTTCTTTTCTCAACCGATTTGGACTAAATTGTGTGCAAGTACGTTCTCAGGGTCGCTGATCACAAATCTGGAGTCAGATTCTCAAAATTCAAGATGGCGGATGTAATATGGTGGACGAAATGTTGTTATTTCAATTAATTTTTAACAAATTTAGTGTGAGGGCTCCTAGGAAACAGTCAATTATGCATATTGGATTGATTACAGTTAAAAACACAGATACATTCCGATTTGATGCTATAGAAGTATCAAGACAGATGACTAGAAATTGTTCTAAAGCGAAAATTCTTCTATCGCATTCTAACCTCAAAGTAGCTCCTTCGCTGTTTGATTTTGGATTCTCACTCTATAAAACATTGTACGAAACTTCTTCGTAAAGGCTTTTTCGTAAAGTCGTTACGTAAATATCTATTTACATATTGATTCGCAATGTTCAGTTGAACACCATTTGCCAGGGTATATCGATTCATACCCTGTTACTCGATTTTCACCACGTGGAGGTTGTGCTCTCGAGAATCTTGTTTTTTTTTAGTTTCAAATTTTTGGCGGACAAATTTTTGTTTCCTCAACCGATTTGGACTAAATTGTGTGCAAGTACGTTCTCAGGGTCGCTGATCACGAATCTGGAGTCAGATTCTCAAAATTCAGAATGGCGGATCCAATATGGCGGACGGAATTTTTTTTCAACCGATTTGGACCAAATCGTGTGTTTATACGTTTTCAGGGTCGCTGATTACAAATCTGGAGTCACATTGGGAAAATACAAAAAAAAAATTTGAAACTAAAAAAAAAACAAGATTCTCGAGAGCACAACCTCCACGTGGTGAAAATCGGGCAACAGGGTATGAATCGATATACCCTGGCAAATAATGTTCAACTGAACATTGCGAATCAATATGTAAATAGATATTTACGTAACGACTTTACAAAGAAGCCTTCACGAAGAAGTTTCGTACAATGTTTTATCGAATGAGAATCCAAAATCAAGCAGCGAAGGAGCTACTTTGAGGTTAGAATGCGATAAAAGAATTTTCGCTCTGGAACAATTTCTAGTCATCTGTCTTGATACTTCTATAGCATCAAATCGGAATGTTTCTGTGTTTTTAACTGTAATCAATCCAATATGCATAATTGACTATTTCCTAGGAGCCCTCACACAAAATTTGTTAACAATCAATTGAAATAACAACATTTCGTCCACCATATTACATCCGCCATCTTGAATTTTGCCAATGTGACTCCAGATTTGTAATCAGCGACCCTGAAAACGTATAAACACACGATTTGGTCCAAATCGGTTGAAAAAAAATTCCGTCCACCATATTGGATCCGCCATTCTGAATTTTGAGAATCTGACTCCAGATTCGTGATCAGCGACCCTGAGAACGTACTTGCACACAATTTAGTCAAAATCGGTTGAGAAAAAAAAAATTTGTCCGCCATATTTCATCCGCCATCTTGACTTTTGGAAATCGGACCTCAGATTCGGAATCAGCGACCTCAAAAACGTGAGAACACTCAGGTTAGTCCAAATCGGGTGGATTCTCTGAGAATTGCACACATGATGCGTTGTTATTCCAAATTTCAAAATTTTGTAGCCGCCATTTTGGAAGTATTTTCAAAAATCGGTTTTCTGAAAATACAGGGTTTCAAAGTACATATAAAAATTGCATGACTTTTCATGGAAACGAGTAGATCCGAGTGACATAAGGTTTCGAAAAAATTACTTTTTCAGAAAATGTATCCTAAAATTTTGTGGAATTTTGGAAAAAATTGGGAAAATTTCCGTGAAGATCGATTTTTCAAGCTTCTTAAGTATCAAAATCTGAAAGACATACCCGAAAATAATAGGGTGCAGTGTTTTGCTAGATTCCTATCAACCTAGCGTTGTTGGCGACCAATCAAACATGATCATGAAAAACTGCAATCCTGGGTGTTAATGGGTTAAACAATCGGGAATGGAAAAAGAAGACACGGGTATTTTTTTTTCAAGAAAGAACGTGATCCAATAATTAGTTTTATATCTCCACTGGTCTGGCCATGGGCCTTAATGTGTTAATATGGTCAAAAAATTATGCCAGTGCATCAGATAGCATAAGCAATTTTATTTTTCATAGTAAAAATTCACCTTTGGAAAAGATATATTTAACGACAAGTATATTCCTTATCCTGTGGTTCGTTGTTGGATAAATTTTCAATCGACTAAATGTTTTAGGTAGAATTAATTATATTTTTTTTGTAAATATATGTGACTATAAATAGAAACGACTAAATTTTTTTGAGTGGGTAAAAATTGCAAGATGTCTTTCAGTTCTTTTTCTATTTAAATGCATTTAAAATAATAATTACAGAATATGAAGCCTTCTTTCTGCTTCATGTTTCTTTGCTACGGATTTCAAACTGATTTATTTAATATACAGTTATATCAAGCATTATCCAACTAGTATGGTTATCCAACAATAGAATGAATATTTTTCAAATTACACTTAATTATTGTAGTTACTAATGTTAAGATGGAAAATAACTCGAATCACAAATTTATGTCAAGTACTAATATAATTTTGAAGAGTTTAAGCTCAAAAATTATATAAATGGTGGAAATAAAATAAAATACACCATTTGCATTTTTATTTCTCATAGAAAAATATTTACCTTTGAAAAAGGTATACGTTGACAACAAGTAGGTTTCGTATCCCATAGTTCGTTGTTGAATAAATTCTTATGCGACTAAATTTTTTTATAGAAAAAGAAATATGAAAATGTCTGTTCGATCTTAGTCTATTTAAGTGTATGTAACAGAATAATATGATTCAAATCGAATATATCATATGAAATTATCACTTCAATAGACATTTTTACTAATACACCATCGTTATATATTCCAGTTCTTTTTGTCAATTATGACCCAAGAAAGTAATGAAATCTAGAATCTGATGCCAAGTATTCAACTGGTGTGATTATCCTACCACCAAACAAATATTTTTGCAAATTACACTTACAATCAATTATATGTCAAGTAAAATCTAGCAAATCTTGCTACATTTTGATCCTTGAATAAATTATATTGCGATAAAATACTTCAGTAAGTGGAATTCTCTGTTACGGATTTCGAACTAATAACCTTGAATATCAATTCGCTAATGTTAAGATAAGAAAGTACTGAAATCTCGAGCAATTTTTCTTCGTCATAGTAAAAAATGGACCTTTGAAAAAGGTATACGTGGACGACAAGTATGTTCCGTATCCCTATAGTTCGTTGTTGAATAAATTCTTATGCGACGAAAATAGAAAATGACTTTAAAAATGACTGTTTAATCTCAGTCCATCCAAATGCATGTAAAATAATAATATGATTCAAATCTAATATATCTTTGAAAATACAGATGTATCATTTCAATAGACATCTTTACCAATACACGATTGTTATATGTTCCAGTATATTATTTCAATGATGACATGAGAAAGTAGCGAAATCTAGCATCAACTGACAAGTATCCAACAGTGTGGATAGCCTATACAGAAATAGTATTTTTTCAAAGTACACCCTAAAGCAATTGTTGCACGATCTGTTATCAAATGTCAATGAACTCCATATCAATTCACTCATGTTCGGATAGAATGTACTGAATTCCAGAATCCATGTCAAGTAGTCACATACATTTCAAATACATCTACCAATGTTGAGATAGAAAGTACTTAAATCACAATTCTATGTCAAGCAGTTAAAAAACTAGTATGTACCACTTTGGAAGGGTTCAGTATTAAATTCATAATAATTTGAAATCCAATAAAATACTCCATTATCGAAATTATCTTTCTCATAGTATAAGTAACGATTTTCACTAGAATCTCAAATCCCAATGATAACTACATGAATGAAACTTTTTACATTACAATTCTTAACGTTTGAATGTTACAATTCTACATCATGATATCATTTTCATTCTTCAATTGAAATGTATTTATTTTGTTTCACTTCTTTTTTCCATTTTTTTCAGTCAATGGAATTAACAAATGCATACTTGCCATAAGAATTTATTCAACAACGAACTATAGGGATACGGAACATACTTGTCCACGTATACCTTTTTCAAAGGTCCATTTTTTACTATGACGAAGAAAAATTACTCGAGATTTCAGTACTTTCTTATCTTAACATTAGGTAACCTGCAGCGCGGAGTCGGTAACACAGGTACTGCGCTGCAGGTTACCAGAAGCGTCGTTTGTAAACACAGTCAGTTAGACGTGTGATGTGTTCTCATCAAGTAGACATTGCTTACTCACAACAGTTTGAGTAATTGTAAGAAAAGTTTCCAGATTAATTTCCACCACAGTGTTCTGCAGCAAGTTTGGAGCTTTATCGTGTGCAGCTGATGAGGATAATTTTCATTCAAGACGCAAGGGAATTCAGATAAGTAAACTTAACCTTTGCCTTCCTACATATATTTTAGAAAGACGTTTCTTTGTGATAATTTTTGTGTTCCAGGTATGCTGTACAGGGCCAGAAATTGTTTCGAAGCAAGAAGAAAACTGTGAGTAGATGAGTTTTAATATAATTGGTTATAGTATGATATTGGTCGACACATGTACAGAATTGAAGTTTTCATGAGTGAAAATCAATTCTGACACTGAATCGTCGTCCAATGATACTAGATTTGTTGTCTTTGTGCTTGGATACGTGTTGTTATTGCTTCAGTATCCAAGCACAGAGTGGAAAGTCGATGAGCGTTGATTTCTTTCATATATTTCATGTTTTACTCTATGTGAGTAAGACATGGAAGTAAGATTTGTTGAGCATACACGCAATTTACTGGTTCTGTATGTTTTATAGGATGAAATGTGATGTGGTATTCAAGTTATAACAATGAAAATGCAGTGCAGTGAGGGAAATACGCCTCAGACGACATAATGTCATTTGGGACGAGAGGTACGGCCCCATCCAAGCTATATTAATTGATATTTTTGGAGTTTGGGAATGTTGGTCCCTGAGACTGTGGGCACAGTCTGTTCTTGAGCCAAACTAACATCAAAAAAAGTTTGGTCAAGAGTGGTGAGCCGGTTCTCATATGTCCCTTGGTAAGTGAAAAATATCATTTTAAGTATAAAGTTAAGTAACCTTATAATGTGATTATTTTGAGACTGAGGGAGCGTTAGGTCCTAAAACTTCTTGCGTATGGTCACTATAGCTCCAGAGAACATACGTATCAAGTTTGGTCCAGATTGGTGACCCGAAGGCCTGATACTCTCCTTGTGAGAAAAAATCTTTCACGTTCTGTAGGGTTAACATAATATATTCTAACTAATCACGGAAAGCGGTAGTGTTCCATGCGTCAAACAGAAGACACCGCAACTATATAATGTTTCAAATCGCACGCTCGATTTTTACATTGGCATTAATTTAGCCAAAACGACTTTTTTTGGATGCGAAACAGAATTTCATGATCATCTAGCATCCCAATTAAGCGATTGGCAAAAATGAATACTCAAAAACGCGTTCGCAATAATGAGTTTGGAGTACCGTGTCAAGCGATCTACTACTTTTTTTTCGACTAGAAATTTTTCTTCATCTTCTGACCCTGAAGTTAGCCGCGGTAGCCTGATGAAGCAGTTATGCATAGTAAGAGGTATATATCATTCAGAACACCAACGTAACAGTTTACATGCTCTTGCTTCCCGCGTAGAAATTAAATCATGGAAAAATTTTTTTAAATAAATTGTGAATGACGTTAGAAAAAATCTGAGAAAACTATTGCTAATGGCCGTTTCCCATAGATTACAAAAAAGAATATTGCAAATTCTTTCAAAGTCACAGAAGACAAGACACATCGAAATTCATCCCATGTTTTTTCATAATTGATTTTACATGGGCAAATGGTGGTTTAGACTGCCGATGTTGGCGTGTCGACTGGAAATTTCATTTGAAAAAGGATACACCCTAATCCCCGATGATGTCCAGGTGGCTAGGATCGCCAATGGCAGTGTTCCGAGGGTGCGCTCGTCGTATTTTAACTTGGAGAAGCTGACCCTGGACCCGAATGATGTCCAGGTAATCAGGGTTACCGATGATGTTCCAAGGGTGCGCTCCTGGTATTTTTGGTTGGTGAAGCTCACCCTGGATCCAAACGATGTCCAGGTAGTCAGGGTTCCCGATGAGGGTGTTCCAAGGGTTGGCTCCTGGAATTTTTGCTTGAAGTAGCCGACCCTGGACCCAAACGATGTCCAGGTAGTCAAGGTACCCGATGAGGGTGTTCGAAGGGTGCGCACCTGGAATTTTCGCTTGGAGTAGCGGACCCTGGACCCAAACGATGTCCAGGTAGTCAGGGTACCAGATGACGGTGTTCCGAGAGTGCGCTCCCAAAAGCTTACATTTTGATATGTCACGTCTTATATTCTGTGAGTTTGTAGAAATCTTCAATATTTTTCTTGGAATCTATGGGACACGGCCATTAGCAATAGTTATCCCACATTCTTGCTAACTACAATGACAATTTATTTCCAAAAAGTTTTCAATTGTTTCATTTCTACGTGGATTCAAAAACAAGATTCACAACAGTTCTGAAACTCAATTACAAGATTGATTCGTAAAATGTCCAATAAGGGCTCCTACTAGAGAAAAATCAAAGTTCACGATAGATTTTATCGAGTCCGATGTTTTATTTTCCATCATGAGAGTTTGGTTGATAACTATTTTATCTATCAATTTATCTTCCGATCCTTCTTCAAAATAAATTTGTTGTTCATCTTTGAGATGTATAGGTAATCGATATATAGCATGAGATTGTTCATGTAATTTCATTTCCCGAATTCGATACATAGCTTCGGGAGGACAAATGTATCTTGTTGGAATGTAATTTGGTATTTCATCATGATGTATTTTTTCATTGGAAGGTTCTATTGTTGTGATATTTTCAGAATCAACTAGTATAGTCGAGGTAAACTTTATCATAGCTGTATCCGGTCCTTTACAAACATATTTGAATAAATATTTGATCAATTTTATTGTACTGCAGACTTCTACATTTATGTGGCATTCCAACTTCAATAATAAGTAAGGATTGTAAGGAACTACAAAACTATTATCAGCAACTCTTTTTGTCTTGTATATTATCTCTGACCCATCATTTCTTCTTCTATATAGTGGATATCTGCTTTCTCGAAATATTGTACTATTATTAAATTTTTCCGGAAAATTCTTTGTACAGTGATTTTTATCTTGACTCATGCATACGAAATTTTTATTTTGAATACCACACGGGTCATGAATCATATGTTGTTCTACCAATTTATGTGAACTAGATGCTCAATCTTTATCTAGTATCTCAGCAGCAATAATATTGTCAATTTGATCTGTGTTTCGAATTTTATCATTCTCTTTTAACCAGATTAATATGTATAAAGGGGGTAATCCATGTTTTCGAAACTCTGTCACATATAAGTAAGCTCCAATTATTCCCAGTATTTTATTTTTCATTAATTCGAATTTTTAAATTTTTTCTTTTCCGTTGAATACACGTGATACTAAATCCGGTCTATCGAGTGTATTCTCACATATTTTTAAATCTTCTGTAATCTCTTGCCATTTAATCGTTAAAAATGTATCAGGTCTACCGCAATATCTATTGTTACAAATGATGACGCTATTCTCGTTTTGATCATTTTGCTCCTCCACGTTCACTTTTTTAAATTTTTCTACGATGGAAAATGTAAGCACTAAAAAATTTTTTTGACTCACCAAACTATAATATGCATCATGATGTCCATTGATTTTTATTTACAATAATTTTTAAGTACAACTTACTAAAATTGGATTGAATATCGAAGATTATAGAATATTTTGTAGAATTTTTAATTAAAATCCACACGAAAGATTCGAGCGAGCGAGAGATTATTGCTAGTTAAAGATTAATCTTAATAGCCTGTTTTTTCAGGGTACATAGTAAAGCTACTGTCAAAATTTGGAGGCGATTGGTTCAGTAGTTTTTGAGATTTTTGCGAACATACAAACAAACGTTTCCTCTTTATGTAATAGTAAGATATATATATATATATATATATATATATATATATATATATATGGGCAATTGTCTGTGGAATCGAACATCGAAAAATTTGCTTCGACTCAAAATTGTATTTTACGGTGAAGGGCATCATACGATATTCCCAGATTTTTTAGAATACTTATACCCTGTAGACAGACAATGTTGCTGATTTTACTGTTTTCGCAATTTCAGAGGTATTTTCATCCATAATTTACACTCCAAAAATGACCTCTGAGACAAAAAATGAGTGGGACATTTCTGTCTGTAGATCATCTAAATTTTACAGATAAATTATTTCCAAGGTCATTGGAGCATATAAAGTACTCTACATTGCCTATAAAAGCCTCTATTTTTGTACCCTGGGAGTTCGCTCGTCAAGAGCCCCACCCTATGGGTATTGAAAAATGACTCAAATATTGTATAAATGGTCGATCTTTCAGGGCCAATCCAGTGTGAAGTGGAAAAGGAAAATCACAAGCGATATTGCATGTAATCTTTCGATACAATATTTCTGCAATATTTCCATGTAGTTCTATTTTTCCAAAACCTTGCAGAGTATTTCGCAAAAATTTTCATCAAAAGGAAAATCACAAGAAATATTGCATGAAATCTTTCCATGTAATATTTCTGGAAATGTCACTAAAGCTTTCAACTTTCCATAATCATGCAGCAGAATCTTCCATAAATCTTGCAGCAATATTGCATTAAATCTTTTATTGCAATATTTCTGCAATATTTCATGCAGTCTCTGACATTCCATGATATTGCAAAAGAATCTTGCAACAATCTTGCTGAAATATTGCATGAAATATTCCAACGAAATATTTCTATGCAGCTGTAATGGCCCGACCGTTATTTAGAGGGGCGGTTGGGCGAAATACCCCTATATTGGTTGGAATGTTTGTTATTGGAAGGTGTCGCGATCCGTTATCCGTGTGTAAGACCGCTCGGTCACTTACATATTCCCTAATCCGTCCGGCGCTTGGTTGTCCTTGGCTGGAGCTTGGCAGCGTGGCAGCCGAGTAGTCCGTGGCGCGCTGGGCCGTATACTCGTGTTGGTTCCGGATGCATGTGTGGTGAGGGGGGGGGGTGTTGTTAATAAACCCACTTCATGTGCACTAGCACTCAACTTTATTACGTTACCAAATCTTATATTTAACACTCGATCCCGCGTGGTTGGATCGTTCTATATAATTCTGTTCTTCCAAAATAGATGTAAGTATGCTACGCGTTCGCGGGGGAGCTGCGCCGCTCGCGTGCTCCATGTCCGGCCACCCGTGTGGCATCCGTGATTAGCACAGATCAACTCCGTCGTGTCCGCCGCGGCCGCTTCTTTTATAAGCGTCGTGACGTCACGTCAAGATGCGCTCGCAGGGCGCGAAACGGTTGGGAAGCGCAGTTGCACTTCGCGAGAATTACCTCTCCCTCATGGAGTGATAACAAGCGCGCGTGGTTCAGCGTCTTTCCTCCGTTCGCACGCGCGAATACTTATGACTACGAAGCGCGGTCGCTTCGTTACAAATCTATGTATGCGCTGCAAGGCGCATCGGTTTACTTATACATATCATTCAACTATTTCACATGGCACTTATTAATCCTGGCAGAACGCTATTGATAAGATATTCCATTCGCTCATGGCACATCGGCCTGTCTCCGATAAAAATATATAAACATAGATAAATTCTGATCTGGCCAGATCAATTGCTTATTTCCTATAGCGAACAATTCTAGTTGCATTACGTGCAGGGTTCATACATTCGTCTATACGTTCATTCGTCGTTTTCGCTCGAGTGCCCGCTGGCTACTCGTCAACTTATACGTGCCGATAAGAAGATCTCCTATGGCCGTTTCTAACTAATTCGAAGCTGCGCAGTTGCCGTGTGCAACTTGCACTTATAAAATAACATTCTCGCACGAGCGCCCGCTGGCTCCTCGTGTCTCCGCACAGGCTGATAAGAGAATATCTTATAGCCGACATCCATCCGTTTCAATGTTGGGCAGCTGCACAAAAATGCAAGCTGTCCTCATGATTCCCATGCACTACGTGCAACTCGCCATCCGTCGCATGGATGTGTCTCAATCAGCGCATTCTTACACTCACACATGTATGCTTAATCCTAATGTCGCTTCTCGGCGCAACTCGGATAGCATGTGGGAAAATGCGCATCGCGAATGTGCGATGCGACTCGTGTCAATCTAAAATTTCAAAAATGGGCGGGACAAGGCTGGGCCATAACACAGCCTTTGACTTCCCAAAATCTTGCAGAAAGTTCTTGCAGCAATATTGCATAGAAGATTTTAAGGGAATATTTCAGAGATCTTGCAGAAATCTTGCACTGAAATATCTCATTGTATTATTGGATGACAAATTATTACTAAAAAGGACCGTTTCCAGATTAACATTTGCATTTACACAAAAACTATAAGGATTTCCAGTCTGCAAAAAATCATGTTATCTAGATGGATAAAGAGTTACTGAATCTCATAGAGAGAATCAAAATTCAGGATTAATTTTGTTAAGGGGATAGCCTACCTAATTTTCAACATGATCAAAAAAGAATCGTACGAGGCTGTAAATTTGTATTCTATTTCATTTTTTACGGCGAGTTCAATGAGGTATCGACCATCAAGAAAAAAAAGTTTTAGAAAGTACTTGGGATTTTTTTTCTCGGCTCCTAGAGGTCCAATCGCTAAACACAACATAGCGCGTAGTTTCCGAAAAAGTCCCTAGCATACTCTAACCAAACTCGCATGATCGTCTCGACTAAACTGAAATTGCCTCTAAATGTCCGAACGACTTCACGGCTCAATCCACAACAGTAGGGTTAATTATGATAATTTGTATTGATGATTGCATCAAATATAAATACCCAACCAACGTCGGTCTTGGTCAACTCTCATTCATTTTTCCGCGGCTACAAGAATAGCAATAGTCCAAGTTCCTCCCCTAATTTCATAAAAAAATAATTTTATGATTTTATTAACAGTCTTCTTTTCTCGCAAAATAGACTCCATCATTCGATAGATGAGGTTTAATCACATAAGATTCACCTCTTCTGGTCGATTCATGTTGATGCAGTATATTGTAGAAGAATGAAATAAATGTTTCACTGTATAATTGTTACGATGTATTTTCCGACCCGGATTATAGCATCTAACTTGATTAACCCATTAAGTCCCAGATTGCAGAAATTTTATTGGTACTTTCGAGCTCAAATATTTTGATGAATAAGACGGAAGGTTTATTGAAAAATAGTCATTCCTATTATTTTCGGGTATGCTCTACACGATACAATGGTTAGAAAGACTGAAAAAATTGATTTTCAATAAATAATTGACAAATTAAAATAAAAAATGCGATTTTTTGGAGCACTTTTTTTTCAATCCAAAATCAGAGAAAGAATCAGAGAATTTTATTTTTACTGTCGAAAATATGCACAAGAGTGCTAAAAATATTTGAACTTTCCAAATTCGTCGAGTTTTGTCGACTATGACTTTTTTCAGCAAAATGGCGGCCAAAAAACGGGAATCAATATTTTAAAGCATTCATTTTCATATTCGATATATTCCTTTGAAATTCCGTGAACAGGGGTTTTCAATGTCGCTGATAACGATTCTGACATCAAATTCTCGAAATTCTGGATCCAAGATGGCGGTTTCAAGATGGCGGCTGACGATTTTCCACATTTTTAGTCGGAGAATCGGGAAAATTTGGAATAATGGACTTTCGGGGGCGTTGATGATAAATCTGACATCAGATTTTCAAAATTCCGTATCCAAGATGGCGGTTTCAAGATGGCGGCTCATGTTTTTGTACATGGACAATTTTCTATATTTTCAAAATCGCGTTATTTTCATCTTTTAGCCGTCGTTTTTATCCATGAACGACGTCGACGAAATGTAGATAAAATGAAGATTCAAATTTTTTGTTTCCGATTTCAGTCACTATTACACTAAAAAAAATCATAGATAGAAAAACTCAACAATCTATTTCAGCAGTAAAGATTCAGAAACCCTTTTATTTACATTTTCACGAACCTCCAAATAAGAATCTACAAAATCATGAGCTAACATCTTGAAACCGCCATCTTGGATACGGAATTTTGAAAATCTGAAGTCAGAGTTATCATCAGCGCCCCCAAGAACCCATTAGTCCAAATTTTTACGATTCTCTGACCAAAAATGTACAAAATCATGAGCCGCCATCTTGGATACGGAATTTCGAAAATCTGATGTCAGATTCATCATCAGCGCCCCCGAAAACCCATTATTCCGAATTTTCACGATTCTCCGACTAATAATGTGGAAAATCGCCAGCCGCCATCTTGAAACCGCCATCTTGGATCCAGAATTTTGAGAATTTGATGTCAGAATCGTTATCAGCCACATTGAAAACCCCTGTATACGGAATTTCAAAGGAATATATCGAATATGAAAATGAATGCTTTAAAATATTGATAAAATGAAAATCCAAAATATTGATTCCCGGTTTTTGGCCGCCATTTTGCTGAAAAAAAATCATAGTCGAAAAAACTCGACGAATTTGGAAATTTCAAATATTTTGTGCACTCTTGTGCATATTTTCGACAGTAAAAATAAAATTCCTTCTTCCTCTGATTTTGGATTGAAAAAAAAAGTGCTCCAAAAAATCGCATTTTTTATTTTAATTTGTCAATTATTTATTGAAAATCAATTTTTTCAGTCTTTTTAACCATTGTATCGTGTAGAGCATACCCGAGAATAGTAGGAATGACTATTTCGCAATAAACCTTCCGTCTTATTCATCAAAATATTTGAGCTCGAAAGTACCAATAAAATTTCTGCAATCTGGGACTTAATGGGTTAAGGTAGCTGTAGAAAAGTCACATTGCTGTAGAGCAATGCTTCGCAGAATCAGTATTAAAAGAATCGAAAAATCAAACAAAACACGGCCCGGACATAAAACTTTATACTTGAGTATCTGTATAACTCAGGGTGGTCGGTGAATCGAATTGCAAATATTATTTTCTGAAGTATCGCATTTTCTAGGCTTGAATAGTTCTCATGCATTGTACTTGGAGTTTCATTGATACGAGTCTACTTCTAGTCCCTGATATCCGTCTAAGTCTATTCCTGAAGGTAGGGTAGGTTTTGTATATTCCCTCGGAAGGGTATACCCCTCATAATGGTCACTTTGAACAGAAGATATCATAAAAAATCGAATGAAGTTCAGGTTCTATTTTTCACCGAACAGTTTGGATACAATTATTTAAGCAATAGTTTCAAACGTATTTTGAAAAATAGATTTACAATGAATGATGTAGACTTTTCATAAACTGTCAAATGACAGTAACTGTACTTATTCATAACTTTTTCATTTTCAGGCTCCTTAAAATGTCAGCAACGATGCCCATCAATCCGAAACCTTTTTTAAATGGATTAACTGGAAAACCAGTGATGGTGAAATTGAAATGGGGTCATGAGTATAAAGGTTACCTGGTTTCAGTTGATGGATATATGAATATACAGCTGGCCAATGCAGAAGAACTTATAGATGGCAATTGTACTGGAAGTTTGGGAGAGGTACTTATAAGATGTAATAATGTTATGTACATACGTGGTATTGACGAAGAAGATGAAGAAGGGGAAATGAAAGATTGAAAATGTGAAATCACTTACCAATAACAGAAATCAATTTTTGAAAGAAAAAATCATCATTTATACGTTCTGGCCTTGATAAGAACAACATTGTCAGGATGATCAAATAAATCAGTTTAACCAAAAAGTCATTGTTAATCGTAGCCTATATTCCTATCCCTACATTATATTAAAATATAGTAAGAAAGAAAAGGAATCTGTTCAACGAATCATAGTTAGAATACCGCGTATCGTAATAGCACTCCATCAAATATTGTTATCGCTGAATCTAAGATTCACTGTACAGAGCAACGTGGGACTATCTTTGTATGTGTTACCTTACTAAAATTTGATCCAACGAGAGCTTCACTACTTATGAAATAATCAACAAAGTTTACTTAAATTCCAATATGAAAAAGTTGCTCAAGCTCAAAAACCCTAGAATGCTCGTAAAATGCTTCATTGCCTACTCTAATGACAAACAATTTCTTGAAAAAATTTCAATATCTACATACATGATTATAATGCTGTTATGAAAGAATTAGAAATTCATCTCTAAATGAGAAAAAAGCTCAAAACCGCGCATGATCCCAATGGTAAAGTTTTAAAATTTTCTGAGAAAAAAAAATGTTTACGATGTATGTACTGATGTAAGTTTGGCTCAATAACAGGTAGCGCATATTTCTGTCAAAAAGTGAATACAACTATTGTTAGTGGAGCTAGCCCCCTTCCCGTAGGCCAGAGGAGGTCCTCGATAGATAGATAATGAATCGTATGCATCTTTTCCGTAGAATCCGAATTTGTTGGTTTGAAGTCTGTAAAAGCCATACAATTTGTTTAAAACTCGGTTGTTTAAACAAATGAGAAAATAACACATTTTTGGTTCGGAAAATTTTTTTTCTTAAAATTTAGCTCATTTCCAGAAGAAAATTTCCTATGCACCATCCATGAATAATGCTTGTATCTAAAGTTATAAATTATCACAAGTTGAAGAATACAACTTTTCGGTGGTCTTTGTTGCTCTGCCATGGCAACAACAATAGAATATTTATGAATCTGAAGGTGTTTTGTAATGCAGTTTTTAACGTAGAATCCGAATATAAACTTGGTTTTCCCAAAAGCAGCGAGGAAAACCGAATAATCAATGATTCATTTTACCATGTTCTAGCTCATTATACGCTTGACTCCCGCTACTGGACTAATGCACTGAATATCTTACCCATGGGCTAATTATGAATGAACGAATGTTTTCTAATGTACTTCTTCACGTAGAATCCGAATTTGTCGGTTTGAAGTCTGCAAAAGCCATACAATTTGTTTAAAACGCGATTGTTTAAACAAACAAGAAGATAACACTTTTTTGGTTCAGAAAAAATTATTTTTCTAAAATTTAGCTCATTTTAAGAAGAAAAGTTCCTATGCACCATCCATCAATAATGCTTGTATCTAGAGTTATAAAATATCTGAAGTTGCAAAAGACCACTTTTCGGTGGTCTTTGTTTCTCTGCCATGGCAACAACATTAAAATATTTATGAATCTGAAGGTGTTTTGTAATGCAGTTTTTAACGTAGACTAGAAGCTGTTTAGCACGCGTACCGCGTGCGCGTAGTTCTTGTGGCCAATATGGCTGTATCTCTCGACCAATCAGCAGAGGTTTTGGATGTACTGAAAATGGCAGCCTCCTTAACCTCAGCTCGATTGAAAACTGTTTTTTATAGGTGGAATCCGAACATAAACTTGAATATTCTTGATTAATTAATCAATTAATTAATTAATTGATTGATTTGAATATTCTTTCTCAATGTTAAAATAAATGGAGTTAAAACTAACAGTACTTCTGTTCATTAATTGTCCAAAACGATTCAGTCAAAACATTCAACCTGTATATACTGGTATTCTCTATCTATGCCAGCTCTAGAGCAATAAAAACGCCGAGAGAAGTGGTATTTTCCGATTTGAATGAATTTATAACTTTTTATGTAAGCTTTTTCTAACAATAGTGCATGTGTACTTTTTTCTCTCTATGAGCTGAATTTTGAAAAAAAATTCTGAACAAAACCTAGTTAGTTTATTATTTGTTTGAACATTCTATAACAATTGTACCACTTTTAAAGACTTCTAACTAACAAATTCGGATTCTACGGGAGAAAATACAAATGAAAACATTTGTTTATTCATAATTAGCCCATGGATAAGATATTCAGTGCATTAGTCCTGTAGCGGGAGTCAAGCGTATAATGAGCTAAAACATGGTAAGATGAATCATTGATTATTTGGTTTTCCTCGCTGGTTTTGGGAAAACCAAGTTTATTTTCGGATTCTACGTTGAAAACTGCATCAGAAAACACCTTCAGATTCATAAATATTTTATTGTTGTTGTCATGGCAGTGCAACAAAGACCACCGAAAAGTGGTATTCTTCAACTTGTGATAATTCATATTTTCAGATACAAGCATTATTCATAGATGGTGCATAGGAACTTTTCTTCTTGAAATGAGCTAAATTTTGAGAAAAAAATTTTTTCGAACCAAAAAAGTGTTACTTTCTTATTTGTTTAAACAATCGTAGTTTAAACAAATTGTATGGGTTTTACAGACTTCAAACCAACAAATTCGGATTCTACGGAAAAAAATACATAAGATTCATTATCTATCTACCGAGGACCTCCTCTGGCCAACGGGAAGGGGGCTAGCTCCAGGACTATGCAAGATGACTTGATAAGAATAGCTTCAGTTTACACGACAGAGTGCATTGCGCTGAGAGATTATTTAAGTATTGTATCGAATTACCCAGAAAGAAACTTTTGCATTTTTTCAGACTCGTTAAGTGCGCTACATAGTTTAAAGTCTACAGATATGAATATCAAAATGAGTGAATACATTCTAGAAAGTATTAAGCCAGTGAAGAAGAAAATCCCAAGAGAATAGTTGAGTTTGTGTGGATTCCTTCTCACATTGGCATTATTGGTAACGAGAAAGCTGCAGTAAAGATGCAGCTGTTCAGGGCAGGGGTAGGAAATGAATTTATTTGACTCGAAAAGCGGCTTATCTTTGATTTAAAAATAACTGAACTTTTTATTTAATCTACCTTAACCCATTGAGTCCCAGATTGCAGAAATTTTATTGGTACTTTTGAGCTCAAATATTTTGATGAATAAGACGGAAGGTTTATTGCAAAATAGTCATTCCTACTATTTTCGGGTATGCTCTACACGATACAATAGTTCAAAAGACTGAAAAAATTGATTTTCAATAAATAATTAACAAATTAAAATAAAAAATGCAATTTTTGGAGCACTTTTTTTTTCAATCCAAAATCAGAAGATGAAGGAATTTTATATTTACCGTCGAAAATATGCACAAGAGTGCACAAAATATTTGAACTTTCCAAATTCGTTGAGTTTTTTCGACTATGATTTTTTTCAGCAAAATGGCGGCCAAAAAACGGGAATCAATATTTTGGATTTCCATTTTATGAATATTTTAAAGCATTCATTTTCATATTCGATATATTCCTTTGAAATTCCGTATACGGGGGTTTTCAATGTCGCTGATAACGATTCTGACATCAAATTCTCAAAATTCTGGATCCAAGATGTCGGTTTCAAGATGGCGGCTGACGATTTTCCACATTTTCAGTCGGAGAATCGTGAAAATTTGGAATAATGGGTTTTCGGGGGCGCTGATAATAAATCTGATATCAGATTTTTGAAATTCCGTATCCAAGATGGCGGTTTCAATATGGCGGCTCATGATTTTGTACATTTTTGGTCGGAGAATCGTAAAAACTTGGACTAATGTGTTCTTGGGGGCGCTGATGACAACTCTGACATCAGATTTTCGAAATTCTGTATTCAAGATGGCGGTTGCAAGATGGCGGCTCATGTTTTTGTACATGGACAATTTTCTATATTTTCAAAATCTCGTTATTTTCATCTTATAGCCGTCGTTTTCATCCATGAACGACGTCGACGAAATATAGCTAAAATGAAGATTCAAATTTTTTGTTTCCGATTTCAGTCATTATTATGCTAAAAAAAACCATAGATGAAAAAACTCAACAATCTATTTCAGCAGTAAAGATTCAGAAATCTTTTTATTCACATTTTCACGAACCTCCAACTAAAAATATACAAAATCATGAGCCGCCATCTTGAAACCGCCATCTTGGATACAGAATTTCGAAAATCTGATGTCAGATTTATCATCAGCGCCCCCAAGAACCCATTAGTCCAAATTTTCACGACTCTCCGACGAAAAATGTACAAAACCATGAGCCGCCATCTTGAAACCGCCATCTTGGATACGGAATTTTGAAAATCTGATGTCAGAGTTATCATCAGCGCCCCCAAGAACACATTAGTCCAAATTTTTACGATTCTCCGACCAAAAATGTACAAAATCATGAGCCGCCATATTGAAACCGCCATCTTGGATACGGAATTTAAAAAATCTGATATCATATTTATTATCCGCGCCCCCGAAAACTCATTATTCCAAATTTTCACGATTCTCCGACTAAAAATGTGGAAAATCGTCAGCTGCCATCTTGAAACCGCCATCTTGGATCCAGAATTTTGAGAATTTGATGTCAGAATCGTTATCAGCGACATTGAAAACCCCCGTATACGGAATTTCAAATGAATATATCGAATATGAAAATGAATACTTTAAAATATTCATAAAATGGAAATCCAAAATATTGTTTCCCGTTTTTTGGCCGCCATTTTGCTGAAAAAAATTATAGTCGAAAAAACTCAACGAATTTGGAAAGTTCAAATATTTTGTGCACTCTTGTGCATTTTTGCGACGGTAAATATAAAATTCCTTCATCCTCTGATTTTGGATTGAAAAAAAAAGTGCTCCAAAAATTGCATTTTTTATTTTAATTTGTTAATTATTTATTGAAAATCAATTTTTTCAGTCTTTTGAACTATTGTATCGTGTAGAGCATAACCGAAAATAGTAGGAATAACTATTTCGCAATAAACCTTCCGTCTTATTCATCAAAATATTTGAGCTCGAAAGTACCAATAAAATTTCTGCAATCTGGGACTTAATGGGTTAATAACTATATACACGAAATCATACAAATGAAATAGAAAGAGAAAATAGGCTCCAAAATCTTAAATACTACCCCAATACAACTACCGCAAACGCGCTCCAGTTTTACTAAAAAATCGATTGTCGAATGATTTTCTAGACATCTCGGAACGATACCGAACAATACTAGAGAAAAGGCACGTCGCCACTGGTCACGAGAGAGGGAGGTACGCTACCGAAGGCTGTCGGTATCTGCCGAGTATCGCTGAAAACCCCAGACGCTCGGGTCCGTGTACTCGTCCGCCGTGCCCTCTTCACCCCCACTCCCATGCTCCCCCCGCTCCAACCGCAAGGGGCCAGAGCTTCAGTAGGGCCCGCGAGGTAGTTCGGTTGTCGCTCTTTCCGCATTGTAACTTTGTCGTGGGTTTTGGACTTTTATGATGCCATACTTTGACGGACCCTTGTTGCCCGCTTGCCCCCAGCAACCGAGATCCACCCTAGAGGAGTTAGCGAACCCTTCTCGGCTCCATGACCTGCGCGTTCCGGGGAGCTGAGGCTCCGAGTGCAGATCGAGAGGCTCCAGGGTGATCAAAAATTGCCCTCCACCTTGGCTAAAAATACCGGGGGGCGAGGCGGGAGTTCATTGCATCTTGGGTGGGTGAAGAGCGTCAGTGGCGAACGGCGAGCTTGAGGCCTCGTCCTGAAGGCAAGTTCAAATCTGTAAAAAAACTCAAATTTCGCACCTCCGTCTATCTTGACTGCTGATTAAATTTTTCTCTTTTCTTTTCATATCTCTCTCTCTCTCTCTCTTTCTCTCTCTCTCTCTCTCTCTCCCTCTCTTTCTCTCTCTCTCTCTCTCTCTCTCTCTCTCTCTCTCTCTCTCTCTCTCTCTCTCTCTCTCTCTCTCTCTCTCTCTCTCTCTCTCTCTCTCTCGCGCGCGCGGAGCGGATCGACAAGACTAATACATGGTAGTTTTCTTGTATTCAATCTTAGTCACGAAATGTTCTCTTAATTGCTCAACACTTGTGCTTGTGTCTTGGCATTAGTTCCAGGCCACACATTGAACTTTTCTCTTGTCGAATTGAGTTGAGGTTACGTCGCCATCATTGACGCTGCTCTGTTTCCGCTCTGCCGTCGCTGACCTGTTTCGTCGCTGTTGTTATGCTCTAGTGCCTGCTGCTGCGCATCACATCTATTGACTATTAGACTTTTATTTGTCGAGACATTTTCTTGTTACTTTTGAGTGCTTTGTTGTTGCCGACTCAGTGTTGTTATTGCTCAACTGCAGTTGCTGGCTGACTGCTGTTTAGTGAAGTGTTGGTGCCCAGTTGTGCTTTTGTGTCAACAAATTATTGCATTGTCATAATTTGTTGCTAAGCCCCTTGTGTCAGTGCGTGTTCTTTATTTGTATAGCAACACGTGGTGTCCAACCTTCCTTATCAGCAGTTGGGCTCAATAGATACCATATCGACAGTCATAGCGAAAGCGCTGATCGCGTCGTCGGCCGTATCACTCGGTTCTGCCCCGCTCTGCTCCCACCTCGCTCTCACCGCGCCCGCCGGCCTCGCTCCCCGTTCGGCCCACCGAGCGGCCTACTCTGCATCGCAGTGCGCCCGAAACTTAGCCAAGCTCGGCCACTGCTGCATCGGATATGGCTCCACCATCTAAATCGACGGATCCAACAGCCGTCGAAGCTCAGATAATGGAGCAAGACGGAAGGAGCGTGAGGAAGCCCAGCTGCTCTGCACTAAGTGCAGTAAGCCTTCGCGCAGCAACATGCATATTAATCCGTGTGCTTTTTGCGCCAAGCGCTGGCACAAATATTGTATGGCTTTCATTACGGTACTGTCTCATGACAAGCCAGTTCGCTGCTGCACCTACTGCGCTCCTGCTTATGGAACTGCCTCGTCCGTGGCTGCACTCCCTCCTTGTGGGGACTTGCGTGGCGCTCCTGACTCTGGTCACCTTACCCCGTCCACCACTCCCATTCCATCGGACAATTTCTCATTTGCTGGCTCTACTGGTGGATGCTCCAGGTCCAGCTCCATATCATCCAGCAGAAACGACCAGCAGGAGGACATTCTTCGCCGCATCCTTGCTAAGATCGACAAAATTGACAAGCTTGACTCCATGGAAGCCTCCATTGCTAAAATCCAGTGTGACCTACAGTCCCTCCCTGATCTTGTCAGCCGCGTGGAGGCGACGGAGGCCAGAGTGGAGTCCCAGGAGTCTCGCTTGCGTGCCATTGAGTCCACAATGGCTGAACTCCGTGAGGGTCAAGAGCGTGTTTGCTCCCTCATCACTTCAGGCGGCGCTGTTTTCGAATCTGGAGACCTTGCTGTGACTCTTGCTTCGGAAACTGACTCCAGAATCCGCACGTTGGAGCGCATCAGTAACTCGCTCTGTAATAAGCTGAATGAAATCACCAGTCAGCACAGAGAGCTTTCTGCGGACGTCGTTGTCACTGGGCTCGACGTTGAAACTGGGGCCGATTTCAAGAGACTTGCCTTCGATGCTCTGCTCACCATACACAGTGGCCTGCTGCTTTCGGACGTGGTAACTGCTCGTTACATTCGTCCTCGTCAGGTCGCTACAAGTGACCCACCTAGTGCCATGACTTCGGCAGCGCAGCAGTCCGCCTCGGCGCCGCCTCCTTACCGCAGGCCATTGCTGGTGGTCACCCTTACCTCCCCAGCATACGTTTCTAATATCATTCGAGCCAAAATCAGGAAAGGTAAGGTGATGACTTCTAGCATTAGCAATGATCTTCTCGAGGCGGCGGGAGTGCCTCTCCCTATTGAAAATCTCCCACTAAACGTCAATGAGTTTCTTCTGAAAGAAACTCATGCACTCCATCGCACCGTACGTGCTAAGCTTAGGGAGCACAATGGTCAGGGCGGTGAATTCACTGCGTTCGTCCATCAAGGAGCCATCTATGGCAGAAGGAAGAAGGGTGACACTGCTACACGCATCACATCGACGCTCGACCTTGAACGTTTTTTATTCTCCGGATTAATTCACTCGTGTCACTTTAACTCATCGTCTCGCTCCCACCTTACCGACCTTTCACATACATCGCAGCCCATTGCTTCGCCGAAATCATCTCCTAACAGGTCATTAACTAACTCGCATCATCAATCCTTGCTCAACTCCGCGACGGCCGTGAGGGAGGGACTCCGAGTCTGTCACTTCAATGCGAACTCTATCGGTGCTCACATTGGAGAGATTAGATGAGAGATTAGACACATTAGTCTGGCTTTCGAACTGGCCATAGTACTCAGACTGCTTTACTCAAACTTACGAATGACATCCGCTGCGGAAGGGACAGAAGGATGGTGCCTGCGATGCTCCTGTTTGACTTCAACAAGGCTTTCGATACGGTCTGTCACGTCACGTTCCTACGCAAGCTTTCTGATATGGGTTTTTCTTCTGGTGTTCTACGGTGGCTTGGATCCTACCTTGGTGCTAGGAGGCAGGCAGTGAGGGGGCAGAACGGTGATCACTCTAGTTTTCGTGACGTCAATTGTGGAGTTCCTCAAGGTTCAGTTCTTGGCCCCCTACTCTTTGCCTTTTATATAAGTGATGTGGCCAGATATTTCCCTGCTGATATCA
Source organism: Aphelinus atriplicis (assembly GCA_020882685.1). Classification (NCBI taxonomy): domain Eukaryota; kingdom Metazoa; phylum Arthropoda; class Insecta; order Hymenoptera; family Aphelinidae; genus Aphelinus; species Aphelinus atriplicis. Next base: position 826,357 of record JAJGQD010000032.1, read on the forward strand.
TGTATATTGTCTATGCTGATGACCTTCAGGTGTATCTCCAGTGCGCCCTTTCTGAACTTGACGCGGTGCTTGCTGCTTTAAGCAGAGTTGGTTCTCGCATCGCTGAGTGGGCCGCTCTTAATCATCTCAAACTCAATGTTGAGAAAACCAAGGCAATTGTTTTTGGTACTAAGTTCTACGTCAATTAATTCTCTAAATCGGCACAAAAGGTTATTATTGTTACAAATATCTCGTAATGTAAGATCTACAATGTCCAAAGCTTTTTTGGGAATCATAGATGCTTTGACCCATATTATGACATCACATTCTCTGATTTTAATTTTATCTGATATATTTCTGGAGAATAATGTTTGACAAGAATTTAAATCAAGTGGTAATTTAAAAGTCTTATGACTTGTCATACCTTTGGGTAATAAAATAGATGCAATACCAATCCATGCCATAGATAATATTTGTTTTCCTATGCTTAAAAAATGATTAATAATATAAGTAAAAAGAAAATTCTGCTTGTGCCGGCAGATGTGTCAATAAAAATCAATTTATTATTACCAGATTTTATATAATCAAATATTATTTTTCGATCTTCATTTAATTTTTTATGATAAGAGTAAAACATATTTTTATAAGTTCCAATATTCATATTTTCAACCAAGTTATGAGATATGACAGGATCTGGTAAGCCAAAAGCTGAACATTTATAATTTTCTGATTTCAAAATTTTATTTATAGCGTTTAGAGAATTATTTTCAGGTTCTTCCGAAAATCTTCATGGAAGTAACATTCGAATTTTTACCAGATTTTAAAAGAAAAGATAGGCTTATCTAAGATTAAAAAGTATGCGAACAATTTTCATAATTTTTTAGGTAACAAAATATGACACGCTTCATCAAACTTTTTGAATATTTCTTTATCACATTCTACATCAAGTCCCATGGCTACAGCTGTCTATGTGAAATTAACGTATACAGTATTATTGTATGTCTTTAACCCTTTGTGTCTCACATTTTTCTGTTCAATATATCACGTTGAAAATTATCACTCGGGGTTTTCTAGGGTCGCTGATCACGAATCTGAAGTCAGAATAATGAAATTTTCACATCCAAGATGGCGGATTCAACATGGCGGACATCCTTTTCCAGAATAGACGTGGAGCACTAAAAACTTGTACTCGGGAGTTCTTGGGGTAGCTGATTACGAATCTGAAGTCAGAATAATAAAATTTCCACATCCAAGATGGCGGATTCAACATGGCGGACATACTTTTCCAAAAATAGACGTGGAGCACTAAAAACTTGTACTCGGGGGTTCTTTGGGTCGCTGATTACGAATTTGAAGTCAGAATAATAAAATTTCCACATACAAGATGGCGGATTCAACATGGTGGACTTACTTTTCTAAAAATAGACGGAGAGCACTAAAGTCTTGTCCCTCGAGAACAAGTTTTTAGTGTTGTACGTCTATTTTTCGAGAAGCAAGTCCGACATGTTGATTCCGCCATCTTGGATGTTAAAATTTCAATTTTCTGACTTCAGATTCGTAATCAGCAACCCCAAAAACCCCCGAGAACAAGTTTTTAGTGCTGTACGTCTATTTTTTGGAAAAGTGAGTCCGCCATGTTGGATCCGCCATCTTGTATGTTAACTATCAATTTTCTGACTTCAGATTCGTAATCAGCGACCCCAAAAACTCCGTAGAAACAATTTTTGGAATGATTGAATGAAAAACAAAGCGAAAATTGATTTTTTACTTCAAAAGAGAGCTTTTTCCACCATTTGTTTATTTATAAATAATTAACAATTCAATGAATATCAATTTTTGTTATTTCATATGATAGAAAAACATCTTTCAAACAGCTGATAGAAGAATGTATAATCACTAATATATACCTGTAAATACAATTTTTATACGCAAAAATCTAAGACGAAACAGGTGGTCAATATATTGACCACCAAGACACAAAGGGTTAAATCATCAAAATAAGTTACACCTCTAACTCGAAGCAAAATTAATTTTAAATAAAATATTTCTTGTTCATTGGGTGAAATAGAAATGAATGGTCCGATTGTAAGGGAATGTTTTTACGGCGAGACCAACCACATTTTTTATCAAAAGAATACTATTTAGGAATATCTGAATATAAATATTTCTTTGCATTATCATCTTTTTGATTGAGTTTGAAACAAGCAGTTAAAGTTGTTTCTGAATTTAATTCATTTACATCAATTTTGATATTATCATATTAGATTATTTGTTGTTGATTCTCTAAATGAATGGCCAAAGGAATAACTACATGCGATCGTTCACATATATGCAATTTCACAATACGCCGAGATGCTTCCATTAGACTCACATAACCGCAATCGATTTACTTAGAAATTTCATCAGTAATATTTAAATTTTGATTTTTAATATCAATTTTCATGTATGCTCTATCATATATTCTACATTAATATTACATTTAAATCTTTTCAAAAGATATGGGTTATGAGGAACAACCATTGAATTATCTACATTTATATACAATCCATTGATTTGTTTGTTAAGTACGTAATTTTTATGTCGATTATCTCTACGACAATACTGTGGAAAACCTGACTTATCAAATATCGTTTCATCAGAAAACTTTTTCAGAAAATTTTTTTAACATATTTTTGTATCAACGTTATAACAAGGAGTATTACTTGGATGAGGACCATGTAACATATGCTTCATAACTAACTCCCGAAGATTTTCATCAAACTCAGGAATTTTAGCGCTTATAAATTTATCAATTTTATCAGAATTATTCAATTTATCTTTTGGATCTAGAACAAATAACATATGAGCATGAGGAAGACCTCTTTTTGGAATTCTATTACGTAAACATAGGGAAATGATGTTACCAAAAATATTATTATTAATTATATCAGACAGAAGTACAGTAAATTTTGCATGAAATAATCTTGCGATTATAGGTGCGATATCGTTACATGTCATTGGTACAGGAAAATCTCTCAAGATTTCTATTATTCCCGGCCATTTAGGATTTGTTGTCATTGTTATAAATAAGTCAGGGGTCAGAACTCGTAACTTCCTCAATACGGCCATTGAATCTTGAAAATTTTTATGCATATATCGAGGGCTACCTGTATATGTTGGAGGCAAAATGAATAAAATTTCAAATTATTCTTAAAATTTTTAGATCGATTTGAGGCACTATTAGCAACATGATCCAAAATACCTTTATAACATTCGACTCGTAATTTGTTTTGGTTATATCTCAAATACTCTAATCGGCAATGCTCTATTATAATATATGCTTGGACAATGAATTGTTGAGTCAATCTACCACAAAATAAAATTGGATTGAATATAGAATTTTTTCTATATGATAATCTGTACGAATAATATTGATGTGGGGTTAAATTTTTATCACTATTATGATTTTGTTTGAATTGAGGACTCCATCCAAAATCACCCAATGGAAACATCAAAGGAAATATCATAGGATCCAAATGGAATGACAATTTATTCAAAATACATGTTGTATTAAGGGGGGGGGGTACGGTCTGTACGGCCAAAAAAATCTTTTTTTTTTATTTTTTTATATGAATGTACAACATTTCAAGATTATCGTGTAGAAATTTCAGACTGATCGGAGGAAAACTGACGGAGATATGGAGATTTGAAGGGCGCTGCTCCATTCGGGTTTTGTTCCAAGTTTGAAACTTTAAAGCGTTTTTCTCGCACTAGGCATTTTCAAAGTCGGTGGAGGCTGTAACAGAAAATCTACTGCAACGATCCTTTTGAAATTTTGTGTGCTATATCTTTACATGAATCATCAGGTAATGACATAGCGGTTTTTTCCAATTTGTCATAATTATTAATTTTACATCAACAAAATCGCGTTTTTGACTTCAATGTATACAAAAAAATGAAAAAAATCGAAAATGGAAAAAATAACGATGTCATTACCTCGAGAAATATTTCACACAATGAACGCTTTTTGATTTATCTATTTGTCATGAACCAGTGGTGAGTTACAGCCTCCTCCGCAAAAAAAATTTTTTGGAGGCACCTCTAAAGATTTGTTGTCAACGGCTCTATTGTTGATATATTTCATTGAAAATATAGGAGAACATTGTTTAAATGTTACATTAGTATGTCCAATTTGTTTCTATCTATTATCTTTATCGGGAGCGTTGGAAAAAATCCGCAAAAACATGCTTATTTTTGGCCGTACAGACCATACCCTTTTCCTTAATTCCTTCTGGAGGACTTTTGGGATGAACGCATAAATCAATATTGATTGGTACAGTCCCGTGCTTTGATACTATTAGAGCTGCACACTCAGCAGTTAATGGTTTATTGTATCGATTTTTATCGTGATTTATATTTCTTGAAAAATATAAACAGTAATCATCAAGATCATGGTTTTCTGTTAATTCGTATAGATTTTTGAATTGTTTTGTATAAGGATTATTCTGCATTATTTTGGTTATTGTTTCAATGTTCTCTCACTAATTTATCATTTTTTTTAGACAGAAATTAATTGCATCTATACCAGTAGACCAAATACATGCATTACAATGCTTACATAATTCATTCAATCCATGAAAGTTTAAATAAGTATTCGTAAGCGGAAATTTCCTACGTTGATTTTCCAATCGAAAAGATAATCTTTGTTTAGACATCAACTGTGACGTATCCTTTAACCTCTTTTTTATTAACCGCTCCTGATTGATATTTTCAAGTTTATCTTCATCGCGTTTCTTGGCTAATCGTTCAGCGTCCATTTTTCCAGTTAAATCTTTTTCACGCTTCTTAACCAATCGTTTAGCGTCCATTTTCTCTGTTAAATCCTTGTCGCGATTTTTGTCCAATCGTTCAGCATTCATTATTTGAGTTAGATCCTTTTGACGTTTTTTAGCTAATAAGTTCAGTATTCATTTTTTCAGTTGAATCATTTTCGCGCTTCTTAGCCTATCTTTCAGCATTCATTTTTTCAGTTAAATCTGTTTCACGTTTCTTAGCCAATCTATTATGATCTATTTTGATCTTTTTTTAATAAGTCTTTCCTCATTCATATCATTGATTCGATCAAATTTTCTTTTTTTATTTAAATATTTAATATCTGACTTATTTTTCTCATGGTTCAATTTTTTTGAGAATTTTAAACGGTTTTCTTTGAAATTATGATTGTGATAGAGTGAATGCCAGATCCAGCTTGTCGTGGACCTGGCGTCCACTCCTTTCCCTACCTACCCGCCTAGAGCTATTGATACCCTCCCAGAATGAGTTGACGTTAGGGGCAGAGCTCTTCAGAGCCACACACAATTCCGAGAAATTCGAGCGCGGGCCGGAGCGTCTAAATATTAGCGAGAATAGGGTTAGTTAATGACGCGGGTAAGCTTATGAAGATTCAAACAAAATCATTGATTGCAGGCCCCAGAAGCAAATTTGGAAGGTGTCCGCCTGCATATAGTACTAACATATGCATACAGCAGAATTACTCAATTCCACATGACTAAATCTGGCCCATACTATAGGTTAGTCGATGACGGCATATGGTTGTAATCAGTTTTGAGCAAACTTGAAAAGCTGTGGATTCGATGGTAAGGTGAAAAGTCCGAACTTATCATTACTATTCGATTGCTGCGATCATTGGTAAGTGAACTGATCGATCGGCGCGATCTGAACAGTTGTTTAAACTTATCTTTCGAATGGTTTAAAAACAAATCCTACATATAGGTAAAATTCATTGACACAAAGTAAGTGGCTCAAATTCGCAAAAAAATGCAAAAGATATAGATTTCAATAGAAAAACTTGAAAGTGCACATCTAAATTGGTGGAAAATAATTATTTTATAATTTTTGAAGAGTGAATGATAGTCTCTACATTAGTGGGAAAATGAAAATTAGGGTATGCGACAGGTTAGACTATGACGATTTTGGACGGTTTTGGTCAACTTTTACATCCTAAATAACAAATTTTGCAACTTTTTATTGTTTATCCTTCAAGGCCGTGGCTAATTCAAACTATCTGTAGTCGTTCGGAATGTCTAACAGTTCTTTTTTATGCTCAAAATGTCGAGGACATGGAAAATACCGTTTTCATCAGAATGACCCATATATATGGACGCTCGGTCAAACGAGTGCGAGTGTATATATCCAAAAGTCGAACGATGCGCGAAAATTGTACCGCGTATGTGTATATACTTCGGGAGGGATATCAAAGATGTACGCCCCTGTAGCTGTATCGGCCCCGGCGTCGCGCACCCCGCGAAGATTGACAGGGGGGGAATCTTTGTCAGACAGCGCGCAAGTCGAGTGTGTACGTGGGATTTTTTGCGAGGCTGCGCAGACACGCAATAAAAATTATGCCGCTCGCTCGCGACATCCTCGCGACGCGCGGATACATAGGCGGCCGCACGGCGCTGCCGTATCGGTCGCGCGCTAGCTGCACCGTTAACCCTTTGTGGCTTGTGGTCAATATATTGACCACCTGTTTCGTCTTAGATTTTTGCGTATAAAAATTGTATTTACAGGTATATATTGGTGATTATACATTCTTCTATCAGCTAAGATGTTTTTCTATCATATTAAATAACAAAAATTGATATTCATTGAAATGTTAATTAGTTATAAATAAATAAATAGTGAAAAAAGCTCTCTTTTGCTTCGTTTTGTTTTACATTCAATTATTCCAAAAACCGTTTCTACGGGGTTTTTGGGGTTGTTGATTACGAATCTGAAGTCAGAAAATTGAAATGTTAACATCCAAGATGGAGGAATCAACATGGCGGACTCGCTTTTCCAAAAAATAGACGTACAACACTAAAAACTTGTTCTCGAGGTTTTTTGGGGTCACTAATTATGAATCTGAAATTGAAATTTCGATTATTTCGAACTCAAGATAACGAGTTCAAAAGGTCGGTCTGAAAAGTCTGAACATAAGATATTCAATATCTAAAATGTTCATGCAAGGTGTTGAGATATAACTGGTAATACATGTAAAATTGGATGTAAAAATTTCATTATTCTGACTTCAGATTCGTGATCAGCGACCCCAAAAACCCCCGAGTGATAATTCTCAACGTGATATATTGAACAGAAAAATGTAAGACACAAAGGGTTAATCGATCCCTTATACCCACGCGCGGATAAGATAAACAGTGCAAAAAGCCCGCCGCCACCCACCCGGGCGATCGAGTCCTTCCCCGGCCGCGCAACCCCATCGCCCCACGCGCGCTAACATTAACATGCGTGAAACGGGGCACGCGGGCTCGATTGTTGTTGCCCGAGCGTCTCTCGGGCCCAGGCATACATACGTGTACGAACACACACAAACACGCGATTGTCGCTGTACTAAGAGGGTAGCTGCGGTGCGGCCGACCGCGGCTGCATTTTTCACGCGGTGCGCATGTACACACGTTTGCACGCGCATATCCTATCGTCTTCTTCGCAAGCCGCATCAAGCCGATATTATTTAAGCCGCGTGTAAAAACACCTACCTCAATTAATGTGATACTCTGCGCCCCACTATCGCGGCAAACTCGGCTGATCCTTTCCTCAACCAATTTGCCGATAGGCGCTCTGCTTTCGGCTTTAATTAGCTTAATCAATCGAGCCACCGACGAGTAAGCCAATAGCTGCAATTTTTATAAGCTGGTTTTATGTAATTTCCAATGTTCCAGTTTCTTTCCACAAAATCCGCTCAATGATATTCAGCCAGAGTAATTTTACTGTATCTAAAAATAAAAAATCATTAATATGAAAAAAAACAAACTCTCGCGACAGATGTAATGTAAATCAACAAACACTTGATTCAACTTGAAACTAGCTGTCCATATCATAACTCGAATCGTTCGATATTTCATACTAATGTTAAGGCCCGACCTTTGGGAAGGGACTTATGTATATATATTTAGGTGGGATTCTGCCGGGTTTTATTATCGTGAAACTCTGTTCTGTGTCCGCGCGGGGCGGGACTTACTATGATGTGCGCACGTGGAGCGTGGGTGCGCGCGGTTTGTGCGGCCCTGGCAGCGTGCGTCGCCAAGCGAGGCGCGTGGACCGATGGTGTGCTAATAAACTACACACTTCTTTCACTTCTAACTTATAGCTTTGAATTTATTCTCAGCTTCACTATTTGATACACTAATCAATTCTTAACTCGCTCCTTATATGGTCATGGCTTTGGATGAGGCGCGGAGTAACTCCGTGGCGTCAGGGACTACATTTATTAATTCTGCTGCGCAATAAAAATCCTCGCGCATATATAGATATACTCTTATATAACTCAGCGTTACACAATTCACTTATTTCTAATAATGATTAATAAACATGCATATATGATCGTGCCTGGTAGATTTACTTGATGAAGGGTTATTCTGCTTATTATTACAATGTTCTATTATTTAAATCATCGGTTATAATGATCTCGAGTCATGAGCTCTCGATCGATGGTGTATGATGCCTGATTATAGGCCGGTTTTATTGATAATATGACAATATGCGACGTGTAATATTGTATGATACGCTATTTCTGAGCACGTTTTACATACTAAAAGAAAGTAAAAAAAGGAAATGAATAAGCCGCGTGAACATGTTGCATTGGTCATGATCATGTGTAAATTAGTCTGATCGAAATTTCGGAGATGCATTGTCCATGTACGTATTGAATTGATTTGATTGATTAAATATCCAATCAAGACCCTTGCAAGATGCTCGTGCAACTACTTATGCCTGAAGGCTAATTTGTTATTATATTTCTTATCGGCTAGGCTAGCCCGCTCATTGTAAAATCTAAAATGAAACATAAATTGAAAACTTATTATATAATATGCCACGCCCTGGCCATGCTCCATTCACGAGATGCACGACGGAGGGTAATGCAATCATCGCCAGCAGATGATAACGCAGCGCGTCTTGATTACCGTGCGCCGTATCTCTCTCATTCGTATACTCATTCGTGACTATCGTCTCTCTACACTGTCGAACAGCTGAGCTGCTCGCGTCGCCGTTGGACTTGTGTGGGGCGGAGGGAATGACGAAAGCTGGATCTTCATTGTTGTCGGGGAGATCGATGAAAAATTCAAAATTTTGGGTGGGGCAAGGCTGGGCCATAACACCCCCATCCCCAAGTCAGGCCAAGGACTACTGTACCGAGGACTGTCTGGAAATCTGTTGTTGTAGCCGTTCTGCGGCGCCCGACGGTAACGTTCGGTACGTGGTTACGCGTCGCAGTGGTATAGGCATATCCGCTCTTTCCACGTCATCTTCTTGCTGTTGCTCTCCTTTCCTTCCTTCCGGTTTGATGGTAGTCAATAAGTGGGTAAGTGAGCCCAATATTGCTCCGAGTATGTAGATGGTAAAACCGTAAATTCTGTAAATGGCGATGCCTCGTATGATTGAATCAACTATCAATTTTAATAGTTGGAAAATCATTAAAACTCCGATGGTTCCGGCACAAACAATCCCAAATTTCTGGAAGTCTGTCCAGGCTTTGTTCATGAAGTTACCGACAAAGCCTTCCAAGCGGGCCTCATCCATTAGCTCTCCAAATTCCACACTGGTACCTTCGTGCGCGCGCGGCGCGATCTTCCGTGCTAACTCGTTAGCAATTGACTCACGCTGGATATGGAATACTAGTCGATGCCGAGCCTCTTCCAAATCCCTTTCGGAGTAGATGCCGCTTTCCATGAATGACTCAAGGTCAACGTACCTCCAGGTTGGCTTTGTTCCGGGTTCGAGTGGCAGTGGTTTGATGAAGGCAGCGGCGACCGATGGGTAGGTGTGCCACACTCCATTCAACAAGAACATAGTGGGCAAAAGGCGATTGCAGTCCTTGATGGTGCCCATGTGTACAAAAATCCGTGTTTTTGGTCTCAAAAATCCTTGCATCTCTCCACAGGTGACTGGGAGTTCGTCGTAACACAAGTCGGTTTTCCTTACTCGACAGTTAACTTGGCCACACTTCACGATGTGGGCTACCTCTCCGGCTGTATATGCCATATGTCCGGGCTCTCGCATCACTGCGTCAGCAAAGATGTCTGGACGTTCGTATACTTGAACGAGAGAGTCCTGCAGTACTCGTCTCTCAAGCTGGCATCGTTGTGTTAGGATGTCCTTGTACATTTCTCCGAACTGGTTGCCTACGTGTCTGGCTAGATAAGTCAATTTCGAGTTGAAATAGACATCCTGTAATACGTCTTCTGGTTTCAAATCATGGTTCTTGGCAAAGCTTGCAGAAAAGGGCCTTCGAAAATGACCAGTTTTGGGTGCTCGGTCAGCGAGATTCTGTACCCACAGATCGAGTTCTGTCCGGTTTTTTCCAATCCAAATTGAACATGGGTAGAGGAATTACCGAAGTAAACGGTTTTATTCTCTGGTGTGCCGTCCGTGACCCTGACTGCCTTTCCTTCGTATAAGATGGTAAACTCTTCAAACTTGCATTGAGAAGAAGTCGTGGCTGACCAGAAAAATTGTGTTCTCTCTCCGTCAAGACATTTCTGGGTCTTGTAGGCGCACTTGAGACCATCTGGGGTCACTAGTTCGTTGCGCACGGTATCAGCTATCGCATGAAACTGTGCGATGGTGATAGTTAGGGAGGCTTTGACAACGGCCTCTTCATAGGCATGCCCGTCCCAGTTGTATAGGGCGCCTTTGCATTCTCCATTTTCGCGCTCCACACCTGCCAATATCACGTGGCGGTACGAAGTTCCGTTGAACTGCAATTTGTCCATTAATTGTTCGTTATACTTGAATTGACCGTAAATGTTCAGATTTCGGCACGCTTCTTCCGAAAGCTCGTGCACGTAAGATTTTTGAAACATCGTTAAGCGATGCGAAAACATCCCGCACTTTTCGATTGTTTTGTCCACAAACACACGACACTGATTCACTAAGGTCGACACGGTCGTTGACCTCTGAAGCAACTGTATGTCTATTTCCTCAATCTTCGGTTGTAGCTTGGAGAAATCGCAGTCCCTGATCTCTCGCAGTGACACCGTTGTGATGGCAGGTCTTCCCGCCCCACACGAGTAACCGGTGATCTCCGCTCCAGCATAGGCGATGACTGCCGTCCATAATACGGTCAGCAGTGCCATTCTAGCCCAAGGTAGGCGCTGCTCTCGTTGCATGGCCTGTAAAATACATTGAGCGCGGGAGTATGTCTTACAATACGTTTCTCTTAAACTAGATGAAATGAATTTGTACAGATGATTCAAGCTTAGGTTTCTAACGTAGTTTTTAACAATTTATTTGGATGTACTACTTTGTACCCCTTCTTCGTCTCAATTCGTATGTTTCTACCGTTATTCAAGATTTCGACAACTCTGTGCGGTCCAGAGTATATCGGTGCCAATTTTCTTTTACTCGGTTCGATAATCAGCCTTACTCGTTCACTAACTTTGAATTGTCGCGGGTTGGCTCGTCTATTGTAAATTTCCTTTGATGTTTCTTTGGCTTTCATCAAATTTTCGCGAGCTAAGCGCTGATATTCGTTCGTTACAGATCTAATTTTTGTCCACAATTCCTCGTATGTTTCTCCGACTCGGACGATCAGAAGGAACGCGTGCTATTCTACCGTAAATGCATTGGGAGGGAGTTAATCTCGTCCCTGAGTGGACGCTTGTATTATAAGAGAAGGTCGCGAATTCTAGCCAATCATCCCAGTCTCGAACGTTTGTCGTGCAGCATCGCAGCCATTCCTTCAGAGAGTGGTGCATTCGTTCCACGGACCCGTTAGAAGCCGGCGAAAAGGCCGTTGTCGTACACGTCTTGATGTTACATAACTTCGCGATTTTCTTTATCAGTGCGCTAGTGAAATTCTTTCCTTGATCGGTCAATACAATAAGCGGAGCTCCGTGAACGTACACCATTCGCTTAAGGAATGCCGTTGCGATATCATTTGATGTCGCGCGCTTCAAGGGTACCGCTATACAGAATTTCATGAGTAGACACTGCATCGTTAATATGTAAAATATCCGCATCCATAAGGATATTTTAGCTAGGAAGTTAGTATATGTCCAGATACAGTTGTGAATGGATATGACTGTTTGACGTCAAAAATTCAACTGTTCTGGACTGTAGAAAAGAATGAGGTAATATTATAGGTACTTCCCTTCTTCAAATAACTATAGAATATATATTCTGATATATATATTCATGGGTAGGATGCGTGTTTTGTTGGGTGGGAAGCGGTTCAACATGTTTTCCCACGATATCTTGGTTTTAACATGTTGAGACCCTCATATATCCTATAAAGAGAGCAGGATAAGCCGATAATAATTTGACAGGGTAGCTTTTGAGTTCAGTTTTGAATCTAATTAATGAAAAGTTCATTGGTATATGTGGTTGACAAGTATTGATATGTATTGGGGTACCGTATACCATGTTATGCCCTGTACCGCCAATAATGGAAAACTAATCATGTTATGTTTTATTTTTTTTCTCTAGAATGGCTGAGCGTTAGACCCTGTGGCTTTCTGGGATCTTTGGTGATAGTATCAGGAGAGACCCCTTAAATTTTGGTGCCATTTGGTGACCCAAAGGGTATGCATTCTCCTAGTAAGATTGAAAAAATTATAACATCAAAGCCTATATGTAAATGCACGTACAAACCAGAATAATTAGTCAACTGCGGGTCAAAATGTTATAAAGTAATGTATTCTAGAATATAATTTAGATCTGTACAATTGATGCTGAGAAGGTGTCAATACAATTATATTTTTGTATTTCAGCTGTGGCTTGGGGTACAGTTTATTAATTTTAATATTGTTCTACTACAGTATTCAATTGGAAGTTTCTGTAAACAATTTAAATTAGTTCAAAATATCGAAAGAAAAGACCAAATAATTAAAACTATTTGTTTTAAGTCGATACCTTTCATGCCATACTAATTAGTTATAGAAGTTGATGTTATGAAGTATGCAGGGAATTGCTGTGAAATATAAATAAAATTTATTCAAATACTATTATATATTGCATATGTTTCTTCCCAATCAAACCATTCTCTAGTTCCAATTTTCAATACTTTAACTTTTAACTACATGACGTTTTGGCCTGATAAATCACATGATAAATCACATGATAAATCACATGATTTATCATGTGATTAATCAGGTGACTTTTTCCAGCAGGGAGGACAAATATATGAATTGATTTCTTCACTTTCATATGCTTAGATTTGGGTAGTTCTGGTTTACGATGAATTAATGTATGTCTTTAAATATAGAATAGTATGTGGAAAAAATGTGCTTCGTAAATTCGACTGAAAATTTGATTAAAAAACCAGTACCGAAACGTAAATATATCAACGATAATTGACAAGTGTACGTACCGTTAACCTATCGTTACTCGTCAGAAACTTATACTTTTCTCCAGAAAGGTTTTATAATACTTAATTTGATAATTTTTGATAATTATTTAAGTTTAAGAGTCCCCGATAATATATAAAAACATTAACAAATGTATGTACCGTTAACCTATCGTTACTCGTCAGAAACTTATACTTTTCTCCAGAAAGGTTTATAATACTTAATTTGATAATTTTTGATTATCATTCAAGTTTAAGAGTTCCCCGATAATCTAAGATTATTCTTGTGCTTCGTAAATAATGAATTTGTGTATGTCTTCACATATATGATTTGAATCATATTATTATTTACATGCATTTGGATGGAGTGAGATTAAACAGTCATTTTCAAAGTCATTTTCTATTTACGTAGCATAAGAATTTATTCAACAACGCACTATAGGGATACGGAACATACTTGTCGTCCACGTATACCTTTTAGAAGGTCCATTTTTTACTATGACGAAGAAAAATTGCTCGAGATTTCAGTACTTTCTTATTTAACATTAGCAAATTGATATTCAAGGTTATTAGTTCGAAATCCGTAACAGAGAATTCGACTTACTGAAGTATTTTACCGCAATATAATTTATTCAAGGATCAAAATGTAGCAAGATTTGATGTATTTTACTTGACATATAATTGATTGTGAGTGTAATTTGCAAAAATATTTGTTTGGTGGTAGGATAATCACACCAGTTGAATACTTGGCATCAGATTCTAGATTTCATTACTTTCTTTGGTCATAATTGACAAAATGAATTGGAATATATAACGATAGTGTATTGGTAAAAATGTCTATTGAAGTGATATTTTCAAATGATATATTCGATTCGAATCATATTATTTTCTTACATACACTTGAATAGACTAAGATCAAACAGACATTTTCATATTTCTTTTTCTATAAAAAAATTATTCGCATAAGAATTTATTCAACAACGAACTATGGGATACGAAACCTACTTGTCGTCAACGTATACCTTTTTCAAAGGTAAATATTTTTCTATGAGAAATAAAAATGCAAATGGTGTATTTTATTTTATTTCCACCATTTATATAATTTTTGAGCTTAAACTCTTCAAAATTATATTAGTACTTGACATAAATTTGTGATTTGAGTTTATTCCATCTTAACATTAGTATAACTACAATAATTAAGTGTAATTTGAAAAATATTCATTCTATGTTTGTAACGAGTGCCTCGCAAGCACTCGTTATCGCGCGATCGCCACGTGGCGAGCCGGAAGCTCGGGCGCGAGCGCGCGAATCGCGCGATCGACGCGGGCACGCGCCGCGGCCCTTCGGGGGGCGCGTCCCGCGAGAGAGAGCGAGAGAGAAGATAGAGAGGGGAGGACCTCCCGCCTCGCGCGGCACGCGAGCCCCGCGAGGACGGAAGGACTCTCACTCTCGTGCCGACCCGCGTGCTAATTGGCACGCGTTAACCCGCCTTGATCCGCGCCGCGACGTGACCGTCTGTATCCGTGCGTGTGCGTGTGTGTGTGAGTGTCCCCACACAATCCCAGCGACACTCCAAGCGCTTCGCCAGCCCAGAGAAAACGCATTTTCTCCGGGCGCGTGGCGGCAACTACACCCCGCCCCACGACTGGCGTAAGCGCGACCGCGCACCCCGAGGCAGTCCACGAGCGCGTGCGCCAGGAAGCGCAAGAGCGACGCCGAGAGCAGCCAGCGAGCCCGCCGACCATCCTGCGGGCGAGAACGAGAGCCGAGCTGCGAAATTGTAAGTCGCGCGCTATTTTTGTATTCCGCGAGCGAGCGAATACTCGGCCCCGTGGCCGAGCGGCCCCTGCGCGTGCGCGCGTTTTAAGTCGTTGGCGGGCACCGGCCCACCAACGCAAGTGTATTGTTTGTCACTTTGCACCTCAATAAAGAGGTTTCGTTATCTAAATTATCTTCAGAGTCACGCGTTTTGTTAATAAACCTCCCGCACCTGCGACCGAATCCCCCACTCTCCGCGCCGAGAAACCTTCCGTTTCTCGGCTTACTGAGTAGCCGCGTTCGCGAGTGCCCGTTAGTTTTAAGTATTTCTTAAGGGCTCATTGCACGTGGTGATTACCACGGAGCCCCAGCAATCGGCGTGAGCCGCAACCGTTGGACCGCGAGCGCCGCACGAGATCCCGCAAACCCCCTTCCCCCCGCTCTTCCCAGCCCCAGGAAAGCGTCCTCTACGCGAGCAGCGACGGCCCGTACCCCGGTACGGGCGGCTGGGGGTCACCACCAAGACCCTTGGCGCGGCGTCTGCTCGTGGGAGCTGGGCGACTGACCCGGCCGGGGCGAGGAGCGGGGCATTATCGAATAGCGCGGGGTGCAGTTTCTGCACCACGAAAGTGCAGATCCCACCCCGTTGCATGGCGCCCAACCGTGTTTTTCGCGTGCGAGGAGGTCGGGTTTTGTTAAATAATTAAATTCGCGCGAAATTCCGACTCGGCCAGTCGATCGAGAAACGAAAAGCCGCGTTCCGAGAAGCCGAAAAGGCGCGCGCGCGGGAAAAATTCCCGCAATTCTCGGCAGCGCGACTCGAAAAATCGTCGAAGTCGGAATCGCGAGCATAAATTCGAAATAATATTCCGAGTGGAGATTTTCCACTCGGACATAAAACCGGCTATTAGCCGGATCGAGCGAGCGCAGAGGGCCACTGGAAGTAAACAGGGCGAGGTGTTGTTGTGCACCTTGTTTACTTCCAGCGCATAGAAAGCAGCGAGCAGCTATTATAGCGGCCGCTGCGGTAATCAACGCGAGTGAGAGAGACGGGGGAAATATTCCCGAATAGTATATTCGAGCGAGCTGACGAGGGACAGCCCGCGAGGAAGGGGGAGAGCCCTCGGCAGCAGCGCGCGCGGACGCGAGCTTGCACCCGGGCGCGCCAACAGATAGAGGCGCGCGCGCGGTAAGGGGCAGGCAAGCGCGGCGTGGTGGGGCGGCGGAGTGGCGCGCAGCGGCCGCGCGGGCGCGTATAGAGACCGCACCCGCGGCGCGCAGCAGCGGCGCGTAGGCCGGGACGGCTGACGCACCTTTTCGGGTGCCGCGGCAGCGCGCTCACCGGGCCGCAGCCATACCGAATTTTGGAATCGGAACAATACCGAATTTTGGAATCGGATTGTGAACCGATTCCCTTCAATAAAACTTTTTTTCCTGGCGCGTTTTCATTATTTTTTTTTATTTTTCGAGATAATTCACTTTTTCTGTCGGGGCTCTTCTAGCCAACAGAATAGTGATAAATCTTATTAATATTCATAAAATTAGATTAAAATATTCACTATGAAGTAAATTTTTTTTTTTTCTTTTTCGAATTTTTCCAAAATTTTTTTTTCTTGTTTCATTTTCATACGCGACACGCAGTGACCGCGCGAAGTAGAGCCGCGATTCTTTCCGCATCGACGGGTGAAAAACCGTACACTTTTCACTTGTCGACGGCCGTAATCCGAATACCGGGAAAATGATTTTTCTTATTTTTCGCGGTATTAGAATTTTCGGGAACCACGGTTAGTAACGGCGCGATCACGAGCGTAGTTATTCATAGTATACCACCACCACCCTAGCGCAATCGCACCAAGCCTAATCAGCGAAGAAGGAGCGATTAGGTCGACTTAGCCAATTTTTTTTTCTCTTTCGATTTATATTAGTTTTTTTCTCTTCTTTTATATACTGTCTCTCTCGCTCACGTTTAGGGCAAACTGCAGGTGGTAGATAGTTTTTTTTTTGATTTGTAGATTACTGTACGAGGGCCGTACACGAGTGAGTACCCGACATCCCGCACAAGCAACAGATCCGTGTCGGATTTGATTGACTTCTGCGGGATTTTCAAATCTTGAAGCCACCAAGAGCGACTTGGTGGTGCGCATAGAGTCTTAGGTTAAGTAGACAGAAGCGCACACCTGTAGTTTCCCTAACCACCTGTCAACATCGCGAGCGGAAAGCTACAAGAGCGAAGATGCCGGCCAACATTCAAGACATGACCAGCTCACTAGAGAACTGGATCACGTACTTGAACCACGAGGATCTGCAAGAGACCCTAGGCTTGTTGGAACTGCGTACAGATGGCAGCAGATTTGCGCAGCACCTGCGATTAGAGAAATGGCTCCTGGGCGACTACTCGGCTTCGGACTTCGCGCCGACCGACGAAGAGGAGCGCGAAAAAGCGAGTGAGGCTGGTAAGCCTCCGAAACGAGAGTCGCGAAGATCGTCATGGAGCGGACGGGCAGCACGATAGCGGACCCGAACGCGCAGTTGAATGAGACGCACCCGCTCCAACCGATACAGGACGACCAGGAGGTGCTGCGCAAACTGCAGGCCGTGCTCGGAGCCCCGAAACAGAGAACGGGCAGAGCACAGAAAATGCGCGTTCCAGCAGCCCTACGCCTCCCGGGAACGAGAACCCGGTCGACGCAACACGGGTCGAAGACACCGCAGTTCTCCCGCCAAATACGACCGGCGGAGACGAAACTGGTGATCAGCGACCAGCCGACGGAGCCGACAACAACGAGCAAGATCGGTCGGCTGGTCAGATGGCTGGTCAACAGGGAACACTCGCCAATCAGCATCAGGATCAGCGAGTACAAGAACCATCGACGAGTCAGGCGGGGTGGCCGAACCAGCCCCAGCAACAAAATGACACGTCGGACCTCCAGGGGCGGCACGATTGCACGCACTCGACGGAGATACAGGGGGCTTTCGATCCCCTTCGGACGTCGAGTGGAGACGCGTTCAACCTGCCGAATGAATTCGTGCAGTACTTGGCCGGATTTCAAGCCCAGTTGCGAGAGATGATGGCCCAGATGAAGGCCATGGAGGTCACGCAGGCGGCACAGCGAGAGCAATTGACCGCTCTGGGACACCAGTGCGCACAGAACACATCGACATGTGCGACACCGGGGCCCCGAGCGTGCTCAACGCAAAATCAGCCGCCAGCGGTGAACTTCCAGGACACGTTCACCTGCAACTATTACGAGGCGGACGGGCCCATCTCAACTGGAGCAAGTCCGGGGCCAGTATGGCCAGGACACGTCGGCAGACCGCAGACGCGGCTTGACACGACTCAGCGGCAGGCAAGCACGGCGAGCGTGCACGAACAGCCGGCAAACCAACGGCCGGCACAGGCAAACGCCCAAGGGCTGTACAGCGCGCCGGTACACGGCCACCCGCTCACAAGGAGCGAGGGTCCCGCTGTAACTCAGCAGCGAACATTTGACTCCCTGAGTAACCCGTACGGTACCAGGAGCTTTTCGCAGGGACACGACATCGGCCATACCGTGCGCCGATGGAACATCAAATTTGACGGCGCGGATAGCAAAAGCATCGAGCACTTCCTGACGAAGGTCGACGATGCGCGACGACTGTCGAACATCGAGGAGGCAGACCTGTTGCCTTCATTGTCGCAGTTGTTCACAGGCACGGCATATGATTGGTTCCAAAACAACCGTCATAGCTGGACGACATGGCAACAGTTCTGCGATGCGGCAAGAACTTGGTACGGCGGGGATCGGCGCTTCCAACAGATGTTAGCATTGGAAGCGCAAAACCGAACACAAGCACCGGACGAAAAGGTGCGCGACTATATCACTTGCTTGCAAGCGATAATGCGCAAGCAGATCCCCCAACCAAGCTCGCAACAGCAACTAGACTTGCTACACCGCAACCTCCACCCCAGCATACAGAAGCTGGTCCGTCGCGACGACTTCGCGACGGTCGAAGGATTGCTCATGCGCGCCGTCGAAGCCGAATCGGCGTTGAAATCGGAACAGGTGTACAAGCCACCTCCGGACCCGTCCTGCACGCTACTGCCAGAACTAGCGTTCAAGGGCAGCAAAAACGGAAAGCAGACGAAGAGTACTGCGCAGCTTTCCGCGTTTAGCGCAGGACAGGACAACAGCACGAACGAGTTGCTGAAGCAACTGCTGGCCGAGATGAAGGAGATGCGAGCGGCATCAACCAACCGCCCCCTAGTCAACAAACCGGGGTAAAACTGGCCATAAGCCCGGGGAGGTAACAACAAACCCCCCGGGCAGGCAAAGCCGGCGCAGCCAGCAGCGAGCAACGCGAGGTCCGGAGCACCCGAGGGCAGCCCGTTCGCGTGTTACGGATGCGGCGCTCCAAATGTGATTCGGAGGAATTGCCTAACGTGCCAGAAGAGAGAGGGAGCCACTGGAGGGAACCCGAACACGGGAAACGAACAGAGGAGCGGGTAAACAAGGCGGCACCCGTTCTGTCGTCGATGGAAGCCGCAAAATTAGAGCAGACGTGCGAAGCCGACAGTGATTCCATAACCTCGGAGGAATCGTCGCAGTCCGAACCGGAAGCTGAAACGGTAGACCCCGAAGGCAGAGAGGGACACTGGTGGATGCAAGTCTGTGTGCGGACTTCAGATTGAGAGGGCTGTACGACACAGCGGGCTCCAGAACAACGATGGGCCAGCTAGGTCTACAGTTGGCGAGCGCGTGCAAGCGAAAAATAATGCCAGCGAAGGGCAGACGCACGCGCTGCGCAAACGGATCGTACTCAAAAATAGTAGGCCACACAGACCTACCGTTCACAGTCGCAGGCGTAACGAAAAATATCCGTGTAGATATAATGCCCGACTGCTGGACGGACTGCATCCTAGGAGCAAATTTTATCGACGCCTTCAACGCGGTACACGAACCCAAGGAGAAATCGTGCTGGGTTGGTACCGCCAATGAGAGAATAGAGCTCGAATTCACAGAATTGAGCGAAGGCGTCAGCTCACTGTCGGCTATGGGTATCGCTGAATTATCGGAGAGCGAGAGACTGCAAGTAGATTGCGATGCTCGATGAAATGCTCGCGCCCCAAGCAAAACACTGGGAGCAACGAGTTTGATCGAGCACGACATAAACATCGAGTCCGCTCGGCCGATAAAGCAGCGTTACTACCCCGTCTCAAAACGAATTGAGGAAGAGATGCACCGGCAGATCGCGGAAATGCTCGAAGCAGGCGTAATCGAGCCTTCGACCAGCGGATGGTCGAGCCCGATCGTCATGGCGAAGAAGTCAAGCGGAGCATACCGCATGTGCATCGACTTTCGCCGGGTGAACGCAGTGTCGAAGCCCGATGCTTATCCATTGCCGTATATGGACAGCATATTGCGAAAGCTTCGAAGCGCAAGGTACATCTCGACCATAGACCTGAGCAGCGCGTACTGGCAGATCAAGCTGACCGAAAGATCGAGACCCCTAACCGCATTCACAGTCCCCGGTATGGGACTGTACCAATTCAAAAGAATGCCGTTCGGGCTATCGTTCGCTGGTGCGACTTTCCAGCGACTGATAGATAAATAATCGGTCCAGATCTTGAGCCGTACGCGTTCTCATACCTGGACGATATCGTTATCGCAACAGAGACGTTCGAGGAACACATTACAATCTAAAGAGAGTCCTCGAACGCATACGAGCCGCCAACTTGACGGTCAACCGGGAGAAAAGCGTATTCTGCCGGTCTGAAGTCAAGTACCTTGGCGTGCTCGTAAACAAAGACGGAATAAGACCCGATCCCGAGAAGATAGCGCCAATAATAGACTATCCGGCCCCCAGGAACCTGAAACAGTTGCGCAGATTCCTGGGAATGTCCTCGTGGTATCGGAAATTCCTGAAAAATTTCGCCAGCCTGGCTGAGCCACTAACCAAGCTGACGAGTCCGAAGTTCGGATTTCACTGGGGTGAAGAGCAGGAGCGAGCATTTGAAGCACTCAAGAACCTAGTAGCATCAGTACCGCTCCTGCACAGACCGAACTTCGAAGAGCAGTTCGTGGTGCAAACGGATGCGAGCGACACTGGACTCGGAGCCGTCCTAACCCAAAACATCAACGGAGATGAAAGGGTTTTGGAATTTGCTAGCCGTGTATTGACACCGGCGGAACGCAACTACACGGTTACCGAACGGGAGTGTCTCGCAGTGGTGTGGGCCATAAGGAAATTCCGGCCATACGTGGAAGGCTACGCGATAAAAGTGATCACGGATCACAGTAGCCTCCGATGGCTGTGCAATCTAAGGAACCCCACGAGCAGACTGGCTCGGTGGGCGTTAGAGTTGCAAGGCCAGATGTACACGATCGAGCACAGAAAGGGTTCACTGAATCACGTGCCCGATGCGCTTTCGAGAATGTACGAAGGTGAGGAAAGTGAGACGTCCGCTTTCTCACACACAGCACAGACCACGGACAGCTGGTACGCAGAAATGTGGCAAAAAGTAGCCGAAGATCCACGAAACAATCCAGAGTGGAAAATCGAAGGGGCGAAACTGTACAAGTATCGCCCGAACGTCGAGCTGAAATACGTGCTAGGGCATGACGACCTAGCATGGAAGCTCGTCGTTCCTCAAGAGGAACAGAGACGCGTACTCGACGAATGTCACGACCAACCCACAGCAGGCCACCAGGGCCGCGATAAGACATTCGAGCGAGTAAGCGCGAGGTACTACTGGCCCCGCCTATACACGGCCGTGGCAGACTACGTGAAGAGATGCTTAGTCTGTCAGCAATGTAAGGTGGAGCAGAGGAAACCAGCCGGCCTGATGGGACGCCGACTGGTAACCAGACCGTGGCAGATAGTAGCTGCCGATTTCGCTGGGCCGTTTCCACGCAGCCCACACGGAAATGAGTACCTGCTCATTTTCGAGGACTTGCTCACCCGTTGGGTGGAATGCATACCAACCCGAAAAGCAGACGGGAAAACGGTGTGGCAAAACCTCAACGAGCGAGTCCTGATGCGCTTCGGAGCGCCCGAGGTACTCCACACCGATAACGGTACGGAGTATAAGAACGATTACCTCGAGACGCGCTTAGACGAAGCAGGCGTGGAACACTCTTTCAACCCACCATACCACGCACAACCCAACCCGGTTGAAAGAGTAAATAAGACGTGGAAGAAAATGATGAAGTCCTATCTAGAGGACAACCACAAGAGGTGGGACGAGAAGTTACCTCAGCTGACATTCGCATATAACACGGCGAAACACGAGTCTACGGGTTGGAGTCCTGCAATGCTCATATACGGGCGGCAGCCGCTACAGCCAGGCACCTTGCGCAGGGAAAAAGAGAGAACTGCGCAAGAAGAAAGCCAGGCGGCAGCGTTCGAGAACTGGCAAGAGATAGTCAGTAACCTGCCAGAGCTGCAAGCCCGCGCCGTCGAAAATTCGGCACGAGCACAGGAGCGCCAAGCCCACTACTACAATAAAGGTAGAAGAGAATGCGACTTTGAAGTAGGCGACTTGGTCTGGAAGACCAATCGCATACTATCAAACGCAGCTGAGGGAATATCGGCTAAATTGGCACCCGATTTCGCCGGTCCGTTCAAAATCAGCGAGAAGTTGGGAACGAACACGTTCGAGCTGACCGACGAAGCCGGGAACGTATTCAGACCGATAACTTCAGCCCACCTCAAGAGGTACTACGATGAAGAGGACAACAACATCGTCCAAGAGACAGAACGGAGGATGACCAGGACGAGCCCAGGGACCAACATCAAACCCCAGCAGCCGATCAACGAGCGAGCGAGCGAGCGAGCGACCCTAGCGTCGACGCCCCGCGCGCACCCGTGCTGGGGGGGCAGTCGCGAGACCGCGCGGCAGACCGCGCCACGCGGTCCGCGTAGTGCGAACCGGAAAGCGAGCACAGGGTGACGTGCGGGACGAACGGGTCGCCCAAGCGGGCGCAGCGGAGCCGGAACTCCCGAGCGGACCGACGCAAGGGGCCCCGAGCGTACCAGGGGCAAGCGAAGCCCCCGCGAAACGCGGCCCCGGGCGACCGAAGCGGAAGACGGTCCCGAGCGTACCGACGCCGGAGCTCCCGAACACCGCGCCGCAGGAGGCTCCGGGCGCACCGGGGGCAAGCGAAGTCCCCGTGAAGCGAGGTCCCGGACGACCGAAAGGCCCGAATAAGCCCCCAGCGCTATACACGCGGGAGTGATCTCGCCACGACGTACGAGATCGCAACGTCCGTTTGACCGGTCGCGTCCTGAAATTCCCGAAAACCAAACTAATCCCCCTTTCCTTCTGCTTCCCCAGGGCAAACCTGAGAAGAAAGAAGAAGAGGGAGGATGAAGAGGAGGACAACGAAGGCGGCGAAGGCGGAGAAGGCGACACCACCCCCGCCACCACCTCCGACGCCCGAGGAGCTCCGGATCAGGGCGGTGGAGAAGATCGGCGCCCAGATGTTAGACTGCGCGCAGGACCGGTCCCCGGAAACCAAGCCGCACGCGGTAGCCAGCCTTCTCTACGAGTGGCTGGCCCAGCAGCTTGATCCCCGGGACTGGCTTGGCGAGGTCTCCCCAGAAAAGCTGGGGAGTTCCTCGACCGATTCCGCCTCTCCCTGACCCGGTGGGCCCTGAACCTGGAAAACTGCCGGCCGAATTCCAGGCCTACCCAGGTGGCGCACTGGCTCCGAGGGGGCCCTGAGGGCGGTGCAGCCCGCGTACAGGGGGACTGCGATGACGACGAAATCGCCGAGGTCGCTACCATCACGGAGGAGGGCAAGAGGCCCTCGCCCCAGGAGCGACTGAGGCGAGCAAGGGAAACTCCCGGCTCAGCCACGTCGTCGGACAGCCCCCCTACACCGCCAAGCAGCCGCCCCCGACCCCCAAGGAGGAGACGTCGCCGCCGCCCCAGGAGGAGACGCCGCCACCCAAGACCAGTCCCCTTCTTCACCCCCGGACCAGCCTCAGACCCCACCACCAGCAGACCAGCCTCCGACCCCGTCGCCCCAGGACGAGCCAGCGCCATCGCCCCAGCCGTCACCGACATCGGACCGGCCCACGCCGCCTCGCAGCCCTCGGTCACCCCGGGATGGACCCGCCCACTCGGCCCGCGGGCAGTCGACCACGCCCCCGGGCGACTCGGGCCCGAAAATCTCGACGCCCGAGAGCGAGTGGGCGATAAAGCGAGACCTCGACCCTGTGGAACGACAACGCCAAGCTGGAGGAGAAGCAGTACCGTGCCTTCCAGCGGGTGGCGAGGTTCCGCAGGCCCATCCCGCAAGGCCACGGCCCTCATCGGCCTCCGAGAGCGCGACCTCGTCGACTGGCGCGAAGAGCTGGATCGGCGAGGAGTTCCGCCGCCTCCGGCCAGCCAGAGGCCAAGCAGGAGGAGGCTAAGGCCCGGAGGGATGGAGGAGAGCGGAACGCCTCATCAAGGCAGCTCGGGAGCGCCAGCGAGAGGCCGAGGAGCAGGCGTCTCGGCTCTCCAGCGAGCCCGGTCAGGCCGAGAAGGAGAGGGCGGAGATTCAGCGCCTGGCGAAGCTCCGCTTCGAAGCCGAGGAGCGGCGCGAGTCCTGGGGAGGGCCGCCCCCATAAGCAAGAAGACCTGCTTGAATTGTGGTTGGCCGGGAGTTCGGGAGCCTAAGAAATGCCCGAACCGGCTCAACCACAAGCGGGGCGAACCCACTCCTCGCACCGCGCCCCATCCAAGCGCTGAAGGCCCGCCACACACCATCCGACGGCAGGCCGGGCCCGAAGAAGACGAGGGAGAGGAGGAGCGAACCGGCCGTCAATAAGACTGAAGGGGAGCCCCCCCAGCCAGGGGGGGGAACCTCCCCAACCATGTACAGCCTGGCAATAAACGTAAGGTTTATATTGAAACATCGAGGTTTTGCTCTCTGTTCCCTTCCCCCCTGACCTTATCCCGAAACCCGCACCGGTCGAACGTCCCAATCGCGCGATACTATGACGAGTTGGCTCCGGGTAGCCAACGTCTGCGAGGGGGATGTAACGAGTGCCTCGCGAGCACTCGTTATCGCGCGATCGCCACGTGGCGAGCCGGAAGCTCGGGCGCGAGCGCGCGAATCGCGCGATCGACGCGGGCACGCGCCGCGGCCCTTCGGGGGGTGCGCGTCCCGCGAGAGAGAGCGAGAGAGAAGATAGAGAGGGGAGGACCTCCCGCCTCGCGCGGCACGCGAGCCCCGCGAGGACGGAAGGACTCTCACTCTCGTGCCGACCCGCGTGCTAATTGGCACGCGTTAACCCGCCTTGATCCGCGCCGCGACGACCGTCTGTATCCGTGCGTGTGCGTGTGTGTGAGTGTCCCCACACAATCCCAGCGACACTCCAAGCGCTTCGCCAGCCCAGAGAAAACGCATTTTCTCCGGGCGCGTGGGCAACTACACCCCGCCCCACGACTGGCGTAAGCGCGACCGCGCACCCCGAGGCAGTCCACGAGCGCGTGCGCCAGGAAGCGCAAGAGCGACGCCGAGAGCAGCCAGCGAGCCCGCCGACCATCCTGCGGGCGAGAACGAGAGCCGAGCTGCGAAATTGTAAGTCGCGCGCTATTTTTGTATTCCGCGAGCGAGCGAATACTCGGCCCCGTGTCCGAGCGGCCCTCTGCGCGTGCGCGCGTTTTAAGTCGTTGGCGGGCACCGGCCCACCAACGCAAGTGTATTGTTTGTTGCCTTACACCTCAATAAAGAGGTTTCGTTATCTAAATTTATCTTCAGAGTCACGCGTTTTGTTAATAAACCTCCCGCACCTGCGACCGAATCCCCCACTCTCCGCGGCCGAGAAACCCTCAGTTTCTCGGCTTACTGAGTAGCCGCGTTCGCGAGTGCCCGTTAATTAAGTATTTCTTAAGGGCTCATTGCACGTGGTGATTACCACGGAGCCCCAGCAATCGGCGTGAGCCGCAACGTTGGACCGCGAGCGCCGCACGAGATCCCGCAAACCCCCTTCCCCCCGCTCTTCCCAGCCCCAGGAAAGCGTCCTCTACGCGAGCAGCGACGGCCCGTACCCCGGTACGGGCGGCTGGGGGTCACCACCAAGACCCTTGGCGCGGCGTCTGCTCGTGGGAGTTGGGCGACTGACCCGGCCGCCGGGCGAGGAGCGGGGCATTATCGAATAGCGCGGGGTGCAGTTTCTGCACCACGAAAAGTGCAGATCCCACCCCGTTGCATGTTGGATAACCATACTAGTTGGATAATGTTTGATATTACTGATATTTAAAAAAAAAAAAAAATAAATCAGTTTGAAATCCGTAGCAAAGAAACATGAAGCAGAAAGAAGGCTTCATATTCTTTAATTATTATTTTAAATGTATTTAAATAGAAAAATAACTAAAAGACATCTTGCAATTTTTACCTTCTCAAAAAATTTAGTCGCTTAAGCATTTATATTTACAAAGAAGAAATATAATTAATTCTACCTAAAAACATTTAGTTGATTGAAAATTTATCCAACAACGAACCACAGGATAAGGAATTACTTGTCGTTAAGTATATCTTTTTCGAAGGTGAATTTTTACTATGAAAAATAAAATTGCTTATGCTATCTGATGCACTGGCATAATTTTTTGACCATATTAACCCATTAAGGCCCATGTCCAAACCAGCGGAGATATCATAAAACTAATTATTGGATCACGTGCTTTTTTGAAAAAAATACCTGTGTTTTTTCTTTTTCCACTTCCAATGGTTTAAACAATAATTATTTAAACAAATTGCACCCAAATTCGTAAATTCGAGAAAGCAATGGCGTCAATCGATTCTAGATGAAAAACCAAGAAAAAAACGTGAAAACACATTTTTTTGATTTGAGGCTTATTTTTCTGGCAATCGCGTTATAAACAATTGGAATTCAGTAAAACCGAGAAAAAGTAGCTTCTGCCAATGCTTAACGCTATCACCATGGGATGAAAACTGATTGCGGAATTGCGTGCTTTTTTAAAAAATACCCCTATTTTCTCTTTTTCAAGATCCAATGTTTATACAATAATTATTTAAACAAATTGCACCCAAAGTGAATCGACTTCCCTGATATCACTGGATTCCATTTGTTTATAACGTGATTGTAAGAGACATGAGCCTCGAATCGAAAAAAATGTATTCTTACTTTTTTCTTGGTTTTTCTTCTAGAATACTAAATGCAACTGAAACAAAAGAATATTGCTTTAATAATATATTTCTGATGGAAAGTAGCGAACCTTTAAAGAAACGTACAACGAGTTCACGTATAAAGAATGGTTTTAGGGGAGGTATATATTAGATGGATACCAGAGCTACCTACATCGGGGCATGTTTAAATACAGAAATGTAGAAAGCTGTTCATTTTATTGAAACTTCGAACCTGTGAATTCACAGGTTCGAAGTTTCATTTTAAAATATCAAGGTTATGAAGCGAACGCATGGCTTGAAAATGGTAACAATATGTTTCATAGATCCAACTTTACTTTCTGCCCGTGATAGGCTTATTGGCAAACTGATTCTGACGTACGACTTGGGTCCGTCTTAATTATATAGTTTACCGGCCATAATACATCTGTGTCACGAAATATTATTCAAAAAAGTGTACTCCAATGTGGAATGACCAAATTGGAGACTGGGATTGACCACGAAGGCCCGAGTTGACCCAATGTCCAAGCTCCCTTATATAGACGGTAGAACGCCGACTCTCTTGCGAGAGAGCGCCGCGCTATACCTTATACACGCGCGACTCAACGCCTCGCCATCTACAGGCGAGCCACGGTACTTGGCCGGTTACTCGAAAATGAGTTCATACTCTCATATATAAAGCTAATTGGTATAATAGAATCAAATCTTACAGTAATTGCACTATTGAGAGAAGAATGTTTCTAAGATTATTTAATTATATATAAACACAAAATAAAATGTTTAAAAAACTGATAAATTTACAAATACTTGACAATTACTCTCTTTTATCACTTGACTCTGTTAAATGTAACCAGGGTTAACGTTCACTTTTATACTTCTATCGAGTTACAGATATACTCTTTTTTCATCCAAATTTCCACAAACTTATGGTAAAATTTGAAAATTTTCTATGTACAATTAAATCAGAGTATGTATATTCAAAAGCTTTAATTTTTCAAATGACATTTAACACTGTAATGTAAAATTTGAAAATTTTCTATGTACAATTAAATCAGAGTATGTACATTCAAAAGCTTTAATTTTTCAAACGACATTTAACTTTAATTAGTACAGTCTCATATTTACAAATACTTGACAATTACTCTCTTTCATCACTTGAGTCTGTTAAATGTAACCAGGGTTAACGTTCACTTTTATACACTATCGAGTTCTATCACTTTTATACTTCTATCGAGTTACAGATATACTCTTTTTCATCCAAATTTTCACAAACTAATACATCAT
The DNA here is from genome assembly GCA_020882685.1 of Aphelinus atriplicis. Taxonomy (NCBI): domain Eukaryota; kingdom Metazoa; phylum Arthropoda; class Insecta; order Hymenoptera; family Aphelinidae; genus Aphelinus; species Aphelinus atriplicis. Next base: position 854,818 of record JAJGQD010000032.1, read on the forward strand.
TCACTGTACAAGTTGGAAAAAACTTTTGAACTATGTTCCTCATAGCAGCCTGTAACCCCTTAGCACATCACATTGGATAATAAGATTTAGTTAATGAATAAAAATCACTTATTAATTCAAGTGAAAAATACTTGAAAAGTTATTTTTGTAAGAACCCTTTCATACCGGTATACTGTCTATTCTTTCTGAATTGATATTGCACTGATTCTATAATCTAAGAAAAATAATCACATTGAAGTTCTTTGTTTTTTTGTAATTGAAGAAGGGTCTCAGCTGAAATATGGAGCTGTCTCTTGCACCAGCAGCGTGTGACAAACATTACAAACTCTTGATGGCCTTTGCTTGGTATACTTGTCACAATATTATTCAGGCACGACTGACAGAAGATTTGACTGCAATGTCGACAATTTTGCTGTTGGTCATGAAACATACACATGTATGTTAAACTGCTTGTTGTGCAACTGTTCCTCTAAAAAAATTTGAAACGTGTCAGAAGTTGAATTATGCATAAGTAACCTTAAATTATTATTAAATTATGATTTTCTACCATGATTGATGAATGGACTCCGATTTTTGAAATGTAGGTTGGCCCAATATTCCAGGTGACTTGTAGTAGATAGGGGAGAGCCTGACCGTGGGAACATTTTCCAGCTCATGGACACAATCTGTTGTGCAAATGTTATAGTTGTTCCTCCATGTACTGACTGAATGATATCTTTCATTTCACAACAGCGAACCCTCAGCATTTTATCCTGGAACTATTTCCTCCTTATTACCTAAAAAATATTTCATTCCATGAACGTTTGTCAAATCATTGATTAATTCATTAGTATCTACTTGGGCTTCGTTAACATTATCAGTCTCGTTGCCCCTACTTTGTTCAGTCAGTTGTTTCTTGTTCTACATTAATTTGAGTTTCACAAAGCGCATTAGAGATATCTGAAGAAATCTCTGTGGAATCGTTATCATACCTTTCAGATTGAGTATCTGTTCCGATGATAGGCTGCTCTGGATCAGATACAAAGGCACTGATGCCACTGAGCATCCAGTTGGAAATATCAATGGCAATAAACTAGCTATACCACAGTTGATCTTCATTGAATTTGGCTGCCAAGAGTTCACCTTCTTTAATATCGCCAACTTCTTTAAACAGCTCTGCGTCAATCATTCTCAAAGTAATATCATCCTAAATTGGGAACTGGGTCTGCTTGCGTATCCAGAATTCCAATGGTAAACATACATAACTGATACAGCCCATATTAACATTCGGTAAATTTTCTTCACCTATGGGAGGTGGTCGCTCCTCTCCAATATTATTCTTTGCATCATCAATCTTTGTTTATTATTCTTTGCATTATCAATATCAATGCCTTCATCGATTGGTGGAGTGATCTTGGCGCATCTCTCTAGTCTCTAGAAGTTCCAGAGCCAAACCCTTCATATCATGGGTTAACTTTACGACACATGTCTCATCTTTGTCAAGTACATCCAGGAGGAAAACGGTAGCACCGCTGTCAGCAATCATTTCAAACTCCGTGTTAACACCATGTGGCCAGTGTTCAACCCCATCAGGTTTGGCTAAACAACACTTATGAGATAGAGGAGGTATGGATGCGAGATTGTCTGGAATTTTTCTTACATCTCTTGTCATGGCTGTGTTTCCATATTCCATATAGTGGACTTTTGTGCCTTGCTCGGTAGTAGAGACCATCGTCGAGATATGAGCAATGCAGATCAGATCTTCTTTGATATCCATGACGGCAGGAAGAATATTAGCCATTAGCAATATATCCTCGAACATTCTTAGGTCACTCACGTATTTTTCTTCTTACAACCAAAATTCATCGACTGAGACACAATAATTAACAAAAGCTGATCGGGGATCACGCTCTTCTTCTACCAACTCTATATTTTTCCTGCAGGCAGCTAGTTGTTTGCTGATCGAAAGTTTACTAAGGCTTTGTTCTCCATTAAAATGATCAATTTACAAAGGTGCTTTGTTGGTGATTATGAGAGCTTGAAGTTTTCATATACGTTAGCTTCTGCCTGCAAAATGGACCGGCGTAATCATCTTTCAGCATCAAAACTCAGCAGAATATTAGGTACTTGTCACTCGCGTACAGTCTAAGTATACAGATGGTAGCTGTGTGGGGCAAAGAACCAATTTTTCTTATTACTACGAGATTGTTAATGTTATGGATATCTGTACGGAAACCTTACGGCAATCCGTCCAAAAACGCCGTACGGATTTCTGTACGGATTCCAGTACAGATTTCATTAGGGGGATTTTTCCCCTGGAATGATCGATATGAATCCGTACGGATTTTAGTATGGATTTCAGTATGGATTTCCGTGGACGGATTTTACCCCTGGAATCGTGAAAATGAATCCGGACGGATTTCAGTAGGGGATTTTTCCCCTGGAATAATAAATATGAATCCGTACGGATATAAGTATGGATTTCAGTACGGATTTCCGTACGGATTTCTGTAGAGGAATTATTCCTCGCGAATGATAAATATAAATCCGAACGGATTTCCGTACGAATTTCTGTGCGGATCTCTGGGAAGTGATTCTTCTCCAGGAATCGTGAATATAAATCCGTGTCGATATCTGTATGGATATCAGTATGGGTTTTAGTACGGATTTCCATACGGATTCCTGTATGCATTTATGTAGGGCGATTTTTCCCCTTGGACGATAAATATTAATCCGTACGGATTTCCCTACTCATTTAAGTACGGATTTCCGTACGGATTTTGTTACCAAATTAGACAGATATCTGGTCAAGGATTTTCTCATGGTATCCCTTTATAAAGTAATCGACCGGATTTCCAACTTCATTTCCCTTTGGTGTTTCTCAGTCAAATAGCGAGGTTTCACCGGTGAAATCAGGTGGGAAACTCGGTCGATCGAGCGGGTTTCCCAGGTCAGAAAAAAATTTAATGAGCTCCTCGAAACGAGTGTTTCCCGGTCGATAATCGGTGTTTCATGTATACATAGAAACGCTCGCCGACACACCGGCGATGTATGGTCTTGTGTCTGTTGTTATACCTATGAAAACCGAGCTGGAGGATACGAATCGAGGATCGGACGGGAGGAAATGGAATTTCAATTTTGGACCAAATTAATCATATTATCGTATTGTCGCCGCGTATAACACTTCCTCTCTCGAGTCGGTAGGTGGCGAAGAGTTGCGACGTATAACACTTCCATTCGGGATTCGAACATATCAATACGATTTTGGCCGCGTATAACACTTCCAAAGCAGAACTTGGCTCCGAGATTTGCCGCGTTCAATACTTCCATATTTTATTCGGATTTTTCAACACGATTTGCTGCTTATAACACTTCCATTCATAATCCGGATATTCCAATACGATTTCTCCCGTATAACACTTCCTCGCTCGGGACGGTTCGAGGCTGACATTTGCCGCATATAACACTTCTTCACAGGGGTCGGCCAGAGGCGGAGATTTACCGCGTACAACACTTTCACCCATTGAGTCGTTCAATACAATGGATATTTGCCGCGTATAACACTTCTATTCATGATTCGGATATTTCAATACGATTTTCCACGTATCACACTTCCTCGCTCGGGTAGGCTCGAAACGTAGATTTGCCGCGTGTAACACGTCGGTTGAACTCTTGTGTTATACGCGGCAAATCTCGGAGCCAAGTTCAACTTTAGAAGTGTTCTACGCAGCAAAAATCGTATTGCTATGTTCGAATCACGAATGGAAGTGTTATAAGCGGCAGATCTTCGCCACGTGCCGACCCAATGGAGAAAGTGTTATACGCGGCAAATCTTCTCCTCAAACCGACTGAGCGAGGAAATGTTATACGCGGCAAATCTTCTCCTCAAACCGACCCGAGCGAGAAACTGTTATACGCGGCAAATCTCTGAGCCAAGTTAAACTTTGAAAGCGTTATATGCGGCAAAAATCGTATAGTAATGTCGAATCATGAATGGAAGCGTTATACGCGGCAAATCGACGCCACGGACCGACCCGAGGGAGGTAGTGTTTTACGCGGCAAATTTGCTCCTTGTGCCTACCCGAGCGAGAAAGTGTTATGCGCGGCGACATTACGATGATATGATTGATCTTGGCCAAAATTGAAATTCAATTTCTACCAGATTTGGTCTTCCCGGTGGCGTTACCAACTACGCCACCGGGAAGACGGCAGCTCTCCACATCCCTGGAGCATGAATTCATTTTCTTGCAATATCACCTATATACACGATCAAATTTGATCGCTTGAATCTGTACGATCAAGGTCCGATCGTATTGTTACAGATTCCCATTTTACCTATTTCCCCCCTCCCACCCTTCCCTGCCCCCAGCCCGACCTATTGGGCTACTACATCTTTTCACCCGAAGTAGTATTTTACAAATAATTATTTTTTAACGTCCACATATTTCAAATGACGAATAACTTCGGGCTTGGTGGACTATCCCGAAGTGATATTGCGAGAAAAAAAATTCACGCTCTCCGGGCTGGATTTGAACCAGCGATCTCCTGAACTCCGGTCAGTTGCGTTACCAACTATGCCACCGGGATGTCGGCAGCTCTCCACATCCCTGGAACATGAATTCATTTTCTCGCAATATCACCTGTATACACGATCAAATTTGATCGCTTGAATCTGTACGATCAAGGTCCGATCGTATTGTTACAGATTCCCATTTTACCTATTTTCCTCCCACCCTCTCCGCGCCGCCAGCCCAACCTATTGGGCTACTACATCTTTTCACCCGAAGTAGTATTTTACAAATAATTATTTTTAACGTCCACATATATCAAACGACGAATTAATTCGGGCTTGGTGGACTATCCCAAAATGATATTGCGAGAAAAAAAAGTCACGCTCTCCGGGCTGGATTTGAACCAGCGATCTCCTGGACTCCGGTCAGTTGCGTGACCAACTACGCCACCGGAAAGACGGCCGCTCTCCACATTCCTGGAGCATGAATTCATTTTCTCGCAACATCACCTATATACACAATCAAATTTAATCGCTTGAATCTGTACGATCAAGGTCCGATCGTATTGTTACAGATTCCCATTTTACCTATTTTTTCTCCCACCCTCCCCCACCCTCGCTAAATAATGGGTTTAGAGCGAAAATAAGAAGAATTCGTGATCGCTTCGACTTTTCACCAGAATTCTTGGGAGCGAACTATTCTTTATCTACGAGTTTCTTACAGAATTTAGAGTGTATTGGAGTCATAGGATCGACGGAGAAACTGATATCAAGCCTGGTCTTCCCTCGGGGCAACTCGAAAACTTCAAATGCGATTATCTCGCTAAATAATGGGTTAGAGCGAAATTAAGCAAAATTCGTGATACTTCGACTTTTCACCAAAATTCTTGGGAGTGATCTATCCTTCATATACGAGTTTCTTAGAGAATATAGAGTGTATTGGAGTCGTAGGATCGACGGAGAAACTGATATCAAGCCTGGTCTTTCCTCGGGGCAACTCGAAAATTTCAAATGCGATTATCTCACTAAATAATGGGTTAGAGCGAAAATAAGCAAAATTCGTGATCACTTCGACTTTTCACTAGCAAAACTTCAGGGAGAGCACCCTTGAAACACCGTCGTCGGGTACCCTAACTATCTAGACATCATTCGGGTCCAGGGTGAGCTTCCTTTATCGATGCCTCTGCTGTTCCCTCATCTTGACTACTGTTCTGCGGTATACCTTGACGCACCTCAAGAACAAAAACAAAGAATACAAGTACTGCAAAATTCATGTGTGAGATATGTTTTCGGTGCGAGGAGGGAGGAACACATCACTCCTTATAGGGCCAAGCTGGGCTGGTTGCGCACGGATATAAGGAGGCAATATTTCATGGCTGTTCTTTTGTACAAGATCCTGCGCATCCGCGAACCGAAATACCTTCTGAGCCTCTTCACTAGGTATGTGTCCACTAGGCCCTCCAGGGGTGATGCACCGGATTTCTCGGTCGCCAAAATGAGGAATACTTTCGGACTAAATTCCTTCTAGGTGCAAGCAGCGCACCTCTGGAACTCCCTTCGGTCCTCGGATAGAAACCTGCCGTCTTTGTCAAGTTTCAAACGTTCCGTAAGAAAGTACTTTTTAGAATTAAATGAATGACCCTAACATCTTTTATAAAGTTCCTCACGATGACCAATTTGTCTGAATCTATGATGACCAGCTGTATAATTATCATACCAATACTGACTCGTTATCTGTAATAATTAGTTCTACGAATTTTACTATGATTGACAAGGATGATATGTAAAAAATGTTATAGTTAAGTGACCGTTATTTTTGAAAAGAAGACTGATATTTTTGTAAATACGAATTTTGTATAATTTATACAATAAAACATATCTATCTATCTATCTATCTCTCTCTCAATCGACCGCGCCACGTCCCCCCTTTTTACTTGTACCCCGGTAATTGCTAATAAAGCACTATTTCTTTTATGTTATACGTGATCATAAACGCTCATTTCACGCATCGTATTCCGTGCGTGAAATGCGATTTTACACACTAGTGCGTGAAATCGATGCGTGAAATATTTCACACACGGAACCGATGCGTTAAATATTTCACGCACTAGTGCGAGAAATTGCATTTCACGCACTCAAATCTCGATGCGTGAAATTCGCGTCTCACGCGAATCACATTTCACGCACTAGTTGCATAATATACTATTATGTGTGCGCGTTTCTGTGGCCCCGATTCACCACCTGAATTCCTCACACACGACTCTGAGAACTCGCCCAGCATTAGAGCCGGGCGAGATTGCACTCACTCGTTTCCCCCTTAGTATTATTAATAATAATTATTATTAATGGGCATGAGCCAGTGACATTGGCGGGGCGCCAATGTAGAAAAAGAGCGACCTAGCCAGACAAGCTAGATACGCTGCAACATGAGTCAACAAATTACGCGATCTGTTAACAACGGTGATGGCGTAGTTTATTATGCAAAAATATGATCCAAGCTAATTTCGAGACTGCCTAAGTAATTCTAAGATCCTTATGTGGAGATATTCGAACGAATCGTAACCTATCATATAATAACGCAATTTGTTTATTGTTAATCATTTTTACATGATATTTTTTACAAAAACGTTACAATAGACATTCGTTCGTTATCTCCAGAATCGAATACAAGTTGAAATATGAGAATCGAATCATTACATTGTGAATAAACAATGTCAACAGCTTATTGATTAATTATGTTAACACGAATTGTGTCATTAATTTATTATTGAATTTAAATCGGTCTGCGGATACGTTACGAGAACTAATGCCTCGATTGTCTAATGTTGAATTTTTGGTAGATATTGATGAAGACACCAAGATGTTATAAACAATTAGTTAATTGTTATGAATTATTGAACTTGACAAAAATATCTCGACATTAGGCAATTGGCGTTATTCTCAGACTTTGATAGTCGGCGAATACGCGTATGTAGCGACAATAGTTAATGCATAATTAGAATCAACAAATTACCAAAGTTAACGAACTCCGTAAAAAACGAACTATAAGAGCAAATGTAAATATCTCGATTATAGGCAAATAAGGAACCAGCGTGTGAGTGCACACTGTGACGTTTATCGGCACTTAGCAAATGAGTAAGCGAAAAAACGTTCACGAACCTCCAACTAAAAATGTACAAAATCTAGAGGCGCCATCTTGAAACCGCCATCTTGAATCCAGAATTTTGAGAATTTGATGTCAGAATCGTTATCAGCGACATCGAAAACCCCTGTATACGGAATTTCAAAGGAATATATCGAATATGTAAATGAATGCTTTAAAATATTGATAATATGAAAATCCAAAATATTGATTCCCGTTTTTTGGCCGCCATTTTGCTGAAAAAAATCATAGTCGAAAAAACTCAACGAATTTGGAAAGTTCAAATATTTTGTGCACTCTTGTGCATATTTGCGACGGTAAAAATAAAATTCCTTCTTCCTCTGATTTTGGATTGAAAAAAAAAGTGCTCCAAAAAATCGCATTTTTTATTTTAATTTGTTAATTATTTATTGAAAATCAATTTTTTCAGTCTTTTTAACCATTGTATCGTGTAGAGCACACCCGAAAATAGTAGGAATGACTATTTTGCAATAAACCTTCCGTCTTATTCATCAAAATTTTTGAGCTCTAAAGTACCAATAAAATTTCTGCAATCTGGGACTTAATGGGTTAAATTCACCCGAAAGTCACAAATTTCTTGTGAGAAGCTTACTTAGAAGCATGCAGCCGACCGCATTGTTATCTGTTGTTGGATCTACGCCAAAAAACACCTGATGAATTCCGTTTTCGTACTTGCATTTTTCCCGACGGTGCACATCATTACGCGTACATACCTAAATTTTCATCGAGATTCCAATGAATAAAAAGTCGAGAATTCCCACAATACATAGCATTATCCAACAAATAATGGCTCAGGTAACAACAAAGAGTTTAAGCAAGAATCGCTGCAGTGATGTAGATAATTTCGAAACACGAAAAAATAAGCAATCATTCACTGAAGCAGTCGCAGTAGCACTTCCAAAACAGTTGTCAAGAAAATACGTCGCTCTTTTGAAAACCCCAAAAAATCCAGTAGAAGTAGATTGTGGAATAACAAAAAACGAACCATGATCCAGAGTGGTGGTTCTTTCTTACCAGTATTACTACAGCCTCTATTGAGCACAATATTTTCAGCTATTCTTTCTAGAGCATTGGCAAACGTTAGCTGTACATAATGGAGCGAGCACGTAAAATCATTATTGTTCCCGAGGACACTGTAGAACGTATGACTTCTGGCTCTACATCAAATTCATGCAACAACAACAAAATAACAACAACAAAACAACAACAACAACAACAACAACAACAACAACAAAACCATATCCAAAAGCAGCAGCAGTAGTGACCAAGAATCTGGTACAGTCCAAACACCTGGTGATAATTTATCGCGATTAGATGCACAAATGTATGATAACTGAATGCAAAAAATTTTAATGATGAATGTGAAAAGTGTAAAAATTATCTGCAAGTACTTAGACGCTATCTATTTTTTAGAGAAAATGAGAAGGTTGAAGATCGTAAAAGAGTTCAAAAGATTGATGGAATAGAAATAAATCTCGAGCCTCTCAGAGAAGATGCGATTATCGAAACGTTGCCCAAAACACAAGAGAAAAGAGCTCGATTTCTGTTAAAATACTGGCGAGACACAGCTCTAGATAAACTGAAAAGATAGTCGTGATACCACCATAATTGACGGTCCACTAATTACGGGATCCGATATAGTTGAGCTTTTGAATGACGTACTGAAAAAACTATCAAAAAATACTTCCCAACCCGTTGGTCGTGTTCAAATAGCTAAATTAATCATAGCCACTAGAACGCCAAAAGCTTTAGTGAAAAATCCTCAAGTTTAGGATCTCGCTTATCCAATGGCTGACATTCATGAGTATATGCAAAATGCAGCAATATTTTCATTACCCGTGAGTCAACCAGCAGCAGCAGTTGCACCGTCAACAGTAGAGTCGCATGACCACGTAGATTCTATGAAGAAGAAAGAAAACAAAAAAAGAAGAAAGCAAACAAAACGTAAAGCAATACAACCAGTATTCACACCACCACGCAGGAGGAGCGAATCCAAGAAACAATAACTCCAGTTTTGAGAAGAATAGCTTCTGCTACTGCGAAAACGAAGAGTCCTCAGTATGAGTCTCAATAATATGATACCACGCATGAAGTTACAGCGGAACTCGAAATCTATTGCGTGTTAATTTTAAAAGTGAAAGATCAAATGGCCATGAAAAATAGCGTATTTACGAGTGGCTGAGCAATCAAGATGCTTATACTCATCACAGGCCTGTGCGTAAGAAATTTCTATGATTGCGATAGGATGTGAGCAACGTTGACGATCTGTGGGAAGCAGATTTTTGCCAAATGACATCATTGAAAGAAGAAAACGATGGGTTTTGCTATTTATTTGTTGTCGTGAACGTTCTGAGTAGATTTGCTTAGCTTGAACCGCTGGTAGATAAGACTTCACAAAGCGTGGCTAGAGATTTGAAAAAATTTTTAGAAGAGCAAATGGCCTCATACCTGTTTGTTTACAGAGCAATAAAGGCCACGAATTTTCAGATACAAACACTCAAAATATTCTAAAAAAATATGGTGTTCAGAATCGAGTGGCCACGAATCCTGATATAAAAGCAGCAATTGTTGAACGTCTTAATCGTACCCTGAGAGAACGCGTCTAGAGAAAGACACATTACTAAAAAAATATACATCGTTACATAGATGTAATACAAAAAATAGCTTACGCTTACAACAATACTCTGCATTCAAGTATTAAAATAAGGCCTGTAGAAGTCAACTTATTTAACGCTACACGAGCGCACGCCAATCTACTGAGTCGATCTCAGCAGTCACATCGACAATTCGCAAAAGCCTCTAAATACACTGTCGGTGCATACGTTCGAATCAGTCACTCCAAAGGCACCTCCGAAAAAAGATTCAAAAAGAACTTTAGTGAAGAAAGTTTCAAAATCCAGCGTGTTTTACAGAGACGGAGCATTTACAAGCTGATGGAAATTTCAAAGTTGAATGAGTTATTAAATCCAAAGGGCGCAGTTCGAACAAACAGTTACTTGTCAAGTGGAAAGGCTACCATGATGGCTCCAATTCTTGGATAAAGGCTAGTGATTTACAGACAATTTGAACCATGAACCATTCAGATGAATTTTATCTTGTACTCCCGAGCAACAGAAGTGTGGTTTATTTTCCCGATAATACGAGCACTTGCTCTAATACTCATATACATCGTGAAATAAGACTGACTGGGGATTGGCAGGTTGATCTCGCTGAAATTCACTTTCCCTGCACGATTATGAACATTCAAGAATCTGAAGCTGCTTATACATTTAAGCTGGGTAGTGAAAACTCGCACAATTCTTCGGAAAACGATAAATATTACTATTCTCCACACGGTATTTACAAAAGCTTGGAGTAGCTTGCTACTGAAATAAATAAAGTAAGAGATGCAAAAGAGCATCAAGCACTTGCTCCATCACCATTTCAGAAAAGTTACTATTCTTTAAAGCGTGTATGCCATTGCCGTAATCCTCACTACTTAACATTCAATGAAAAAATAAAAAGAATAGTTGGATTCAAAAGTTTACAAAGGCTTACGGGTACTTTTTCTACGTCATATTCAATACCTGTAGGTTAAGTAGGCCAGCTTGTTTGTCGCGGAGCATCCTTGATCAGGTTTACGTATGTACAGATATTTGTGAACCATATAGCGTTGGAGATACACAAGCTGCTCTTCTTCGTATCGTTGCTCTGGAGAATTCGAGATATGAATTTGATACTAACGTAGTTGAACAATTTGCTCCGATTAATTCCATTCCCTTGATGCAGCACACTTTTTAAAATATCATAATTGATATAAGAGATCAACATAGTAACAGGATACCATTCGAGTATGGAACGTTGACGATTACGGTTCGCTTTAAGCGTAATGGATGAGGTATGCGATATGAGACATTACGTTTATTATTACGATGTGCAAGCTGGTGGTGGGCTTAAAAGAGTGAGAAACGTCTTTGTTAGATCATCGGTTCAGTGTGGTTCGGGTATTGGTGGATTTTGGACTTAATTTTACAATAAATCACCCCATACCTACTGAGCGGCGCCGAAGCTGTAGGTTAAGAGGCCGTGCGCACTGGTTTCAATGTAGTAAAAGACGTGGCTAGTTCAGGTGTCAATTTTGAAGAATCGTTTGAGACACTAGTCAAAGAATCTGACAGAAATTTGAAGCGAAAAGCTGCAAAAAAACTTTCGGGAATGATGCAGGGTAGTGGTTATAAATTACGCTCAACTAAACGTAGACGGCAGTCGAAGAAAGGCCGCTTATCAGCTAGCAGCTAGCAGAAAAAACGTTCGAGTGGCATCAATAAAAAGCAGGAGAGAAAGAATTCATCAAGTGTTACACGAAAAGTGGGAAGAAAGTAGAAGAATACCCTGTTGAAAAAAAAATGACCTGAAATTCTGCGAGGAAACGGACAGAAATCTATCTGATTTACAGGAGAAAAAAGTGCCTGATTTCTGGTCGATTGACTTGATATTCTGCTGATTTTCCGGTCATTTTTAGCGGATTTTCAGGTAGCTCCAAACGGATTATCAAGTCATATTGACCGGAACTTCGAGTAGCTTCGGACGGAATTTCCGGTAGTTTCGTACGGATTTCAGGTCATTTCTAAATGGAATTCCGATCGATCTAACGGATTTTCTAGTAATTTTGAACAAATTTTCTACCCGATCGCACGGATTTTCTGTTCGTTTGGAAAGGATTTTCAGGTGAATTTGACCGGATTTTCTGGTCAATCGCACGGATTTTCTAGTCGATTGAATGGATTTTCAGGTAAATTCAAATGGACCTCCTGATACATTTGGCCGGATTTTCTGGTCAATCGACTGGATTTTCTAGTGGATCGAACGGATATTCAGGTACATTTGACCGGACTTTCAGGTCGATTCGAACAGATTTTCGGGTCAATTCGAACGGATTTTGAGGTGAATTTGACCGGATTTCCAGGTCGATCTGAACGGATTTTCAGGTAAATTTGACCGGATTTTCTGGTACGTTTGGCCGAATTTTCTGGTCAATCGACTAGATTTTCAGGTAAAATCTGTTCGATCGACCATAAAATCCGGTCAAATTCACTTGAAACTCAGTCGACTGACGAGAAAATCCGGCCAAATGTACCAGAAAATCCGGTCAAATTTACCTGAAAATCCGTTCAGGTCGACCAGAAAATCCGGTCAAAATCACCTGAACATCCGTTCATATCGACCCGAAAATTTGTTCGAATCGACCCGAAAATCCGGTCAAATTTATCTTAAAATCCGTTCGAATTTACCCGAAAATTTGTTCGAATCGATCCGAAAGTCCGTTTGAATTCATCTGAAAGTCCGGTTCGATCCTGAATATCCGTTCGATCGACTAGAAAATCCGGCCAAATGTACCAGAAAATCCGGTCAAATTTACCTGAAAATCCGTCCAATTGACTAGAAAACCCTTCGATTGACCAGAAGATCCGGCCAGGGTCGAATCCGGCCAGTCCAGAAAATCTGGTCAAATTTACCTGAAAATCCGTTCAGATCGACCTGATAATCCGTTTAAATCGACCTGAAAATCTATTCTATCGACCAGAAAATCCGGTCAAATTCACATGAAAATCTTTTCGATCGACCAGAAAATCCGGTCAAATTCACCTGAAAATCCGTTCGCATCGACCCGGGAATTTGTTCGAATCGACCCGAAAATCTGTTCGAATCAATCCAAAAATCCGGTCGAATTCACCGGAAAATCCGTTCGAATCAACTCGAAAATCTGTTTGAATCGACCCGAAAATTCCGTCAAATTTACCTGAAAATCCGTTCGAATTGACCCAAAAATCTGTTCGAATCGACCCGAATGACCCAAAAATCTGTTCGAATCGACCCGAAATTCCGTTCGAATTCATCTGAAAGTCCGGCCAGATGTACCAGAATATCCGTTCGAGTTCACCTGAAAATCCTTTCCAAACGAACAGAAAATCCGTGCGATCGGGTGGAAAATTTGTTTAAAATTACTAGAAAATCCGTTGGATCGACCGGAATTCCATTTAGGAATGACCTGAAATCTGTACGAAACTACCGGAAATTCCGTTCGAAGCTACTCGAATTTCCGTTCAATATGACTTGAAAATCCGTTTGGAGCTACCTGAATTTCCGCTTGAGATGACTTGAAAATCCGTTCAAAGCTACCTGAAAATCCGCTCAAACTGACCGGAAAATCAGCAGAATATCAAGTCAATCGACCAGAAATCAGGCACCCTTTTCGTCTGAAAATCAGATAGATGTCTGTCCGATTTCTGGCAGAATTTCAGGTCATTTTTTTTCAACAGGGTAACCTCAGAAGTATATCAGATATATTTGGGCCCGAGTGAAATATTCAAAATGGCCTTTTCACACGCTTGCAGTGGAGGAGGTATGTGAACTCGATCTTGCTAGTCTCCTACTCACTCAGACATCTATCGGGAATAGTGCATTTTTTGTACTCTAAACCCATGTCATCCATTAGCAATGACAGATTTACCTCTTGAATTTTCGATACCTAGTTCGACCGAACACTACATGGACCTGGCACATTTAAACCATGTTACATTTAAAAGTATGTATCAGACCTAATGATCCAACTGAGGCAGAGAATGTAAAAGTTGCTCCAATCAACAATTTTATTCATTCTATGTTTGATCAAATTGATATATTCTTCAATCAGGAACTAGTTTCACCACCGAACAATGCCTTTTCATACAGAGCTTATATTGAAACATATCTGAATTATGCTGAGTCTGCTATGAGTTCACATCTAACGGCTGCTCTTTGGTATCTTGATACACTTGGAAACGTAGATCAGTCACCAAACACGGGCAATACTTCAGCAAACGCTAATAAAGGAGCGCTCAGCCGACATAGCTTTACCAAGTCCGGCAAAACTGTCGACATGGTAGGACATCTACATTGTGATTTATCCAATCAACCAAAATTTCTGTTAAATGGCGGTGGAATGTGCTTGAGCCTAGTGCGCAGCCAAGATGCATTCTGCTTAATGGACTTTTCAGATGATGGAACATTCTCGGTACACATCAAGGAAGCAACTCTCATTATGAGACGCGCAAAGATCAGCCCAGGGATACTATTAGCTCTTGCAAACGCTCTTTCAAAAACTACATAACACGCGTGGAGGTCAAATCATTCACAATGCACAGAGGTATTACCGGAGATACTTTGGACAACGTTGTTCTTCAACAGCTACCAAAAAGAATTATCTTTGGCTTCGTCGCTAACAAAGCATTCAACGGTAATAGGTAGCTCAACCCGTTCACTTTCCAACATTTCTCGGTCAATTTTCTATCTTTGTAGGTTGATGGGTCACAAGTTTCAGGAAGGCCATTACAACCACGTTTCGGTGACAATGTTTTCATAGATTCTTTTCACACATTATTCTCCGGTACTGGTATGAATTATTTGAACAAAGATACTGTCATAAATAGATCTACATATGCCGAAGGATATTGTTTGTTTGCTTTTGACTTGACACCTGATCAATTGGGTCATTTCTCTGGAGCTTAGTATGAGCGGGCTGTCTGCGTATAGAAGTGCGTTTTACGCTAGCTCTTACCGAAACGGTCAACTGCATGATTTATACCAAGTTTGACAATGTTCTTGAAATAGATTCTAACAGATAAGTTATAACGGATTTTAATGCCTAAAGAATGGAGAGGGGGTAGGACCTCAACTGCCTGTTCTCCACCAACTGTCATTTACGCGCTCAGTCGTATGTACATCTTTTTTCTCGTAACACGTACTTCAATCCGCAATCTAAGATGAATTACGTCATTGATTTACAAGGTTTTAGAGATAGAGACAATAAATTTATACCAAAAGAAGTGGCTATTGTTTTTATTCAAGAATACGTTGTTAATCATTGAATACTCATATCACTTCACAATTATGAAGAATTACCAGGAGATATCAAGTGCCGAAACAGCTACGTTTCTACACGTTTGCTTGGATTACAGTAGTTGGATGGGGACACGACTTTACGTAAACTACGTCACTATTTTTATATGATTGCCAGAAATGCTACAAGTATATACGTGAGAGATGGGAAAAAAACTAATTACGTATCATCTATAATAGCATGGTCAGTAATAGATATCAGCCTATACACTAACATAGGATTCGTCGAATTAAACAACAGTTTGAGGTAAAAAGTCTGTGCAGCTTTCATTATCTTCACGGAAAATTATATAAAACTGAATACTGCGCTCTCAGGAGAGCACAACTGCTGAAAAGGTGGCTACACACACTACTACTACCTGAACATTTTATCAAAGGTGAGCTGCCAGAAAACAACAGTAGATTGATTTTTCATGGATTACAAATGTATCTTCTACAGAAGGAGCGGCGAAGCTGCATCAAGTTTGAGTTAAAATCACCATTACGAAAATACGAAGTTGACGTCACTAGGGGTGTGCTCGACGAGGAGGACGACGACGTCACTAATAACACCAGTGTTTCTTCTTCAGTGCACACACTTGAAGTTGAAGTAAAAGTATCATGGATACACGAGAAATAGCCCGGTGCTTGGAAGGTTTGAACGCTAAAACCGTCGGTGTCTATGCTCCTGATCGGATTCCTAGGATCCCGAAGTGCACGTTAATATAGTATTCAAGAAAGTTCTGTTGCTGTTCAATTTTTGTAGCAGTTATCAATTTTGAAAAATGGCTAGGTGTGAAACAAGTGACTAGAAAGCATAATTTCCTAACCTTTTGCTGGCTACTGCTTACGCTCTGAACAAGTCATCATCGAAGCGAGTAGCCATTGGCATAAAGATTGGGCAGTCAAGCTATCCTGCTATCAAACTTATCGATTAAGCCTCTTCCCACAAGACGATAACGCTAGACCAAAAAAGTTGGAAAGTTTTCAAGAATTAATTCAAAGCTATTTCCCATTACTTCCGAGATAATTACTCTCCTGATGGAGCATGCGAGGACACTGGGAAAATATCATTACCTGGAAATGGAATAATTTTTCTGACTACGTACGGGCAAAAATCGATTGGTATCTATAAGAATATTCCTCAAGATGATGAATCGACCAGCAGCTGTGCAAACAAAGGACAACGTCTTGTAAATAAACGTGAAGCTGAGTATACCAGCAAACAGCTACAAATAATTTCAAACAGTAAAATCATGAAATAAGGTAATCAAACGTTGACTAGGCCTCCTGGGGAACCACACTAAGAAAACGCGCCTCACGTCTAGCTCATGGCTGGTATGGAAACGATGTGACTTTTTTCTATCTACTTGCGGGAAACTGGGTTATCCTCATTAGTTTTTCCCATCTCTTCTCAGCCAATTTTAACAGCATTAATCCTAAGAGGTTTTACCTGGATCAAGATTGGAAACACTCTGATTTATATGGAAATCAAAAAACAACTGCAAACTTAATTTTCATTTCTATCTATTTATTCAATATGTTATACATTTTTCTAAGGTATATTCTATAGATTTGGTAAAAATTAGACAAAGAAATGTGAATATAATGTGTCGATTACATCCAAGAAATCAGATTGAGCATTATTCATTTTTGTTTGAAAATTTTTCCCTATATGACAGAGAAAAACTCAGTTTATTCTCCATTTTTGAACGATCTACTCGGCATAATTGTTACATGCATAATCTATGTATGGATTGATCATTATTATTATTATTTTTTATTATACTCGGTTACTCAAATATTTATGCTTGTAACAGATATTATGAAAAATTCTTTATCATATAATTACCAAATTGTTGAACACAATTACAGAGATATAATCAGACGATTATTTGGAAAATATGCAGATGAAATTGTTCTATCAACTCCAGATCGACTTGAAACTGATCTTCAAAGTTTTTACAAGTATAAATTATACATAATTACAAAATTAATTTTGGTATCATCTTCATAACAATATTGGCATTGCAGTGTATTTGTGTCACTTGTGCTTGGATACATGTTACTGCTTCAGTATCCAAACACAGAGTGAAAAGTCGAGAACCGTAACTTTCTTCCATGTATTCCATATTTCACTTCATGTGATGGAATATGATCGTCAATTTTGATAAATATACATATTATTTATGTTTCCATGTGTCTTCCAGGATTAAATGTGATGTAATATACAGTGCCAAGAGTGACAGTGCAGTGCAGTGAGTGGAAATACGTCTCAGATGACATATTGTCGTTTGGGACACTACCGCCAGCTCCAACCAAGATATATTAATTAATATCTTGGAAGTTTGGGAGCATTTGACCCTGGGACACACTACCTTGACTCAAACAAACACCAAAAAAAGTTTCAGTCAAGATTGGAGACCTGAATCCCAAGCGGTCTCTTACAGTGAGTCTATCCGTGAGTAACAATTCAGGAAAAGCACAATTTTCATAGGTTTAAAAGGGTTTGCCAATAACTACACACACACACACGCACACACACACACACACACACACACACACACACACACACGGGTGTCCAATTCGCGTGGATCGAATAGGACACTCCCGGCATCACCACTGGAAATAAATGAAACAATTAATAGCTCGCCAATAATTAAATCTTACATGCCCTTTAAATATGCGATAGAACAAATAAAAACTTTCGATGGGTCCGAATATCGAAAACTAACTAAATTTTTGCAGGAATGCAAACGCGCACATGCGAAAGTAAAACCGGAAGAACAGCCACTCGTAATCGGGATCGCTAGAGATAGAATAATCGGCCACGCTAATTCGTTAATGTCCAATAAACAAGACCCAAATTCAATAGAAGAGCTCATTGCTATGCTTAAAGAAGAATTCCCTCGAGCATTTGATCTCAACAGCGCGCAAGACGAATTAAAATATCAAAAACAGGCCGAAGGAGAATCGGTAAATGCATTCGGTGCTAGAATTAGTGAAATTTTAAATGTCGCGATAGAGGCCGTGATCGAAAAATATAATAACGTCGAAGCAGTTGGGGTGATTGCAATGTTAAAACAAGCTGCAATCAGGTGCTTCACACTGGGATTGCGAGATCGAATGCTAAGCTCCCTCATGAGCAACGAAAACCCCATTTTACTATCTCAGGCAATAAGCACTGCTTCACACCTAGAGATACAAAACGAAGATAGGAATAAACTTTTCGGTTTCGCGATGAACAAGGACATCCCAAAATCCAACGGAAATGAAATTAAAGTTTACAATATAACAAAACCAAAAACATGTTTTGGGTGCGGAGAAGAGGGCCACTTCAAAGCACAATGTCCTAAAAAACAGCATTACACGCCATATTCAATACTATTTTGCACCTTCTGTTCTAAAAGAGGACATGAGGAGGATAACTGTCGAAATAAATTCAAATTCCCTAAGTAGACAAGAAAATAACGTAGAATCTCGAAATGATGTAAATACTAAAAACACTCACCCTCACTCGCAACATTTAAACTGGCAGGCGGCTCCCCAGCCGAATGTCCCGGGGAGCAAGATAATAGTGGGACGCGCAAATGCTACAGAATCCAATATGAACAAAAAGAAAATGAATTAATTAGTTTACCAACGGCTGCTATAGAGAACGAGGCATTCATAAATGGAATTAGTAATCTTTTAGTCGACACAGGCTCACAATTAAATTTAATCAAAGAAAACACTCTATCCCCATTTATAAATGTAAACACTAATAAAATTTTTCATTTAGCGGGAATAGGTAAAGGTCTCAAGCGAACATATGGCGAAGTATGCATATGGATAAAAGACGTAGAAATAAATTTTCAAGTAGTAAGTAACGAATTCCCCATTGAGCAAGCAGGGATATTAGGCCTACCCCTTCTCAAAAAGCAAAAGGCATCACTAAAATTCGATGACATAATTCCCAGCAGCCTTGTATTGGGAGACGAAGTGATTGGCTTGAACGAGCATGTTTTATTCAATCTAGAACCGAGAACTAAAACATTAATTTCAATTCCAATAAAAAATAAGGAGATGAAAATAGGATATTTACCAAGAATAGAGACAGGAGACGATATTTACCTTGGAGAAGCTATTGTCACCAAAAACGACGGGTTCGCCAAGATCTTTGTGACAAACTCCACAGCTTCACATGTTAAACTATCGTTGCCACCGGTCAAGTTGCTCGATTTCGAGTTCGTCACTTCGTCAAACAAAACACATGGCTCCGAAAAACAAGAATCGAATGATGATAAAAAAGCGGCAGATAGACTCAGAAAATTAGCCGAAATAATAGACCTTCAAGACCTCAACGAGGAAGAAATAGCTTCACTTTTTTCAGTAATATACGAATTCTCAAATCAATTTTTTCTCCCGGGAGATAAACTAGGTTGTACCCAAGCAGTAAAACATAAAATAATTACAAATGACGAAATTCCAGTGTACAAAAGGCAGTATAGATTCTCACCAGCTCAAAGAAAAGAAATTGACAGTCAAATAGATAAACTACTTGAAAATGATATTATTGAACCTTCACACAGCCCATGGAATTCGCCAGTTTTTATTATACCCAAAGAGAGCACTCTTGAAGGAGACAAAAAATACCGAATGGTCATAGATTACCGGGAATTAAACAGTAAAACAGTTAAAGATAGATACCCCCTTCCCAACATCACCGATATACTAGATCAGTTAGGCGGGGCAAAATATTTTAGCGTCCTCGATTTAGCTTCGGGATTCCACCAAATACCTCTCGACATTAATTCAAAGGAAAAAATGGCATTTTCGACCCCGAACGGATACTATCACTTCAAGCGCTTGAGTTTTGGATTATGTAATGCCCCCCCCCCAACATTTGCGCGAGCTATGTCTAATATACTTTCAGGGTTACAGAATATAGAACTATACATTTTTATGGACGGCGTAGTAATTTTCGCAAACTCTCTAGAAGAACATGCGCATAAATTGAAAAATTTCCTCGGCCGATTAAAAACGCATAATTTAGCACTCCAACCAGAAAAGTGTCATTTTTTAAGAAAAGAAGTAACATACTTAGGTCACATAATTAGCCAGGAGGGAATAAAACCAGATCCACAAAAAGTAAAAGCGGTAAAAATGTCTCCAGTCCCTAAAACAAAGAAAAATATTAAGCAATTTTTAGGTTTAATAGGATATTACCGTAGATTCATAAAAAATATGGCAAAAATCGCGAAACCACTCACGCAGTTATTAAAGAAAAAAGTTGCTTTTAAATGGAACCAATACTAATATTTCCAAATTTCGATAAGCCTTTTCTGGTTACTTGCGACGCGTCGAATGTAGCGATCGGCGCAGTACTTAGTCAAGGACCAGTAAATAACGATTCACCCATCGCGTATGCGTCCAGAACACTATCGGAAACTGAAATTAACTATTCTACTACAGAAAAAGAACTATTAGCAATCATTTTTGCGGTAAAACATTTTCGACCTTACCTGTATGGAAATAAGTTCACATTAGTAACTGATCATAGACCTGTAACATTTTTACATAACACAAAATATCCAAATTCGAAATTAATGAGGTGGAAATATAAACTCAGTGAATTTGACTACGATATAGTATATAAACAAGGTAAAGTCAACTCGAATGCTGATGCCTTGTCACGTAACCCAGTGCAAACCGATAATATTCTCCCAAATTCAAACCCACAAGAAAATATATCCAATAATACTGAAAATAAACACCTAGACAACGCCAACTTTTACCTTGTAGAGTCGCAAAAGATTTTAATCTGCGCAGACGAATTATCGGTTGCAGATCCTACAACGAGGGAGGGGGCTGAGTCTAGATTAGATGATTATGATAATGAACTTATAATTGGAAATATTCTTTTGTCCCTTACAAAATTGAAATACATAGACATAAATAGTGAGGCAAACGCTGTGGAGTTAGGAGGAAACCTAAACAGTGATTATAACACTGTGGTGAATGTTCAAGAAACAAACAGTGAGTTGAACACTGTAGACTCAAACCAATTACGGAGCTCGCAAGCCAATTTTCCAAAGCAAGACAGTGCAATATTGGCAATAAAATCAATCGAGACAGTGAAGTATTCATTTAAACCAGGGAAAAGATTACGAGACTCAAAATTGGAGGAGAGCCGAATGTCGAAAAAACATGACCAGAGAAAATATGTATTCCCCGCCCTAGCTATCCAAAATCCAACCATAATCCAAAGCAAAGATGACCTACATATGCGAAAAGACAATCTTATTCATTTCACTTCATTAGACGGCACGATCTCATCTAAAGTTGGACTTGACCTACTCAATAAAAATAAATTTTCAATTAATCAAATGATTAACGAAAATGTAAAAATAGGAGATGCATCAACTTGGCCTACAGATAAATTTCACATCATTTATTTATTCATCAAAAACAGATTCAACGAAACACCAGAATTGGTACATTTAAAATCATCAATAGAATCATTAAAAATTGTTTTAGACCATTTTGAATTAAAAATATTCAGCATCTCCAAATTCAACAACGACTTAGACGTAATTGACTGGGCATATGTAGAGCATCTTTTGGAAACAACATTCACCAATCCCGAATATATAATAACAGTTTGCACTGGGGAGGTAATCGTACCGAACGAAGCAGAAACCATGAACCTAATAAAGGAGTATCATGACTCGGTAGTAGGCGGTCATGTAGGAGTAACTAAAGTTTATAGGAGACTTAGGGAAGATTTTTATTGGAATAATATGCAGAAAGACGTAGAAAATTATATAAGAAATTGTCCAAGCTGCCAGAAAGCAAAAATTAGTAAACCTAAAACTAGAATGCCAATGCGCATAACGGATACTCCAAAGAAAGCTTTCGATAAGGTACAGCTAGATATTGTTGGCCCATTACCCATAACAAACAAGAGAAATCGGTATTTACTTACTTTACAATGTAATCTAACTAAGTATTCGGATGCCATCCCACTCCCAAATATTGAATCAAAAACTATTGCACTGGCTCTCGCAGAACAGTTCATAACCAGGTTTGGGTGTCCCACTGCAATTCACAGCGACCAAGGCACTTCGTTTACAAGCCAAATTATGAAAACATTCTGCCAAATATTCAAAATACAGCAAATAAAATCAACAGAATTTCACCCTCAGTCCCTGGGCTCTCTGGAACAAGCGCATAGAATATTCATGGAATACTTGAAACAATATTGCACCGAAAGAGATTGGGACGACTGGATTAGATATGCTATTTTTTCATATAACACCTCAGTCAGAGAGTCGACCGGGTACACTCACCAACTAGTATTCGGGTGCACCGTTAACATTCCTACGGAATTCGCACAAGAACGTATACACCCAACCTTCATTGACTACTTTGAATCATTATCATTGAAAATCACAACTACACAGACATTAGCTGCTCAGAACCTAGACAAATTCAAACAAAAAACTAAAAGATACTACGATAAAAATATAAATCCTACAGAATTCAAAGTAGACGATGACGTGTATCTACTGAGAGAGCCAAAAAAATCAAAATTCGATGATAATTGGGATGGCCCGTACAAAGTGATTAGAGTACTAAAACTGAATAACAATAAAATGAAAATAGTTCACTACGATAAACTTAAACTCGCTTGCATTAGACCTGATCCACTACCGTAATTCAGAAATAAGCGATTGTTTATAAGCTACCAATGTATAAAATTCTGACATAAGTTTAAATAAATTTATAGGAAGTAGAAATAAATTCGAATAGTAATAGGACTCTATGTTACCAATGTATATATATGTATATACATATAACTAAGTTAGACAAGGATGAGGAATCGAGCTCAGAGCACGACACGACGCGATACGATTAGTAATAATCCATATTATAAGCTATTGATAAGACCTACAAATATTTCACTCATGTCAAAAATAAATATATGAATAAATAAGATAAACAAAAAAAAAAAATCCGTTTTACAACAAAAACGAATTTTTTTCCGGGGGAAAGGAAGGTGTCGCGTCGTGCAAAACTGCGTTTGAGTTTACCCATTAGTATGTAGAGAAATAGTAATATAACGCGTCGTAATACGATACACATTCAAATCCTAGAATTTATATAGAAAGTAAGGACAGTTAGGTCATTAAGAATTCGTACATAGAATTTGGCATATATTTATAACAGTTAGGTCATTAAGAACTTGTACGTAAATTTCGGCAGATATTTATAACAGTTAGATCATTAAGAGGCTGTGCGTGCCGATCTAGCAAAACAGCAGGATTAACAAATTGTAACTAGGAAATATCGAGTTGCCTAATGATACCTGTCATTAAGCGGTAGTTATTCCCCAGAGATTAGCCACCTTTATACCTGGCCACCGAAGGGTCACACATACCCGAAGCCCGATACCTGCGTACCTGCTCCTTATTCGTGGAGAAAGTTCCTTCCACTTAGAAACACACCAATCACGAGCAAAGGAAAAACCTATCTCCCCTCCCGAACTTGTATTTGTAACCTGCAGTGGCAGGAAAGCAAGAGGGGGAGGACACTGATCGCAGACCTCGACCTGCACGGACGAGTACTTGGACTGACTTTTTCGAGTTTTAATAAAATCAGCTTGGTTAACTTAACCTACTAAGTCTCTTACTTCAATTTCCCTCAAATACAATTTTCCCAAGTCCAATCTATATTAGAGTCTCACGTGTCCATATCGGGCAACTCGTGGTTCGTGGCGAAGACGAATTTTAACGCGCTCACACATAAAGGATACAACAATATATGGGTGATTCTCTGTGAAGTGAGAGAGTGAAAATGAAAAAAAATTCTGAAATTTTTTTTATGAATTCTAGAAGACTCCATCATGTCCCCTAAATTTTACTAGAATTTTTTATACCATATGTCCCATCCTGACAGAGGCTCAAAGTGGTGGAGTTTGCAATATTAGACATTTTTTGAGGACCTTTGACGTCATTAACAATTTTTTTGTACACATACTGAATGAAAAATGTGATACATTGTTTTCAGAAAATTTAATTTCAATTCATAAGATAAGCAAGTTTTGCAAATAGTATCTTCATTATCGACATCAAGCTCTCGAGGCTCAAACGCCAATCACATGTTCCCATATGGAGACTGTACTCTGTCTCCGAGGCTATTTACTATAGCTTACCAACTATAAGTGTCATATGTTAGTAAACTGTGTTGAACATCTGAGATGCTGTGTTTCAGTGTTATTATTACTCACAGTTTGAGAAATTGTGAATGAAGTTTTTCTCATTGCTTGTACAAATGTTCTCCATTGTACGAGCAGATCTTCATCTTCAACGTAGGTAGCTGATCAGTTTTCCATGGGATGGAGTTGCAGCAAGATTCAGATAAGTATATACTTTTAACCTGTACTTTCTTACCCTATCTATTTTCTCTAAGAATGTGATTCTTTGCTGTTCATGTTTTTTGTTACAGGTGTGCTGAACAGGACCAAAATTGGAATGAATATGAGTTGGGTGCTAATTAAGTGTAAGCAGAATATTATTTAAGGTTACCAATTTGACAGCAAGTGATCAGAATTGAAATTGAAATTCGATTCTGACCCTAAATTGTCATATAATTTGAATGTATTCGTGTCACTTGTACTTGGATAAAAGTTGTTATTACTTTATTATCCAAGCCCAGAGTGGGAAATCATGAACCGTGTCTTTTTTCATCAATTTATTCTATATTTCATTTTGTTCGAGTGCAATATTTTTGTGAATTTGAGTAATGTAACTAAACTAAGTGATTCTATGTGTCTTGCAGGACATTAAATGCAGCAGGATCCGACAAGTGGTAGTGAATATGAAGTTCATTCAAAGGAAATACACCTCACGAGGGAAATTCTGATTCAAGGCAAGAATTCTACGGCTCCAACCAAGATGTAATAATCAATATCTTAGGAGTATTGGATTATTACACCTTGGGGCTCTGGATATCACCTATTCTTGACTGGAACAAACATGAAAAGAAGTTTGGTCAAGATTGGTAACTCAAATGTGTAATGGATCTATTGGTGAGTGAAAAACTCTTGATAGAATAACCATTTCTGAGTTGGCGACAAGTGTGAGACTCGAGTATGGGATCAAATTGAGTGGGAATTTCAGCAAACCAATACAGTGAATCAAAAGTATGAAGAGAAAACTAGACTAACATGTATACATATAAGTGATATATGCAGTCACCCATTTTTAGGGTATTTTCTTAATTTCTATGATATATTGATTGATTAAAAAAAAGGGATCAAATGGTTCGTCATTAGTTCTTCAAATAATTGATGAGGTACCTAAGAGCATTCTGGTAAGTTTTTTCGTAATTGGTTAGTTGAAGTTGACAACATCTCCTATAGTATCTAAACTGTAATAAGAATACGTAATACTCCAACTATATGAGGAATTAATCAGAATGAATACTGAAGAAATAATAAATTGACTCATGTGTCTATTATGGATTTCATCTTTTTTTGAGCAATATAAGAGATAAACTAGTTCTGCCACATGCTTGACGCAACATTTTTACTTTTTCTAAAAAAGGTTTTTTTGAGGATTTCAATTCTTTTCGCGGAGTATAATATATTATGAAAATAATAATCAATAAAATGTATATGCATTAGCGTCAGTAATAAAATTAAATAGATATTTTTCCAAAATACAAATATTTATATGGATGAGCGATACACAAAATAAATATATGTGATCAGTAGAAAATAATTGATCTATTACCTGAATTTAAGACAAGACATCAAAATTCATAACATGTTTTCTTCTAACTATTTTTACATAAGTAAATGGTGGTTTAGGATGACGATGTCGGCGTGTCGACTGAATATTTGAATAAGGATATAACCTGATACCCGATAATGTCCAGGTGGCTAGGGTCGCTGATGACAGTGTCCTGAGGATGCGCTTCTGGTATTTTTGTTTGAGGGAGCTGACTACTTTGACTACCTGGACATCATTAAGATCCAGAGTCAGCTACTTGGAACACCGTCATCGGGTACCCTAGCTACCTGGACATCGTTTGGGTCTAGAGTCAGGTACTCCAACCAAAAATACCAGGAGCGCACCATTGGAACACCATCATCGGGTACCCTGACTACCTGGACTTCGTTCGGGTCCAGGGTCAGCTGCTTCAAGCGAAAATTCCAGGAGCGCACCCTTGGAACACCGTCATCGGGAACCCTGACTATCTGGACTTCGTTCGGGTCTAGGCTCAGGTCCTCCAACGAAAAATACCAGGAGCGCATCCTTGGAACACCGTCATCGGGAACTCAGACTATCTGGACTTCGTTCGGGTCCAGGGTCAGCTGCTTCAAGCGAAAATTCCAGGAGCGCACCCTTGGAACACCGTCATTGGGAACCCTGACTATCTGGACTTCGTTCGGGTCTAGGATCAGGTCCTCCAACCAAAAATACCAGGAGCGCACCCTTGGAACACTGTCATCGGGTACCCTGACTATCTGGACTTCGTTCGGGTCCAGAGTCAGGCACTCCAACTAAAAATACCAGGAGCGCACCATTGGAACACCGTCATCGGGTACCCTGGCTACCTGGACATCATGCGGGTCGAGGGTCAGCTGCTTCAAGCAAAAATTCCAGGAGCGCACCCTTGGAACACCGTCATCGGGTACCCTGACTACCTGGACATCATTCGGGTCCAGGGTCAGGTACTCCAACCAAAAATACCAGGAGCGCACCCTCGGGACACCGTCATCGGGTACCCTGACTACCTGGACATCGTTCGGGTCCAGGGTCAGGTACTCCAACCAAAAATACCAGGAGCGCACCCTTGGAACACTGTCATCGGGTACCCTGACTATCTGGACTTCGTTCGGGTCCAGAGTCAGGCACTCCAACTAAAAATACCAGGAGCGCACCTTTGGAACACCGTCATCGGGAACCCTGACTACCTGGACATCGTGCGGGTCCAGGGTCAGCTGCTTCAAGCAAAAATTCCAGGAGAGCACCCTTGGGACACCGTCATCGGGTACCCTGACTACCTGGACATCGTTCGGGTCCAGGGTCAGGTACTCCAACCAAAAATACCAGGAGCGCACCCTTGGAACACTGTCATCGGGTACCCTGACTATCTGGACTTCGTTCGGGTCCAGAGTCAGCTGCTTCAAGCGAAAATTCCAGGAGCGCACCCTTGGAACACCGTCATCGGGAACCCTGACTATCTGGACTTCGTTCGGGTCTAGGCTCAGGTCCTCCAACGAAAAATACCAGGAGCGCATCCTTGGAACACCGTCATCGGGAACTCAGACTATCTGGACTTCGTTCGGGTCCAGGGTCAGCTGCTTCAAGCGAAAATTCCAGGAGCGCACCCTTGGAACACCGTCATTGGGAACCCTGACTATCTGGACTTCGTTCGGGTCTAGGATCAGGTCCTCCAACCAAAAATACCAGGAGCGCACCCTTGGAACACTGTCATCGGGTACCCTGACTATCTGGACTTCGTTCGGGTCCAGAGTCAGGCACTCCAACTAAAACTACCAGGAGCGCACCATTGGAACACCGTCATCGGGTACCCTGGCTACCTGGACATCATGCGGGTCGAGGGTCAGCTGCTTCAAGCAAAAATTCCAGGAGCGCACCCTTGGAACACCGTCATCGGGTACCCTGACTACCTGGACATCATTCGGGTCCAGGGTACAGGTACTCCAACCAAAAATACCAGGAGCGCACCCTCGGGACACCGTCATCGGGTACCCTGACTACCTGGACATCGTTCGGGTCCAGGGTCAGGTACTCCAACCAAAAATACCAGGAGCGCACCCTTGGAACACTGTCATCGGGTACCCTGACTATCTGGACTTCGTTCGGGTCCAGAGTCAGGCACTCCAACTAAAAATACCAGGAGCGCACCTTTGGAACACCGTCATCGGGAACCCTGACTACCTGGACATCGTGCGGGTCCAGGGTCAGCTGCTTCAAGCAAAAATTCCAGGAGAGCACCCTTGGGACACCGTCATCGGGTACCCTGACTACCTGGACATCGTTCGGGTCCAGGGTCAGGTACTCCAACCAAAAATACCAGGAGCGCACCCTTGGAACACTGTCATCGGGTACCCTGACTATCTGGACTTCGTTCGGGTCCAGAGTCAGGCATTCCAACTAAAAATATCAGGAGCGCACCTTTGGAACACCGTCATCGGGAACCCTGACTACCTGGACATCGTGCGGGTCCAGGGTCAGCTGCTTCAAGCAAAAATTCCAGGAGCGCACCCTTGGGACACCGTCATCGGGTATCCTGACTACCTGGACATCGTTCGGGTCCAGGGTCAGGTACTCCAACCAAAAATACCAGGAGCGCACCCTCGGAACATCGTCATCGGGTACCCTGACTACCTGGACATCGTCCGGGTCCAGGGTCAGCTGCTTCAAGCAAAAATTCCAGGAGCGCACCCTTGGGACACCGTCATCGGGTACCCTGACTACCTGGACATCGTTCGGGTCCAGGGTCAGGTACTCCAACCAAAAATACCAGGAGCGCACCCTTGGAACACTGTCATCGGGTACCCTGACTATCTGGACTTCGTTCGGGTCCAGAGTCAGGCATTCCAACTAAAAATACCAGGAGCGCACCTTTGGAACACCGTCATCGGGAACCCTGACTACCTGGACATCGTGCGGGTCCATGGTCAGCTGCTTCAAGCAAAAATTCCAGGAGCGCACCCTCGGAACATCGTCATCGGGTACCCTGACTACCTGGACATCGTTCGGGTCCAGGGTCAGGAACTCCAACCAAAAATACCAGGAGCGCACCGTTGGAACACCGCCATCGGGAACCCAGACTATCTGGACTTCGTTCGGGTCCTGGGTCAGCTGCTTCAAGCGAAAATTCCAGGAGCGCACCCTCGGAACATCGTCATCGGGTACCCTGACTACCCGGACATCGTTCGGGTCCAGGGTCAGCTG
This sequence comes from Aphelinus atriplicis, assembly GCA_020882685.1. Lineage (NCBI taxonomy): Eukaryota > Metazoa > Arthropoda > Insecta > Hymenoptera > Aphelinidae > Aphelinus > Aphelinus atriplicis. The sequence goes on from JAJGQD010000032.1 coordinate 884,342, forward strand.
CTTCAAGCAAAAATTCCAGGAGCGCACCCTTGGGACACCGTCATCGGGAACCCTGACTACCTGGACATCGTGCGGGTCCAGGGTCAGCTGCTTCAAGCAAAAATTCCAGGAGCGCACCCTTGGGACACCGTCATCGGGTACCCTGACTACCTGGACATTGTTCGGGTCCAGGGTCAGGCACTCCAACCAAAAATACCAGGATCGCATCCTTGGAACACCGTCATCGGGAACCCTGACTATCTGGACTTTGTTCGGGTCCAGGGTCAGGCACTCTAACCAAAAATACCAGCGCGCACCCTTGGAACACCGTCATCGGGTACCCGGGCTACCTGGACATCGTACGGGTCCAGGGTCAGCTGCTTCAAGCGAAAATTCCAGGAGCGCACCCTTGGAACACCATAACTTTGGTAGTTTTCGTCCGATTGACTTGAAATTTGGTGTGCGTACTCTTCGAACCTAAATGAAAAACTTCGTCGCGAGAAGTTTTCTGTGGTTCGAATTTCCTCACACAGTTTTTTTTGTCAAAGTTGAAAAATTAGTTGCTTTGTTTGCCGATTTTTTTGTATCGCTCGATTGAACTTTTTGGCCAACGTGATAACATTGTCAGCATCGCTGGGATTTCCCGCGTATGCTAAAAAATTTTCAAGTGATTCTGAGCAATAGCAGCTGAGATAACGCGATTTGCGTTTTTGGAAGTCGCGTTTACCGCGCTTCGGCCGGGCCGCGTGGCGGCCACCGTTCCAGCCCGTGGTAACACTTTCCGTGATACGTGTAACAGAAATTCTGTCACCCGTATCAGAATAGTATATTATGCAACTAGTGCGTGAAATGCGATTTCACGAGTTGCATACGATATTTTATGTTATAAGTGATCCAAACGCGAATTTCACGCATCGGTTTCCGTGTGTGAAATATTTCACGCATCGATTTCCGTGCGTGGATTGAGCATTTATGATCACGTATAACATAAAAACTGTATACGGTGCGCTCTCTCGTGACTCTCCGTGCCAAGATTCGTGTTACTATATAGTGTAACAGGATTCATGTCGCAGAGGGCTCTCCGTGTATACTGAAATGAAGTATGATCAAAAATTGAAAAAAAAACTTCATATTATTCCATAGAAATATTTCAATTCAAAAATGAAAATCAATCACTCACGAGCAATGATCTCTCGCTCGCTGTCGCTCGCTCGAGTCTTTCGAGTGGATTTTAATTAAAAAATTTACAAAACATTCTATCATCTTCAATATTCAATTCAGTTTGAATAAGTTATACTTTTAAATTATTGTAAACAGATATCAATCGACAACATGATGCATATAAATTATATCTCTATATTCTTCTCTTTCGATCCATCACACTACATGATCTTCAAATCGTCATTTTCTGAGTTGTTTATCAGATAGAAAATTGGAAAAAATGATTTTCGGCAACGCGGCAAGTTTTCTATGACGTATATTACGCCCCCACGTCCATTTTTCTGGATTTCTTACCTCAGACTATGAAAATGCTCATTTCACTCTATAAATCTGCAAGATGAGATTTTGAATAGATAACCCATTTATATTATTTTTTAACGTTATCCTGGAATCAAACGTCGAATAATTGTTTTTATGGTCAATACGCCCCCACAGTATGAATTTTTCCAACACATAGCCAGTTCAAATTGTAGCTTTTGACCTCCTCTTCCGACCCATTATACCGAATTTCCTTCAAATCATAATTTTCCAAGTTGTTTTTTCGCTTTATTTTTTCGTATGACGAAAATGCGACTGAGGCCGGATTCGTTATCAGCGACCTCAAAAACACATGTATACCAATTTTTACGAGAAACCATCGAGGCAAAAACTGTTTAACGTAAATAGTTAACTTGGCATATTACATTCAGATGTGTCCTTACACACACACATACACACATATTTACATACACACACACACGCTCACAAGCAATCGCACTCAAGTGCGCACGTACCGCACCAACTCCGAACTCGAAAAAACGCCGCAAAATAAAATTAAACCTGAGATAGATCTTTCTATAAAGTAAAATCTGAGTTAGATCTTTCTTTAAAAGTCGATTTGAAAACGATCTTTCTATACTGCTCGATTCGGAATAGATCTTTTCATTCCGTTCGATTCGAGATAGATCTTTTTATTCCGCTCGATTCGAGATAGATCTTTTTATTTCGCTCAATTCGAAATAGATCTTTTTATTTCGCTTAAATCGAAATAGATCTTTCTTTATCGCGCTTCTGAGATCGTTGCTTTTTCCCCCCAGGCGACGATGTGCAATATAACAATCTTACATGCAGAGTGTTAATCTAGTCAGTGTCTAGTAAAGTGTGTTAGTTTTGTATTCGTTGTTTATTATCAAGTAGCTCACGGTTTATGGAGAGACGTTTAGAAAAACTTCATGTTATTAAAAATCGTTTTCTCCTGTAAATCATGTAGCATATTTGTAAATGTTATTTCTAAGATGTTTTATTTGTGTTTGACTGAAAAAGTTTCACAAAATGACGAATCAGATTGACAGATTATGATGTCTCGTGTCAGTATTAAATCATAACGCATGTGTTTAATAGAACATTATCACTTCGGAGAATATGCATACGCAATATTGCATTATCATTGACAACAAAATTATGTATGCAATCAAAAATTCCTTGCTCTTAGAGAAATAGTTTAAGTTCTAGCGACTCCGACCTTTTTGGAGCTGATAGCCGCCATGGAGGAGCTTTATAGAAACGCACCATTTGGCTTAGATGCCTCGATATATTTTCAAACATTTTAGTGCAATATTTCATATTGATGCAGGATAGTGAGGTGTAGAAGTCGTCTGTAGATGACATAGTTTGAACATGATAGTCAAGATGACATCAAGATCAGTCTCAATTTCAGAACCAATTTATTCAAGAGCCTGGCTTCATTGCTCCACGCTCTTACAGCTTTCCATTGATGCTCAAGATAATTTTCCTGTACTCCACTTTATTAAATACCATCAATTCTAATTCTTAGATTCTTTTACTTATTCACGTGTATTCTCTTTTGTACTGGAATTATTCTTCCAGGGTATGTAAGTAAATAAATATTGAGTTCCAAAGAGAATACATTCTCATTTTAGTCATTGTATCAAGGTAATGGAGTTGAGAAGAACTTTTTGGGAAAATGACAAAATCTAGTTTTCTCTTATTTAATGAATTATGTCAGCAATCGAATGTATTTGTCTGAAACTATTCATCAAAATACACTTAAGTTATGTAATATGAGATTGGAAAGTAGGATGTATATTTCAAACTCTATATCACCTCTACCGTGGGATATATATTGCTTATATAGAAGAAACTAAATTTTCCGTACTTTTCTATTTTGTGGAAAATACATTCTCACCCATAATATTTTCATCCGTAACCTCTCTATATTAAAAGCTAGACCACCGCCACCACCACCATCATCAAATTTCGATCCTTTATTTCTATTCCTACTCTTCATTCCTTACTTCTATCCCTCATTTTCATCTCTCACTTATATCCCGTAATATCATCCCTTCGTTTCATCCCTTATTTTCACATCTTCGTTTCATCCCTCATTTTCATCCCTCCGTTTACCTTTCATTTTCATCCCTCCGTTTCCCTTTCAATTTCATCTCTGCGTTTTATCTATTCTTTCCTACTTATCACTAATTATTTCTATTTTTGTTCAATGTTTCAATTTATCTTCAAATTTCATTCTTTCATTCAATGCTTTGTTTATGCTGAATCGTAGTTTCATCTGTCAGCTACCTATGAGGTCTAGTTTCTCTTTCTTCTCTATCTGAGAGTTGAATTATCGAAGTTCGTAATTAAAAGAAACAGGGAAATATATAGAAATTTGTGATTTTCCAGGAATTTCTATAAAATAATTGAATATTTGGATCAATTCGATTGTAAAGAAAAATTCATATTTGGTGGTTTTATCCCTCAGACTGCTTTGATTGTCCATCTCATTTTTTACTTCGATCTTCCAATTTTATTCTTTAATTTTTTCTCTGCGATACCGTGTTTGAGAACGGCATTTATGCAATAAAGTATGATAAACAGCTCGAGCATTTTCTTTACAGTATTGATTCTGTAGTATTAGACTCTGTAGTATCAATGAAATCAAGATCAATACGAGGTGTTATCAAAAATTACCCGGAATGTTCAAATTTTGTGCTTCAAATCTATTCTCATTTACAAGAATAATTCGTGCCTTAAACTGAAAAAATTAATATTTCTTTGTTGAAACGTGAATGAATCGACAATCAAATACATATATTTAAAAAGTATAGGCAACGAGCAATAATCTCTCGTTCGATATCGCTCGCTCGAGTGTGTTTTGGGCTTTTACGGTAGAACTATTTGCAATATTGAATCATATAGAAAACAATAAAATAATCTTTCCAATTTTCTCATTCATCAGCCCTAAAATCGCAAAATCATCTGAAACAGATTATTATACCCGATAGTATCGTGGATACAGTTCACATCGTATGACTTTTTCCTAGTTTACTTAATGGTCTCTCCATCACAAGAGACAAAAACAATTTTGATTCATGGATTTTACGTCCACGCATACAAATAATCGAATTTCCTACGATATGAAAAGGATGTGTTTAATCGACTCTATAGATTGGTAACAGCAAAATTTTCATGATAACACTGTTTTATATTTCGTTTTAATAATTATCACAGAACAAGTTACTAAAACATGATTTTTTTCATGTTACACACCCACGCATAAATTTTTGAAAATGTTCAGCATGATATATAAAAGTCTATTGAATGATTGGTCAGATTCAAATGAGCATTGCACTACTATTTCCACATTTCGTGCCCACGCATCAATTTCTTGAAAGTTTCAACCATGAAGTATGAAAGCTTATTCAATGATCTTTCGATCAGTCATACTTAAATATGCACCACACCATCAATTAACGTATTTTTCTCAACGCATACATTGAAATACCAATTTTCGAGTACGTACTGCATGCCCACGCAACGATATGTTTCAATTTTTCACGATGAAGAATAAAAATGCTGAAGCAGCTGTGACGTTGGGATAAATTGACGCGGCGCGCGTACTTAGTCAATCGCGATTTCAGAGCCAAGCTTGCGCTTATAGCTCGGGTAACCGGAGAATAAGGATAATAATTCCGTCTTGGTGACACGTTCGCGATACACTGAATTTATAAAACACACAGAAAAAGAATATAGAAGAAGAAAAGGTAGAGTATAAAGACAGCAGTGATTCTATCGCGTGAATTGATTAAAAGACTTGCCTAAAGACCTCTAAATACTAATCGTCCAGCCACTCAACTCTCAACATGCGAGAGAGACCAGACACGTTTAGGGTTAAAGTGTGGGTGAGGTAAATGGGAATTAGAGGGAGATAAATTAAACAAGACTTACTCTTTTGTCCTTTATTCGTCAATGAATTCTCTTTTGTTCTTTGATGAAAGCGTCTGTTCTGATGATTCCTGATTTGAAGTTTTCGATAAAATGAAGGTCACTCCAAGAGTGCCTGTTAACAGCTACGGGAGACTAAGTCCCAACGGAGAGGGTGCTCCTCGAGAGAGGTGCTGACCCTTCAAGCCTAGTCGAACGAGTGACGCTTTTCATCAAGAACAATAGAATTGCGAATTTGGAATGAATAAAAAAAGATGGCTTTGATAACGCATGACACGGGAGAAGAGTATATCGGTTTGTTTTCTGTTGATTTTCAATATGATATCTTTTAATCAGTGGTGCACATCCGCTGATCTTACTTAAATGTAAAATGATACTTTTCGAAAAATTAAGGAGTTCCCACGAACGTTACAAATAGTTTAAGCTTAATTCATATTCGCATATCTCATAGTTCATAACACATATTTCCCAAAACTCCGTGAACATGAAAATAACGTAATGCGCTTGCATTACGTCACACAGCTCTATTGATCCATATGGATTTTTTTAATGATATATCTTGCACATCTTTCTGAAAATGGGCTTTTCCCCCATTCCACGCCCACGCATCAATTATTTCAAAGTTTTAATCATGGATATGAAAGCCCATCCGATAATATTTCGATCGATCACACTTGAAATCGCACATATCATAATTTCACGTATTTTTCTCAAAGCATTAAAATCACAAATTACTACACGAATTTTTAAGTACGTACTTTACGCCCATGCATCGACATATTTCAGTTTTTCACGATTAAAAATGAGAGCGCTCAATAAGCTCTACTGATCTGTTTGATTCGGATTTTCATCGTGACGCAGATTGATCAATTTTTTCAACGATCAATCATGTACATCTTTCTCAAAATCACTTTTTCCCACATTTTACATCCACGCATCAATTTTTTCAACCATGAAACACTAAAACTCTTCCAAGGATCTATTAGTCAGACCCAAATTTGCATCGTACAATTATTTCATAGTTTTTTTCTCATAGTTTATCGGCTAAGAAAAAAAACCAACGCATCGATTTTTTAAAAAATTTCAATATGGAATATTAAAGTGCAGGCAATTTACTTTCGATCCGTCTTTTCCGTTTCCATGCAAATCGACTCCTTCATTGATGTTTCTTCACATGAAAATTACCAGAGAATTAACTTTATATTATAACTAGCATCCTCCTTCGTGGCGTTGCCAGTAGGTAGGCTATAGCGGTTCTAACACAGTGGCGGTTCTAACACATGGCAGCAATTGTAGCCCCCCCCCCCCGCCATTTTTCCACCCACTACCTTCTGCTCTGATGACGTCTTCGATAGCGGGGAATCATAGATTTTATAAGAGTCAATTGTTATATTTAAATACAATCCATTGGTTCTGGAAACAATGGTTTATTAGCCTCAAAAACGAATTGTTTTATTAAACGGACATTGTGTAGAGCACAGCTAGCCTTGTAAGCTCCATTATGATGTGGATATACTGTGGCAAGCTTAATCTTATCCAATGGGGGGTAACCCATTTCCGCTATATCTTGAACATTGAATTTGAACCGTTCGAGCCATTTCTTTTGTATGGAGCCTGCAACAAGCACTTTCCTTGCATCATACAATGATTCACGAAGAGTATCACCTATTGCTGTGTAGGAACGATCTCCTGCATTTCAAGCTATACCATGATAGTGACGTTCAAGCCAAATATTCTGCTGTTTATACTTTTCAGTGAGCCGTTTCCAAGGAAAGGGTGCCGAAAATAAAAATACTTGCGGTTCAGCGTCTTTTTCATTCAATGGAAGAATGGCGAGTTCCTTGAGAATATAATCGTTACCTGGCTGCAGGAATCCCTGCATATCCACAACGTACTCCATTTCGATTGAGAGTGAGATTTTGAGGATGGTTGAAACTCTTATATCTCTATACCCCCACCACTCTAAATAACTTTCCTCACATCCCCACTCATTCGATTATATTCGACTATGCGGTCGTGTATTATCAAGCAACATGCGGAAGTGTTTGCTGGAAAGTTTTCTCCGGCTTCGAATTCTTATCGAACATCGACAGGAGCACTCTTCAGAGATTCATTCTGTTTAGAACAGTCGATAATAATGAGAGGAAGACGTTCGATGAACTGCTGTTTACTTAATATGGGTTCAGCATCTTTACTATAATATGTACTTTGAAAATTAACGAACATATCGTAGAGTAACTGATTACGATTGATGTCTAAATTGAGATTACTATAAGGATAATATTGGGAGTTAAGAAAGAGTTTTACATTACTAATGTTGCAATGGTCAAAATGACTTGCATTTCTCGCTTTCTGATTTTTCCTATCAGTCTGGAAAGCTAAAATGACAAAGCGTGGCTTTTCCAGTTGATTGGATGTTTTCACTGTCCAGACATGTTTCGATGTGGCGGGAAGGGTTGGATATTCAAAAAGCTCCCACGATCGAAAGCTCATTGCAATTGATTTACCTTTCTGTAAATGATTGAGTAAACGAATTTTATGCTCGTTGGAGAGAAGCACGTAAGGCATGAGCCACTCAATTTTCAATAAATTAATTTTAAAATTTTCCCACACTGTTCGTTGAGCGGGAGCCACACCTTCAGTAGTAGACGTTTGGAGAACAGCATTGAGATCGGTGTTTGATCGTCTGAGAATTAACTCATGTTTAACATTCACAACAATCTTACGATAATCTTCAGCAAAACCCAAGATCATGGAGAGAGGAATAGAGACATTAAAGTAGCCTTGATCATTGATTAGACTTGTTTCTTCTACCACATCCATCCATCCTGCGTTCTCAATGCTCTGGTTTGGATTGAAAGAAGCCCAACCTTTCATGAGACTCGTGAGTCCTACATTTTTACATCGATCTATTTCAATAGCATTAATCTCATACCTGATTTCTTCAAATGAATGAGAGATGGCGTTGTTAACCAATGCTGTATTAGTCACAGTATTATTTTCTGTAGTAGTCAATCGCCCGGAAATATGAAGTGAACTTTGTGACGGCAAAAAACACAAATCTTGATGTTGAATAGATATACGAATCTCATCACTATTGTTGAAATTCGACCCAATATACGGTTGATGTGCATGAACCTCATAATGAGATATGCTTTCATCAAACGCGACCGGTGATTGAATGCTTAGAATGTCTTCCATCTTTTTTCGGTAAACAACCACAACAAAAGATGATACAATTTATTTTCCACCAGATACGACTCGAAAGCCGAGACTTTTCAGAAATTGAATGTTTAGCCGTGTTAAAGCTTTGACAGCTTGCTGACGACTGATCACTGTTCGACATGATGCGCGGCTTTTATACCCTCGACCGTAGTAAACAATACCCATCACGATGTCACAGATTTGATGTGTAATCTCACTGTAATAACTTCCCCGCAAAAATTAACAAAGTCCCCGTCTTGATCAACTATACGTAGTTGAATGTAATCGATACACTTAACACTGATTGGTAAATAAATCACTTGCGACGGGATTTCGATTATTTTGAATCCTGGTGGCTCTGCAGGGAAGAACTGGTGTGCACCCTATCTCCGTTAAGATAGGCAGCAGCAGTGATATTACACTCAACTCTCAGCGAGTTTATCTTCAGGATTCTCACAGGTAAGTCTGATGTATGAATAGTATCAGCTTTCAATTTACGCGGGGAAAACCCCAACAAACGTCCAATCTCTTCACTGCACTTTATTTCACTATGAAGTGTACTATTGTTTGCTTTTAAACTCAGTGAAATATTGTACACAGAAAGTTCCTCTTGAAGATATTTCTCCAAATATTCGATTTCGTAGCAGCCCGTAGGTAGAATAATTTTATGATCTCCTACGTGAAATTGGTTGTTATGAACATCAACATTCGGTATAGAATTACACGTGAGTAATTCTACTAAACCAAGGACGTAGTTTTTATCCGGTGAAAGTTCTATTACTGGAAAGTATTGTGTTTCGAGGACCGACGATGAACCCGTTAGAGTTAGAGTTATCGAGTCCATGACTAATTGAAGCAGAATGAAGTGTGTGAACATGCGAACCTGCTTATATACCCTTGAGCTGACGGCTCAGGAACCGCAAGCACAAATGTCCACAATTGTACGTATCAAATTCTTGATATCTCTCTGGATTGTACTTTATTCGATCGATTCCGAGATATTCCATCAATTCCATAGGAGGTCTGAGATCTCCGAAACTGTCAAAGTAAACTACATCATTGCCTCGTTTTCGATAAGCAACCCAGTGCGTGCCAGGTCCACTCTCATCATCAAGATTAATGATTGCTGACTCTCGATAGTGAGAATATGCAGGTAGAGCATCCCGCATGAATACTCCACGAAAATGAGGAATTTTCATCAGTTTAGCATATTTAAGCAAATCAAAATTAGATAGAGCTCTCTCAGGCAGACTTACCTCGAGTTTTTTTTTTAGCCCCTTGCCTGTCCATGGTCTTAGATGCAAACCATAACCTCGTTTGTAAGGTCTCGAATGTAAACCTTTACCAAGAGCGATGGCTTCTATGCTTTTGTTATGCCGTCGACTCTCCTCCAATTGACGTCGAGCTGCCTTGATACCATTGATGGCTTTCACCACCCCAGCTGCTCCGCTTGCCAAAGCTCCCGTTGCACTCAAACCTGCAAATATTGGGATGAGAGGCAATACACCTCCAATTTTCGAAGATATTGGTAATATTCGCGGAACTTTTACGCAGCTCTTTCCACCGGCACTTTTAATAGCTGCTCGTGCCCCCTTGAGGGCCGATGAAATAACCTTCGAGGCAGATGTACTTGGTTTGATTGACTTGGAGGCTGCTTTAATTATACTATTTATTCCAACTCCCTTCCCCTTTTTCCCCTTCCTAATCACCGATTTCCTCGTCCTCGACGATAATGTTGATTTAACATTCTTCTTATTTTTCTTCTTCTTGAGACCCATTCCGAATGATGATTTTATTTTCATTGCATTAGTTACGGCCCAAGCAGCCGCCTTCTCACCAATACCTGCGTCTCTAGAGTGAACTCTTTGCCAGGCCTTTTCAGCCAAAACTCTATCGGCAATGTTCCTACTCCCAATGATTTCTCGATTCTTCGAGTAAGCAATATCGTGCTCCTTGCAAGCAGAGTCTAGAGGATTGATCCCCGGATCTTCACGAGCTAATCGCTTAGCTAGTTTTGTTCCTGGTCCACAGTACTGATAGCCGGGCAAATGAAGCTCAAAAGGAAGCCTATTGATGAGCGTATTTATCAGTCCGCGACCACGCCTTGTTGCTTGTTTTTTCTGTTTGTGAACGATCATTGCTCTCCAACGATCTGCACATAACTGTGCTCGAGAGTATAAAAGCCTTCTATTTATACTCACAGCGTCAGTCCAAATTGGCATCTCAAACTGTGAGTATGGAATTTACCAGACATTCAAAGAAACTCCCTATATCAAATTTTGATGGTATAGTGGAGAAGGAAAAAACATCTAAGCATCATGGTGATCTACTTCCAGACAGCATAAGAGCAGTATTCTGCGGTCCGAGCAATTGTGGAAAAACAAATTGTTTACTCTCCATCATAACTCATCCTAATGGATTGAGATTTGAGAATATATATGTATATTCCAAATCACTGAATCAACCTCAATATAAATTTTTGAAAGAACTCTTAGAGCCAATAGATGGGATACAATACTTTCCGTTCAGTGAGCATGAAGAAGTCATTGCCCCAAAAGATGCACTTCCCAATTCCATCATGATATTTGATGATGTAGCATGTGAGAAGCAAGATAATATGCGAGCATTTTTCTGCATGGGCAGACATAAGAATGTAGATTGTTTCTATCTATGTCAATCTTATGCTCAAATACCAAAACATCTCGTTCGAGATAATGTTAATTTATTAGTATTATTTCGACAGGATGAAGTGAACTTGAAACATGTATATAACGATCATGTGAATACAGACATGACTTATACACAATTTAAAGATTTATGTTCAACGTGTTGGAGAGATAGACATGGTTTCATTGTGATCGATAAAGATCGATCGATTAATAAAGGTCGATATCGCAAGGGTTTTGATAATTTTGCTATAAATATAGCTCATCGATGAGCTCCCTTGTCAGTTCATCTTTGAACTTAAGAGAGCGAACTTGTCCGAATTACAGCATGAAAAGAATGTGCTCGGCCAGCTCGTTAAAGCGAGAGAAGCTGTCAAATCCAAATATAATTCGTTGAAGTTTGAGAAAGCAGATGTTGAAAAATCACTGAGTGAAACTTTCAAACCCATTGTCGATCCTCTCGAAAAACTCATTATTCAATCAAAACAGAAAAGGACAAAAAGAAAATATGGGAAACTTCCTCATCACAATGACATCTTATCGAATATTGATTCGGACGATGAAGAGAAAATATCTAAAGTTCATAAGAAGCGCTTTCAAAATGCCGATTCTTCATTTGAAAATGATGATACGTCTTCTGTCGATTTTTCCGAAACCATGCAAAATTACGAGACTGCCGATGAGAATGAAACATCAGACTCATCATTAGTTATAGATGATCAAGATAAAATATATGGAGTACGAAAAGAGGGGGGAACATACATCATTTGTAATACTCCAATTGGAATAGAGAAACAGTTCGTTGAGGTTGCTCATGTCAAGTACCCTCTAACAAAAGGATTACATGATCTACTATTTACTCTTCACCCAGATCGGAATAGTATTGAAAGCAAAGATTTGGATAATTATAAGAAAATTCTTATTGCATCTAACGCGCATAAAAGGCGTTATCATCCACAAGAAACGCTTCGACGCTCAAATTGTAATAAATTTAGAAACATCATTAAACCTCTTTTCAAAGACGATGTGAAGAAAGGTGAAGGACTTTTACCTCGATTCAAAATTGCTCGATTGAATACAAGGATGGATTATGTGTATTGGGATGATCCGAATGAGCTAGTCGATCGTCTCCGATTACTCATCGCCGAGAGATCAGCGGGTAACCACAATCACGAAAATGAAATTCATTCCATCATTGAAGAGATGAGAGAAGGAGGGTATATATACTGAGAAAAAAGCAATTATGAATCAGTATCAAAATGAGTGTTGACTTGTTTGGACGACAACTAAGGGAGACCAGGGGATTCCCAGGTCCTCCTGGAGTTGGATATACCCTCACCGCTGAAGGTCATTATGATGCTGACAACAAGAAGATATGCAACCTCGCCGCGCCCACCGAGTCGAGTGATGCGGTCAATTTGCACTCCATGAAAAGTCTCGTTTCTTCGGAAATTCGGACTAATGAGATCATGGCACGATTGAGAAACGAGATGGATAATTCAATCGTAATTTTGAATGCAAACCAGCCAGAAATTGATCAATTAGGAAAAAATATGATAGATTTAACTGGTCTCATTGAATCACACCGAGATGACATTGACAAGCAGCTTCTAGATTTGAATAACAAAATCCGAGGAATTGAAGAGACCTTAAAATTCATATATAGCGGAGGCGCTCCTCGGAGTATAAATATGACTACTGACAAATATTCACAGCATTAGCAAGTGATACAATGAAACGAGCAGTTGTTGAAGAGCTCCACAGGCCTGCACGACGTAATTATCCTCGCCGCAAATTTGATATTCGCGGATTGGATGAGACGTGGCAGGCTGATCTCGTTGAAATGCAACCGTACTCCAGGGAAAACAATGGCTTTCGCTACCTTCTCACTGTCATCGATGTATTCTCCAAGTTTGCTTGGGGCATTCCGGTGAAAACGAAGACTGGTAAAGATGTTTCAGCAGCTTTGAGATCGATACTTCAGAAGGGTCGTATACCTAAACGACTGCACGTAGACATGGGCAAGGAATTTTACAATAAGAATTTCCAAGATCTCATGGAAAAGTATAAGATCAAGCTTTACTCAACTTATAGCAATCTCAAGGCATCTATATGCGAACGTTTTAATCGCACTTTGAAGACTAAAATGTACAAGCAATTCAGTCTGCAAGGGAATTACAAGTGGCTGGATATTTTACCCGATTTAATTGCAAATTATAATAATACGAAACATCGCACTATTGATATGAAGCCCAAAGATGTTAATTCCAAAAATGAACTTACAGTGATGGGAAAATTCTCAAAACAAGGTATATCATCATCAGAATCGAACAAATCGAAATTCAAAGTCAATGACAAAGTGCGCGTGAGTAGAATCAAGCAAGTGTTTGAGAAGGGTTACACACCAAATTGGTCAACGGAAATATTCACTATCGTTAAGGTAGCGAAGACCCAACCAATCACGTATCATCTCATGGATTATCAAAATCACCCAGTTGCCGGTGGTTTTTATGAGCAAGAGCTTACAAAAGTGAAATATCCAGACGTTTACTTAGTTGAAAAGACGATCAAAAAACGTGGCGATCAAGTTTACGTCAAGTGGTTGGGTTTCGACAGTTCTCATAATAGTTGGATAAATAAATCAGACATATGAATATATATTTTAAACTAAAACAATAGAGAGAAAGTGGTGAGAGCCCCTCCACTACGCTCTCACCTGTGAGAATCAACCAATATTCAGATTTCGGATGAATTTAGCGCACAAGGCGCCACCATTCCCTCCATGAACTTTTTCTCTATTGTCACTATTATCTTTATTTATTTCATATTATACATACATAGATTTATGAAAATACAAATTCAAATCTATTGTCTCCAAAACGCACAAAGAATAAAGCCATTCTATTGGCCTTATCCTCCAAGTCATTGTACATGTCTTGGTTTTCAATGAGCATCGTGCAGATTCGAGAAGGCAGGAATACTTGAAACTCCTGCTCCACAGTGATGACAACCTTCTCTCCATATTTGGTTACGACCTTCCTCAATCTAGTAATCATGTACCGTCTACCCCTCTGCAAATCGGCCAGTTTTCGGCGGGGTAGGTAAGGAGCGTTGGCCACCTCATTCAGCTGATTGATGTTCATCTTGCAAACTCTGTAAGAAAACACACACGTGTAGGAAAAAATCTAATCATTTACATGTTCTTTCAAAATTCCTTCATACTCACAAAAATGGAAGTAGTAGTAGTGGCAGTAGTATCAAACTCGATAACTCTTGCTATCTTCTGAGGAGGGGGACTGCTGCTGCTGCTGCTGCTGCTCCGACACTCGTTGGCTCGACGTCGACGAATGTACCGAGCTGTAGGATCCTGCTCTTTATGTAGGCGTTCAACAGCTGCGGCGGCCGAGTTGGCGCCCGTGTCGGCGGCTGTTGCGGCGGTGGTGGGAGCTGCCTTCCCTTCCATCTCAACTATGCTATCTGTTACTCCTTCTTCTTCTCCCACTTCCACTTCCACTTCTCCTTCCACTCTATCTACGCTGGCGATTCTCCCTTCCTCTGCTTTGCCGAAGACGTAGCGCTTGTCATCATGCGGACTCAGAGCCACTTTTTTCTGTTATTCCGTGTGTACCACATGATTTCTTGAACGAATGCTCTTCTGCCAACGGGTCAGCCTCGTCTCATTAAACAAACAATCTCGGTAATCATCAATAGTAATTTGAGTCTCTACGACAACTGACTTAACACCTTTCGCCTTCTTGATAATTGCCTTTTTCTTCACATCCTCCTTCTCCTATTCTTTCTGTATGCGAATACTATACATTTTACTGCGTAAACCGATAAATTCTAGCATTATAGATCCCTTACACTCATCCTTCATGAGTCCAACCCGCTTATGATTCACTCGTGGCAATTCAAATTGATTATTTTCCATATAGTCGAATGTGTCAAATCTCTCGATGTTCTTCTTCATAAATTCATAGATATTAACTCCAGTTATCTCATAAATGAAACTGTCCGTATCTGTATATAAAAGCTTACATTTCTCCCCCAAATGTCGTCTCATGAAAGAATAATGGAAGTCATACATGAGAATCTTTGAAATGTGCAATACAGCAAGTCCAACATATATCGGTTTCGCAATCTTAATTTCCGTACGAGCAAGTTGAATTGCTACAAGATTCTCGTCGAGGATTGTTCGACTGTGAAAATTTGGCTTGTCAATGTAAACTTCCGCTCCATATCTACCATACCATTCGCTTACTAATTTTACATCGACTCGCTTACGTTCATTCACCATTGTCTTGCCATACACGGCATTTATCAGAAGTGTGAAAAAATGTTTCTCAAATTCATTCTTAGCGTTCATCCGCTTCTCCGTAATGAGATCTACGTAACTCTTTAACCAAATCACTTTGTTGGAATTTTAATACTCTGTGAATTTTCTTGAGGACAAGTCCATTCTCAAGGGCCTGTTTGAGAGATCGATAATGTATTACATATTTCGATTTATCATAGAGCGTTGTCATTAGTTTCTTCTGATTAGAATTCGGCGGGGCAAGATGTTCCGGGCAGAAGGGTAAATCTTTATGCTCGTCGTGAATGCTCTCAGGATATGTGAGATCAACCTCTAAAATAAAACCAATTGATGAGTCATCCGACAGACTGAGAATTTGCTGTTCCGTGGTGATATTATCCACCCATTCAAAGCCGCCAGTGGGTAGATATTGTGTCATTGCCCATCCAAAAAGATTGTTAGCATCATAATACATGAGATATTTGTTTACTTGTGTTGAATCGTAACCCTCTTCCATGAATGGGTTATTAGCATTCGCATATCGGTTGGAGCATTGACTCACCCCGCCAATTATACCTCGCTCTACAAACAATAGTTTATCAATAACAGTCAGCAGTTCTAACTGGACACCCATATATTTCAACATTGCATCCCATGTTAATCCGGGAGTGGTGTAATAATGAGCTGGATCTATCCCATACGCTTCCATACATGTCAATCGAAAGTTTTCAAATATGTCTGCTAACAAAAGTACATCTATTTTAAGATATTCATCAGAGTATTCGCCAAGCGTTTTCACATTTAATGATGTATAAACATTTGTGTCAAAATGATAGTCCTCATCGGTGGTTTCTCTGTCGGTCAGCTTGCTCCTAAAAGCATCCTTTGGCGGTAAGCTGCCCTCCTTTAGCTTGTCAAACGAGTCCACATAGTCATATGGGAAGACTCCTTTCCTGCATAACAGTTTAATTTGCTCCATAGAATATCCCTCTTGTCTCAACGAGGTTGTAGTGATGTTATACTGCTCTAGATATGAAGCCAATTCTCCGAGAGATGACAACATGAATCTGCATGAATCTATAAACCTAAAGTTAATGTCACTTCCATCAATGTGTTTTGTAAATGATATATATCGTTCTTTATTTTCTGCAATGAGGCTCACGCGACCCTTCAAATCCTGAGCAGTCGCGATTTCTTTGATGATAAAATGAGAATCATAACCAGTGAGATTATGGAATATTACGGGAATAAACCGAGAAACTTTGTAGTTTATATTACATCTATTATGAGCAGCACCTCTGTACCTAGAAACATTAGAATAAGCATTGGTATTCTATTCAAAGCTCTTGATAAATTTAAAACATATATGTATATGTATATGTATATGCGTAAACTCACCTTCCCGTAAAATGACAGTGATCCTGAACCCTCTTTTCTCCGTCTTTGAAAACTCCCCCACAAATATGGCAATTAGTTTCCATGTCAAACATCTCATTTTCATTTTCATTTAAACTCATTGGTTTAGGATTGCTGAGGGCTACTTCAAAATTATTAGCGATTCTCTTGAGCTCTTGGATGAACCATTCACCTGGTATCATTACATGTATGACATTTTCATCGTCATCATCATTGTCAATATTTTGCCTTCTATAATAAGACTGAGAAGCATCGTAAGAATAGTTCAAGTAATATCCTATACTATAAGCTTGATGTCGTTGGAGCATGCGTAGATCATCTTTTATAGGCTTGAGAAGACATTCAAAATCCGCATACATGACATAAGGTACTCTCTCTCTACATTTGAAATTCTTGAACTTGATAATCTTTTGCTCTTCTGTGGGAAGTTGTATTTTTGACTTATTCAATTGCGCACAATCAGTCGAGTGTTTTACAAGCTGCTCTTGTGATCTAAAAAAGTGCAAACATCTATCACATATATGACATTTATGTCCATGTGAAGTCACTTGACTTCTCACAAGTCTTGACAGGTTTTTGATCCAGACATAATGTAAATCTGACGGAGGCTCATTAAAAGATTCATTATCCTCTCGAGTCTCGATATTATAATAACGTTGAATAAGCAATAAATTCACATGAATTTCCTTTCGCATTGATGTAATATGGCATGGCGAAACTCTATAATCATTTTCATATCGATTCAAAATGTAAACATTGATTGAAATCGGATTTTGCTTCTCGAATTTATTTATCTGTTTCACTGACACGGGAAAATCGATTGATGCAAAGTTCAATTCATTTTCGTAAGGTATATACCAGCTAAGACGATCTGGATTCGACTGCGCAGGATGTAAAGCAGATAATATTGCCCACTTAAGGGGGGATATACAGGTCGAACGACAAAAAAATTCGATTTTTTTTTCTTTCATGAAAAGTTAGTAAATTTTCCGTAGAATACGCTCCTGAAACCCTTTCTTCGAAATTCGAACTCCAAGTGTTTTTTTCAAGGGATTGCTGATTGAAGTGTAAGTACGATTTAACGGTAATTTAAAACTTTCAACGCGATTTTCTCAAAACTGCATTTTTGGAGTTTATGCCGGTGATAACTCGAAAACTAATTATCCGATTGAGCTGAAACTTATAGGGCTTCTTTATTATAGTATTACCTATCAGATGAATTAAAAATTATTGTAATATTTTATTATTAAATATGGAAAAATGTGAGAAAATGGCGGGAAAAAAATTGAAAAAAATTGAGTTTTTCGAAAAAGATACGCCAAAAGTGCAAATTTTTTTTTTAATTTTTTTTTGATAATTCATCTACTAACTATGAATGTAATTAATGTAATTTTTTTTGATTTTTTGATTTCCGATCAAAATTGCGACCAGGAGAGCCGGCACAAGCAAAATAGAGGTAATTTTTCAACGCTATTTAACGGCCGCCATTTTGTGAGAAAAAATTTAAAAAAAATATTTTTGTATATTACATGATTCAACTTATAACTGTCAAAAATTTTCGATAGATTTGATTAAAAACTACCCTTGAAAAACGATTTTCAAAAATGAGTTTTTTTTCTCGTTCGACCTGTATATCCCCCCTTAAAGCACATATCATCATTGTTGCGTACATTCACACAGGCATGCTTCTTTATTATGGCCTGTGGCAAGGGAATGAAAGAACTTCCACTGACTGAATTGGCTTGATTAATACCAACAATGAGACTGAGTACTTTTAACAAAGTCCACCCAGAACCTCTCTCCTCGAATTCTTCCATTTGATGTAAGATTGGCTATTTGACATTTAAATGGAACCATTCCTGTAAATCTGTAGATTTGTAGATTGATTTATTTTCCGTATTGAAATATTTGACATCCACTGTCTTTTTATGAATCATGTACTCGGCTGAGTGTTCTGCATTTACTTTCAAAGCCGGAGAACCAATGAGAGCTTCACTGATTTTCAGTTTGAAAAGAGTTTTAGCGTCCTCCAAGAACGATTCAATCTGTTTATGTCCTAAATTAGTTATGACGCCAGATTGAATACGTTTTAAAAAGGCTGATGGCATGTCGTCCCAGCAAACGCTTGTCTTAGTTGTCACCGTTAGGGATGATGTTAATGCTGATGTCGATGGTGATGATGTTGATGGTTCTCGCCGTAGATCACCACCAGTTTGCGTAATGCAATTTGCAGAGTACGAATTAGATGTGTGTATGGAACTGACCCTGATTCCCACGGTAATCCGTAGTAATTACGCTCAAGCCATTTATTTGTCTTTTTTTCTTCAGGGAGGAGACAATGCCATTTACATGGTGGTTGAAGCAGGCATATTGTTGATGGTCGCGTATCATCAAATGGAACTACCGCCAACTCTTTCAAAATGAAAATAAAATGAGTTATGCTAGATATGCACTTAACAATTAACTTAATGAACGGAGGGATGGGAAGAATAAACGGCGGATCAATCTTAACACAACTTTATTGACACGAGGCCAGGGACGAACTGCCCGAATTACTAACTTGAGTGCGCACTCAGGAATATACTAACCATTCAAAACACTTACATTAAGGATAGGGTGTTTACATATGTATATAATTATAGATTGAATTTCAACAGAAAATGTTGGCTGAGCGCTTGAAACCTTGTACATCTATAGTGAAATCCATTTCCGCACCTAGTAGTCTGCTTACTGGTATGCTCATTGGTTGTAGTATTTCACCCCCACCAACGAGATTGCCACCACCGCTAGGTCTACTGGTCAGCTGCTGGTGTTGCAGGTGCTGCTGCTGCTCGGTCAGGCGTCCACTGCTGGCTGCGTGTGCTGTAACAAGAAAAATTCGCTCGGCTGACGGCTAGCCTGCTTTTATATCCTCCGCGCGGACTTGCCCCACCAATGCTAATCCCCTACTCTGCAGCGCTTGCGTATATCCACCTCCCCCCATTTGCATCTTACACTCATGCTCCATACCCACTCTCGCAGCTTAGTCTACCAATCAGCGACATGCATATGATCTCCCACTACTGATGAAAGTGTATAAATGTAGCTCCATGCGCTCGACAAGCCGCACTTGCGATTCATCTTCTTTACAGGTCTTGACTTTGCAGGAGAGGACGGAGCAGCAGCAGCAGCAGCAGCAATCATGGATCAACTTGAAGGACAATTTAGTCAGATGCGGAATACAGACTCTCGGAGAAATAATTTTGGCCGTGTTCTCCCGAGGCAACAAGGTCAAACACCACCTCCTCCTCCTGGATTTATGCCTGGCCAGCAGCAAAATTTTGCAGGAACAGCATCGGCTCCACCACCGATGACATATGCTGATGTTGCCTGCCCGTCAACGGCCCCAATCTGCTTTCCATATTAGACCACCACCACCACCATCATCATCTCCCTTGGGTAGAAGAGAAGAGTCACTCAATGATCCTCTCCCACCACATATGCTTTTTGCCCTGAATGAGAACTCTCGCCTTCGTTCACCGATGGGTTTCAATAATCGTCCATTTTATCGTCGTCCTATGCATGATTATAATGATGCTCTATTGATGGAACGTATGGTTTTTATATATGGAAGATTGTACGATTTGTACAAGATATTGAAAACTTACGTCGAAAAAGCAGCAAGACGCTGTCAACATATTCCAAATGATGACGCAAATTGTTGTTTGAGTTGCAAACGCAGTCATATGCTATTGTCCATCATCGAAGGATTATATTCCCAAATATATCAATAACTTTCCCTATTTTATTATCATCAAGTATTCCTTATCATGAGCTTACAGTTAACAATGTACACTTGCTATTTTTATTATTGTAAACAGTTTATGTATTTTGAAATAAAATGATAGTTAAATGAAAAAGAGAGTTGAGGAGAGAAAAACGTTTGATGGATGTTTCTCACGAGGCGTAGGTTTGGGGCCTCTACTACTCTCTTTTTCTATTTATGATGAAACTTTAATCAAACGTATGCATAGGTGAAGAAGCTCCTAATGAGTGAAATCATTGTGAGAATGTTTCAAAATTCAGTCATTTGAAAATTCAATAATTCACGTCTTGTAAATTGCTTACGACTAAACATGAGATTCATGAGAATTCTGTACGGTTCGGTCACACTGTTCAGAGCACGTATGAGATTGCCACGCAGCCGTGCCGCTCCTCGCGTCTATGTACCTACTACCCGAGCGTACAACTCCGCGCGCCTACGGGCCTACTACCCGAGCGTACATCTCCGCGCGCCTGTGAGTCTACTACCCGAGCGTACAACTCCGCGCGCCTGTAGACTTGCTGTCCCGGCCGTACCGCTCAGCGCGCCTGCGGGCCTACCGCCGGGTCGTACTGATCCGCGCGCATGTCGCATGACATTACCGCTTAGCGCGTTCCGTCAGACTGCGAAGCTTTATACAATATCAAGACGACTGCGCACGTGCTGCTTAGCCATACCGCCCCACCCTCCTCCTCACCGCCTCGCGTCTTGGAGACTGTATCCACTCGTCCATACTGCATGAAGTGTAGTATGTCGTCATCGAGAGTACTGCTCGTTCTGCTGCTGCTGCTGCTGCTGCTGGGACTGAAACAGACAACTCGAGGTGCAGCTACCGCTCTTTTATACTCAATCAGCGAGCATAGATGAGCGTACGCACTCATGCGCATTTATGTCGAGAGGGGACTAGTCGAGAGTGAGGGAGAGAGATATGGGTAGAATAGAGACAGAGGAAAAATAGAGACAGAGAGAAAGAGAAAGAGAGAGAAGAGAGAAAGAGAGCGAGAGAGAGGCAGGGAGTTTTTGAATGAAATATAATTAACATTGGTTTTTCAATGATAATTGATTTTTTATTTTTATTTAAAAATGTATAAAACGGTAATATAGATTTATTTTGAAGATATGAATCTATAACTTGATTATACGTAAAGTATGAATATTTAGAGTACATTTACAGTATCTCTCTATATTAAAAGCCAGACCGCCGCCGCCGCCGCCGTCAAATATCTCCACCCCTTTTTTGCACCCCTTTTTTGCACCCCTTTCTTGCACCCCTTTCTTGCACCCCTTTCTTGCACCCCTTTTTTGCACCCCTTTCTTGCACCCCTTTCTTGCACCCCTTTTCTGCACCCCTTTCTTGCACCCCTTTTTTGCACCCCTTTCTTGCACCCCTTTCTTACTCCCCTTTCTTGCACCCCTTTCTTGCACCCCTTTCTTGCACCCCTTTCTTGCACCCCTTTCTTGCACCCCTTTCTTACTCCCCTTTCTTGCACCCCTTTCTTGCACCCCTTTTTTCCACCCTCTTTTGCCACCCCCAACTCTCGAAGGATTGGTCCGATTTTCTTGAAATTTTGCACACAGGTTAGTCGCGGCAAAATCTAGGCCGAGTTCAATTTTTAGCGAAATTTCTTGGTTATTTCCCTAGCAACCGTTACTAACGTGTTTTCTCACGAATCCCCATTTAAGTGCTCATTGGGACCATTAAAGTCAATGAGAATCGATAAGACATTTCCCATAGCAACCACTGATGATATCGTTGGCAACCGTTTGTCTACATCCCTAGCAACCGTTGCTTCGGAAGCCGGGAAATCAGTTTTAAGTCACACTCGATGGCCAAGGACACTGAATTGTTGTATTTGCTCCATAGCAACCGTTGTTTACCTCCTTAGCAACCGTTGGTAGGGGAAGAAAAATTTACGTAGTTTCGTTTCCAGTATTTTCAACTGCACAGGATAGAAAATCTCCGTTCTACCCATAGCAACCATGGTTTACTTCCCTAGCAACCGTTGCTTCGGAAGCCGGAAAATCAGTTTTAAGTCAGACTCGATGGCCAAGGACACTGAATTGTTGTATTTGCTCCATAGCAACCGTTGTTTACCTCCTTACCAACCGTTACGAAGGTTGGAAATGATCCATTTATGACCCGTTTCCATTATTTTCGATGGCAAAGGTAGCTCCTCAGCAACCTTTTTTTACCCCTAGCAACCGTTGCTAAAGGGAAGATAAATTCACGTAGTTTCGTTCCCAATATTTTTAACTGTACAGGATAGAAAATCTCCGTTTTACTCATAGCAACCATTGTTTACGTGTCTAGCAACCGTTGCTGCAGAAGAAGAAAAGGGCTAAATATTATTTTATATTATTAAAAGACGTTATTGACTTTCAAAGAACACACGGGGGGGGGGGGGTTGGCGAGCGAAGCGAGCAGGGGGGTACCCCCCCTAGTATTTATAAAAACCTGTATATATCATTAACCTTTTTGGAACTTATAACTTTCGGACGGGTGCGTTTATGAGCGTGAAATTTCGATACCTCATCGATATCGAGAATCTTGATTCGTGGAGTATATGGCACCATTGGTCGACGTGTGCGAGGAACAGGTGAAGTGTGGAAAGCAGGATTTTGCTGATTTGGAATTAATGGTCGAGATCGAGCTGATGTATTTGAAGATGACTGTATCACATTATTCGCTGAGATGCAATTACACAAATGAAGTGATGTTTGTGTACATCGGGAAGTTTTTTGAGAGCGGCGAGAAGGGGTTGTCGGTGAATGTGGTAAAGAATTTATGGGTGGGGGGGTTGGAATATATTTGTCCGGTGGTTTATAATGAATGGGGCGAGGAGGGGGAGGTATTGCGGATGACAATGGCTGAATTGGGTGTTGTCGAGACGGTAAAGGGGGAGGAGAGGGGGGTACTTGTGAAAATCTTGATCTTTTTCTTGTGGGAGGAAGAGTGACTGTTGCGTCGGGCTTAGTTCCCGCAGCTATCGCGGGAGCTAACCTTGCTGGAGCTGTCGCGGTGGCGGCCGCCACTGACCTATCCCAAACTGCAATTACCCCAACCCGTCGTGAATTGGAGAAATTTTGAGGAGCGGGCAAAATTGACGGTGACGGTCTTTTTGATATCCGCGACCGCTCCCTTGAAAGATCAGTCACTATAGGTAGATGTGCGGTGGCTTGAAGTTTATATGTTTCTTTTGTCGGAGAGAAATCTGACTCCATGCTCGGTGTTATCGGTGCGGCCGGTGCTGTAGCCGCCGCCACTGCGGCCGCCGTCGTCAATGTAGCAATATTAGTCTGCTTCGTTATCGTTGAATCTGGCTTCTGATTGACAGCGGACAATTGTGGAGATGCTGGTAGTGGCGCATTCGATGAATACTCATTTTTTGAATGAGCCACTGTAACGGTCGATGAAGCGGTAGTAGTTTGCTCCGATGATTTGGGTTTCCAATTAGAAGCAGGTGTGTGAGAAGGTGGTGGGATGATCCAATGATCATCTCGAGCTCGAGCTGTTCCTGCGACCACTGATGAAACTATTGTAGTCTGTTTCATATATTTCGGTCGAGCCACTGAGGCGCCTTTGGTATTTTTTTTTGTTTCCGTTTGCAATGGCCAGTGGATAATTGTGAGGGTGGTGGTGGTGGGGATGATGGTAGGGGCAGGATCATTAAATGATCATCTTGGGGATGAGCCGATGAAACGATAGTATCGTCCTTTGCGCTTTTCGGTTGAGCTTCTGCAGCCGTCCTTGAAGCGATAACAGCCTGCTTGGCTCGCATTAATTTCGGAATCCAATTGTGTGCTTGTGGTTGTGGTGGTGGCGGCGATGGTGGCGGTGGCGGTGGTGGCGGCGGTGGTGGCGGTGGCGAAATTAACATACGATCGTCTATTATTTTCACTTTAACTTTTTTTCTCTTTCCTGGTTGTGATTTGAATATAGGGCTCTTTGCCCTCGTCGGCTGTTCTTTTTGCGGCGATTTCATGCATTCATTTATGTTAGGTGAATTTGGTGGTGATGGTGTTAGAATCCACCACTGGCTTGTATGTTGTGCAGGAGCATCGGCAGCAGTTGCAAAAGTAGTAGTATTACTGTCACTTGAGTGCCAAGTCGTTGCATATGCTAGAAGAAAATAATATATAGTAATCCGTGAATTATTCACTCTCATGTTCTAATACGTGTAAATACTGAGAATCGAAAAGAGATAATTTAAACAGATAATAATTTCTCACTTGGAAGTGTTGGTGATGTGATGGGGCTATGCAGTTTTACCTGTTTGATTGCTTGCATTTCTCGTAAAATTTTGTTGATCTGTTGACTATTTCCAGGGTCTGATAATTCCATGATGCTGCCATGGGCTTATTAAACTGAACGATGTTCACTCTCAGAAAGATCGAGATCGACTGCATTGTCAATCCTTTATTCTAAAATATGATCTTCGATTGATGGGTTCGACTATATATGACTATATTCGACTATGGGTTCTGACCTATAGCCACGCGCACTTCGTAAACACGAGATGCATGGTATCGACTAGCCGGATGCGATCTATGCAAGCGTCTCTTTAGATAGCGACGACATATGAGAGAGAGAGAGAGAGTAATCTTCAATGATACATGAGAACGCTTGAAACAATTAGTCGCAGACATAAATAACAGAAGTCTATATGATCATGTATATTGGGCAACTGATAGCGAGCGGTAGGCTGTAGGTATTGTGTGGCGGGCGGCAGGCGAAATCGAACGGTTCAAGTTCAATGTTTAAGATATAGCAGAAGTGGGTTACCCCCCTGGATAAGATCAAGCTTACTACTACAGTATGTCCACATCATAATGACAATTTGTAGTAGTGGGTGAAAAAATGGCGGGGGGGGGGAGGCTACAACTGCTGCCATGTGTTAGAACCGCCACAGTGTTAGAACCACCACTGTGTTAGAACCACCATAGCCTACCTACTGTTGCCCGCTTTCTGAGTTAATAGAATTCGAATGATGATGACTGTGCATAGGAATAAAAACATTCAAGTGTTTGAAGTTTCGAATCCCTAAAGTACTCCAGATTAAACAACATTTTTGGTTTTCTCTCTACCATTTTGCATTAGGATAAATTAGTTTTTCGATTTACCCATCCTAGAAAGTCCAACCTACAACTGCCCGTGTAAAAAAAATCTGAGCGTGAATCAATTCCGACATATTCAAATATCTGACCTTGAGCCTTGTTTATTATAATAGCAAAAGAAACTTCAATTGGGAACAGAAGTCGTTCAAATTCAAAAGGTAAATCCGTAAGAATCATTGATATGCAGGGTATAATAGCAATTTCTCCCGCTACCGGACCTTTAAGAATAGTGGCTTCAATTACATTATTTTTAATCTGTGAACGGGTGCCATTACACTGTTTTGGTGGGTTTAGTTTTCGTAGTACTATTATGGTACATAATACAAAAGGACAACCAATTAAAGTTTCTTTAACCTTTACAGGGCCGGGATTTGGAAGAGCATATCGCCCTCAGAAAACTGGTACTTAAGGTACCTCATATCAATGATTGATTATACACAAAGTGTAGATCATGAGGTGCGTCAATATATTGATTCTCCTGCCGGGAACGGAACTGCTACTGTTAAAAATTTCAAATTTTCAAAAAATGTATTTTTAATAGTAGAAAACGCTTCTTTCTTTATAAGAACATTATATAAGTTGAATTTGTAGATTTAATTAAATATTTGAAGCATTTTGAAGGGTTGATAGTCAAATTTTATGACCACTTGCACAATGTAGAAAATACAGATTTAATGGATTTGGGGTAGGTAAAAAGGGGTGTGGAGGGGTAAATTTATCTTAAATGACTTTAATAAGTGAAAATAATAATAAATTAATATATATTTTAGTCTAGAAATAAACATTAAACAAGTTTTTATGATGCGTCAAAATATTGATTTTCCGGCCCTCTAGAGGTTAAAAAAAATAGTGAATTGGTCTTCTGATCACGCTAAACTTATAGGCCAGACCGTACCATTTTAGCCACGTGAATGGCTCGTACAGCGGTTCGCCACCTAGTGGCGGAGCTTTAAATTAAGGCATATTTCAGCCGTTAGAAATAATTCCATAGGGAAATGTATGCGAGTTCAATTATTTAGGCAATCGATTACACCGCTATAATATCGGGAGTCACAATAGAACGAACAATTCAAAGTTTTCCATAAGAAAATCAAGGACTTCACCACTGATTGCCTTATACTTATAGAACAGACCGCGCCACTTCAGCCGCGTGAACGGCTTAAACAGCGTCTCGCCACCTAGTAGCCAAAGAGAGAAGACGAGCTGATTTGCTTGTAAGTTCCGCTTGTAAAAGAAACGTTCTAAATTAATCAATGATCAATCTTAATATAGCCTATGACTCTTCAGGGACATAATAAAACTACTGCCAAATTTGGAGGCGGTTGGTTCAGTAGTTTTGGAGATTTTTGCGAACATACAAACAAAGGTTTCCTCTTTACATAATTGTCTATACTACTATATAAAAGGACATCCTGTTTTTTTGTGGCCGCTAATCTCAAAAACTACTGAACCGATTTTCATGAAATTTTGATACTTGATTTTTTACCACTCCAGGCATGTTTATGGATATGTGGCATCTTAAAATTTTGAGTAGAAACCGAGAAATAGACAATGCATTTTTCTGTGGTGGGGGTAACTCACCAAGTACCATGGCGCGCCAGTAGATGGCGAGGCGTTGAGTCGCACGTGTATAAGGTATTGCGTGGCGCTCTCTCGCAAGAGAGTCAGCATTCTATCGGCTATATAGGAGAGCTTGAAAATGAGCTCAGCCTATTCCTGGGATGCTTAGAATCCCAGTCTCCTGCTGCCAGATAATTTTGGCAACAATGTCGAGACCCAGAAGTAACATTGGATGGTATACGATTAGAACCAGACGAACGCAAGCCGTTCGTCAGGATCGAACAATTGAAGCCCCGTTCATAGTACGTGGAGGATCTGCTTTTGAGTATGATCCATCAGAAAATTACGCTAATATGAAAGATATTGTAGTTGAATCTATGAATAGAGATGAAGCTCCTGGATTGTGCAGATTGATTGATTCCGCTCTACCTACGCCAATTCGTGGTCCACGAAATGTTTGTGATCCCTATAATGCTTTAAAGAATCCATATAACACTAGGGAATGCGTCATTGTTTGGAATCTAATATACCTAAAATGGCTGCAAATCAAAGGAATGCATTTGATCGCATTACCAACAGTGTTAAGAATAGCCTAGGGAAACTATATTTTATTGATGCCCCTGGAGGTATAGGAAAGACTTTTCTGCTCAACTTAATATTAACTCGAATTCGTATTTTGGGTGCTTTAGTTTTAGCTGGTGCATCTTCAGGTATTACAGCAACTCTTCTTGCTGGAGGCAAAACTGCCCATTCCACGTTCAAATTACCTTTGAACGTTTTCATTGGCCAAGATACAATATGTTCAATGAGAAAAAATAGTCCTTTATGCAGAATTATCGAAGAAACTTCTCTTATAGTATGGGATAAATGTACTATGAGTCACCGTTCGCATATTGAAGCTCTGGATCGCACGTTATGAGATTTAAAATCTAATAACAAACCTATGGGTGGAATAACTTTCGTTTTCTCTGGAGACTTTCGGCAAACTTTGCCTGTGATTCAAAAAGAAACTCGCGCTGACATTGTAAAAGCATGTTTGAAGTCATCTTCAATTTGGAATTTGATAGAAAAATTACATTTACGAACAAACATGAGAGCTCACATTGGAGGTGGGGATTTGCAATTCCCTTTAGAACTTCAAAAATTGGAGATGGGAAAGTATCAAATGAAAATGATTACATAAATATTGATACAAAAGTAGGAACGACTGTTAATACAGTCATGGATCTGACTTCTAAAGTCCATCCAGAAATTGAAAGTCTTTCTGACGAACCTTTCAATTGGTTATGCGAGGGCAATCATAACGCTTTGAAGTACTACTGCTCATAATATTAATAATATTACTAGCGTCCCCCGTCGCGGCTTCGCCCGCGAATATGTGTATTGAGTTCGAAATATTGTTACTCTCATTTATTGTTGAAAAACTCGTATAATATGTATTCATTTGTATACTTTGATCAATTTGATATTTTGTAATTCTTGGAGTTGTATTTTCCATGTATCCTCTGAGAATTGGAAATTTTGGATGAACGGCGTCCTTAGTTTTCGAATTTTGAGGAATTAATATGAATTATTTACGTGCAACCCCTGTCCGTGGAAGAGCAACATACAACTGGCCGCGTGAAAAATATTCTGTTTGCAAATCTATCCCAACGTACTTAAAAGTCTGTCCTTAAGATTTGTTGATCGTCAAGGTGAAAGAAAGTTCCCCAGGAAATTGTAATCGTTTGAATTGGAATAGTAAGTTTGATGGAATCATAGGTGTGCGAGGTATGAATACTGTTTCTCCAGCAGGTTCTGTAAGAATAGTTGCTTCGATTATATTTTCCCGCATAATTTTAATTTGCAACCTTGTGCCATTACATAAATTGGGACGATTTAGATTGCGTAATAGCATTATTGGAGAACTAATTTTCAATTTTGAATCATGAGGTAGAAAGCCTGAAGAATCAAGAGTTCAAAAATTCTTGAGGGTAGTGTACAACTTTATCAATGTTGATCACTGTATCGATAGAATGATAATGTCGTATTTCTCCATCTAACTTTCCTAAAATACTATTATTAATATTATGAGCGGTAGCGTTTCGAGGAGTTATAATTGCCCTTTCGCATAACCAATTTTAAGGTTTGTCAGAGAGATTTTCAATTTCTGGATAGACTTTAGAAATCAGGTCCATGACTATTGACAGTCGTTTCTACTTTTCTATCAATATTTATGTAATCATTTTCATTTGATACTTTCCCATCTCCAATTTTTAGAAGTTCTGAAGCGAATTGAAAATCTCCATCCCCAAGAGGCAATAAACTCCCAATACTATGATATACTTGCCCTTGAATTTTGAAAGTTGGCCTGAAATTTCCTTCTTGAATTTCGTGAGCTCCAAATGAAGTCATTGGAAACAGTGTATCATACTTCCTTAAATAGGCCAGAAAATGTGGAATCAGTGCGGTTCTCTGAAAGAAGACTTTTGAGAGGTTCTGGTGTCTCTTCAACAGCAGGAAGATTAATTTTTCCACCAGAACAGCACAATCCAGGAGCTTCATCTGGCCACTTTATTGCTTGACACTTGTCACATACTTTATTCATAGATCCAACTACAATATTTTTTATATAAGCGTAATTTTCTGTTGGATTATATTCAAAAGCAGATATTCCACATACTATTAACGGGGATTTAATTATTCGACCCTGACGAACGGATTGCGTTCGTCTGGACCTAATTGTGCACCGCCTAATGTTACTTCTGGGCCTCGGCATTGTTACAAAAATTATTTGGCAGCAGGGGACTGGGATACGAAAAATCCCAGAAACATGCTGAACTCATTTTCAAGCTCTCCTATATAGCCGATAGAACGCTGACTCTCTTGCGAGAGAGCGCCGCACTATACCTTATACACGTGCGACTCAACGCCTCGCCATCTACTGGCGCGCCATGGTACTTGGTCGATTACCCCCACCACAGAAAAATGCATTGTCTATTTCTCGGTTTCTACTCAAAATTTTAAGATGCCACATATCCATAAACATGCCTGGAGTGGTAAAAAATTAAGTATCAAAATTTCATGAAAATCGGTTCAGTAGTTTTTGAGATTAGCGGCCACAAAAAAACAGGATGTCCTTTTATATAATAGTATAGATTTTGGGAAAGTTAGATGGAGAAATACGATATAATCAGTCTATTGATACAATGATTAACATTTATGAAGTTGTACTCTACCCTCAAGGATTTCTGAACTCTCTTGATCCTGCAGGCTTTCCACCTCATGACTTAAAATTGAAAATTGGTTCTCAAATGATGCTATTACGCAATCTAAATCCTCCCAATTTATGTAATGGCACAAGGTTGCAAATTAAAGTCATGCGGGAAAATAAATCGAAGCAACTATTCTTACAGGACCTGCAGCTGGAGAAACAGCATTTATACATCACATACCTATGATTCCATCAGACTTACAATTCCAATTCAAACGATTACAATTTCCTGTGAAACTTTCTTTCGCCTTGACGATCAACAAATCTCAAAGACAGACCTTTAAGTACGTAGGGATAACTTTGCAAACAGAATGTTTTTCACACGGCCAATTGATGTTCATTCCTCAAAATTCAAAAACTAAGAACGTCGTTTATCCAAAAGTCTTATAAATTCCAAATCCTCAAAGGATACATGAAAATTACGACTCCAAGGATTACAAAGTATCAAATTATACAAAGTTTACAAATAAATACATATCATACGAGTTTTTTAACAATAAACGAGAATAACATTTCGAACTCAATACACATATTCGCGGGCGAAGCCGCGACGGGGGACGCTAGTAACTTTATATAATAGTCTACCAGTTAAGACAATCTTCAGTGATATGGTTTTTTTCGTTGCCGTTCATTCCCCCGGAAGCATTTCCCCGAATGGAATTTTTCCCGAATTATATATTCCCTGAACCCCGAAAAAATTATAAAAGAATATTTATTACGTGAGAGACTGAATTTTATTCAGGGGTAACACCACTTTAGAGGCCGAATAAAAGGTGTAATTTTGCGGATTTTTCATGGGATCATGGGAAAAGGGATTGTATTGAAATTCACAGGGTTTATTCAACATATATTGAAGAATAAAAAAATCTTTTTATCATCGATTCCGTGCAAAATGGCGGCGCCACAGCGGATCTCCGATATATGATGCTACTGTAGAAATTTGAAGTCGATCCATGCAATAGTTCTGAAGCTACGAGCATGCCCGATTTGAAAAAAACAGTTTCGAGAAAAACGCGTTGAAAGTTTTAAATTATCGTCAAATCGTACTTACACTTCAATCAGCAATCCCTTGGAAAAAACACTTGGAGGTCGAATTTCGAAAAAAAAGTTTCAGGAGCGTATTTTCCGGGAAATTCACTAACTTTTTAAGTAAAAAAAAATCGAAATTTTGAAAATCCTAGAGTGGTGTTACCCCTTAACCCATTAAGTCTCAGATTGCAGAAATTTTATTGGTACTTTCGAGCTCAAATATTTTGATGAATAAGACGGAAGGTTTATTGCAAAATAGTATTCCTACTATTTTCGGGTATGCTCTATACGATACAATGGTTGAAAAGACTGAAAAATTTGCTTTTCAATGAATAATTAACAAATTAAAATGAAAAATTCAATTTTTTGGAACACTTATTTTTTCAATCCAAAATCAGAGGAAGAAGGGAATTTTATTTTTATCGTCGCAAATATGCACAAGAGTGCACAAAATAATTGAACTTTCCAAATTCGTTGAGTTTTTTCAACTATGATTTTTTTTCAGCAAAATGACGGCCAAAAACGGGAATCAATATTTTGGATTTTCATTTTATCAATATTTTAAAGCATTCGTTTTCATATTCGATATATTCCTCTGAAATTTCGTATACAGGGGTTTTCAATGTCGCTGATAACGATTCTGACATCAGATTTTCGAAATTCTATATCCAAGATAACGGTTTCAAGATGGCGGCTCATGATTTTGTCCATTTTCAGTTGGAGGTTCGTGAAAATGTACATTATTTCAAATTTTCACGAATCTGCAACTAAAAATGTCTATCGAATATGAAAATGAATGCTTTAAAATATTGATGAAATGAAAATCCAAAATATTGATTCCTGTTTTGCCGTAATTTTGCTGAAAAAAATCATAGTCAAAAAAACTCAACGAATTTGGAAAGTTCAAATATTTTGTGCACTCTTGTGCATATTTTCGACCGTAAAAATAAAATTCTTTCTTCCTCTGATTTTGGATTGAAAAAAAAGTGCTCCAAAAAATCGCATTTTTCATTTTAATTTGTTAATTATTTATTGAAAATCAATTTTTCCAGTCTTTTTAACCATTGTATTGTGCAGAGCATACCCGAAAATAGTAAGAATGACTATTTTGCAATAAACCTTCCGTCTTATTCATCAAAATATTTGAGCTCGAAAGTACCAATAAAATTTCTGCAATCTGGGGCTTAATGGGTTGATACAACTGTTGTGATAAGTAAATATTGCAACACATGATTCAGAGGGTTAGAACCCGTGGCGCCACCTCTGGATAGGAGCGGGCATCACAACGGTGAGGCCGAGTCAGCTGCGCGAAGATGACCCCCTCTCTCTCTAGCTGTATACTCCCAAGTAGAGATACGCTCTCTAACGTGTAGCCGATAAGATGTAGTTTTGATAAATAAAGTAATTAAGTCAAGTGTAAAGAGATGTGCACCTCATTAATAGACCTATCTAGCGATTCATCCTTACCCACCGGACCTCTATACATCGAGTATGTCATCAACAACATTGTCATATACAATTAATTCGTTATAACGATTGTCTGTCCAATAGCTTTCAAGTAACTTTTGACGTCATATGTTTCGTAGATTTCTTGCCATCAGTAAGTGGAATCGGTTGTGCTAGACCTCAGAGACATTGTTCACTTTTGCCAGACCTTCAACAGCCGCATCGTATTGATTCCAGATATGAAGAGGATATCTTGGAGCTACAGCTCGTTTTCTACCTCTTGCTGAAATACGATTGACGTACGTAATATCAAAGTACTCTACGAACGTTTTGATTCGTTCAGGTGCAACAGCTTTCAATCCTGCGAAGTAGCATTCAACGTCACTAATTGGAACAAAAGCTAAGGCCGCGAACATATGTGTGACATCTTTTATCGTTCTGTCCTCCGCGTTGTTGGAATTTTCGGGAAACTCCTTCGGGAAATTGATCATTCGGGGAAACGCTTTCGGGGGAATGATAGATAATCGGTTTTTTTTAATACCCAAATGATAAAAAAACAATCAAATGTATAATATTCTTCCGTGTAACTTCGTTTTTAACGTCTGAAGCTTCTCACTAAGAGGTATGATATTGAACCTGCCCCTTGTCTGCCTTAGGATTACCATAACAATAACCGATAAATCTCATTAATGTGCTATACATAAAATGACTACCTATATCTAGGTGAACCTACGTGATAAAATTTCCGAATTGAAATATATTCAGTTTTTTAAGCTACAGCTTTTCTAACGATCTACAACTCCCAAAGGTGTTGATACAGTTCGATTAAGCACTTGAAAAATAATAGATAAAAGTATGAAACATGCATGTACCACCCGTGAAAAGACCATAAAAAGATCGATTACGTTGAAGTGTAAGAACGTGAATGGTTCAAATTTGTCCGTTCTCCCGTGGCAAACTTATAAATCAAACAAAATGCCTTGTGACTCTTTATTCAGGTTCTGATTAAGATGCCTACTGAATAGTAACTGCCTAGATGCAGTTCTATTTCTTATACGTGTGACAGTTCTCGTTTTTGTCACTCGTTCAATAGTCTATCAAATAAATATCGGAATAATGTAAAATATGTTAGTGATTTATATCTTCTTCAGCTTTCAAATGGCCAAGTTAGTTTTCGAAATTTTTAATTTTCCACAAGAAAAACATTAAATATAGAATCATCACAAAATAGTTTTTAGATTTTTACGCATTACTTTTTTAGTCGAATGTGAAATCCGTGCCCAAATTTGAAATACTCATTGTCAGGGCCCTGACACATGAAATTTTCAAGACCGTGCCTATATATATATATATATATATATTCCTAACAGAATCGCCCTAGTTGGTAGAATTGTCCACGTATTTACAGAATGCAATTATTGTTGACGAGTTTATTCAATAAAATCCAAGAACCAATAAAAAAATCAAGGAGAGAAATGACTGGATAATGCTACTAATGATTATATAAGTGGATTATCAATTATTGGAACATTATCTGTTTCTTAATCCACACTATTCTTATTAGTACCGAAATAATATTGAATAGATCGGGCTCCCATAGCTTTTCGTATTAATTCGCAAAAAACTACTAATCTCAAAACCTACAGTAAGAACTAACCCTAACACTACTCCTAACCTTCAGTTCGATTCGAATCTTACTCCTTGTCACTGTAATATAAGAGATACATATAAGGATGTATCGAAACATTGACCGGTAGGCGGCGCCAGGGTACACAAGAAACTCACACAGTCTAACTTTGAGTATGTGTGTATCTCTGAGCGTATCGGTGAGCTCAACGTATCATCCTATAGATCGTCGTCAGAACGTATTACCGTTGGTCAATAATGTAAATTTCTATTTTTGGAGCTTTTTTGGATATTTATCTATTCAATTTGAAATGGAAGAGAAATATGGGTCTATGACCGTGAATAAATTGAAAGAAGAATTGAAAAAAAGAAACGCAAGAATCAGTGGAAGAAAAAAAGATTTAATTGATAGGTTAGGTTGTGTACATAATATTTGAATTTATTCAATGATTCAGAATTCAAAGGAATATCAATATCATTTATATAAAAAAGTTGAGTTGATATCTTATGTAAGGTCAGATA
Source organism: Aphelinus atriplicis (assembly GCA_020882685.1). NCBI lineage: Eukaryota > Metazoa > Arthropoda > Insecta > Hymenoptera > Aphelinidae > Aphelinus > Aphelinus atriplicis. The sequence continues at coordinate 919,696 of JAJGQD010000032.1, forward strand.
TTGGATAAAAATCTTTTATTGAAATTTTAATAAATTTATTCTATTCGAATTCATTTGTTTGAAGGATAGATAAATAAAAAAATTATTCAATATGCTTTAGGCTTATTTTTATTTTTTCTCATGATGCATTCTTTGAAATTGCACAACATCATACACACTTGAGATATTTCTGATGCCAAGGGAACATAGTATTTATTCAATTTCGTAGACATAATTTTGTAAGTTTTCATCAATCCAATAATTCTTTCCACATGAACTCTGTACCTTGATAGTTTACGATCCATTAATAATTCACGAAGAGGTATATATCCTTTTCCTCTTGTAAAATGAGGTATAGCTACTGTCACATTGTATGGAGCAAAAATATCTTGAACCGTAAAACCACGATCAGCCATTACCATATCTCCAGGTTCACATTTATTTTGGAGTCCACTTCGTTCAACAAGTTGTCGATCACTAGTAGAACCTCCATACAATTGACTGCAATATGAAAACAATCCTCCAGGTGTGGTTCCTACAATTGCTTTTAGAGTTGTGTCATTCTTATAATAACTGAACGTAGATTGTTGAGTCCTTGGATCTCTACTCCTTTGCACATGGATTTCTGTTCCATCAATAATGACACGAGTATTTGGAAAATCTAATTTAAAATTTTCTGGCATGTAGTATTTAACAAGCTGCTTACTAGGCCAAATATCTATTTTTGACCATTGATTCGCCATGAACACAATCCAGGTCTTGAAAATATTACCAACAGCTACTTTGGAAATACTGAAATATATACTCAGTTCATTATCAGTACAGTTTTTTCTAAGCTTCCATAATGTTAGAAATAATTGATTTTTGAGAGATAATTTCTTAAATGCTCCATTTCTAGGATATCGAAGATCATGTACTTTTCTACCTAAACTGTAAAAAACTGTCATAAATTTATGATAATTTTCTAAACCTGTAAATTCTAGAATAGTTCTTGGTTCATCTTTCAAATCTTCTATATCAAACAGAGCCTTCTTCACTTTTACAATATTTTTTGAACAATCTTTTTTGGTATCAGTAACAACATCATCTACAGAATTTTCAGTCTCATCTTGTTCAATATTATCTATCTCACATGTTGACACAATTTCTTCAGGAACATCCAAATCACAGTCAAAGTCATCAGTTTCAGTTAAGTCTTGCACAGTAACTTCTGCATCAGAAACTACATCTTGAAAACTATCCTCAATAATTACTCCCATTGCAAAATCATTTTCCTGATTACTATTGTTTGTATCAATGAATTCTTCATTACTCTTTGGTTCTTCAGTCCAAGAAAAAATTGATGGGATTGCACCCTGTTTCAAGTGTACTCTGGTGAGCTTATAACCTATAATTTGAAAAATGTTATGGTTTATATATGAAATTTCAGTTTATGCACTATCAAAAATCAAAGCAGGTCCTTACCATGAGATACACTTTTTGATAAAATGTCTTCTGGTTTGAAATGCTTTATGCATAAGCCATCCCAAGCTTTTGCTTGGAAATCAGGCTGCTGGATCGCTTCTAGCCACTTTATTCGGAGTTTGTTTTCTTTTGGAAATTTGAATTTTTTTGTATTCATACAATTAGTCACCACACACTCCATATTTCACACAAATCAAGCTATTCAAAAAAAAAATAATCATGTATTTGGATGCAGGTTATAATCGCTCTGTAAACGTTAGTATACAGCCTTACATGGATACTCACACCAATACACACACGCTCGAGGTTCGATTGTGTGAGTTTCTTGTGTACCCTGGCGCCGTCTACTGGTCAATTTTTCGATACATCCTTATTGTGACAGGGAAACCCGTCACTGTAGACGGAGAGGCTGCTCCTCTCCGATCCGGTCAGTACGGCAGCCGCCGGCTCGGGAGGGCAGCACTCTCCAGCGTGTACGCGAGCCGTGGCGCGCCGAGAGTTCCGGCGGCGCGAGGCCGGGAGTGAGCACGCGGCGGGCGAGCATTCTCGTCCGGTGCCCGCAGCCTTCAACACGCGACGCGCGAGACACCCAAGTTGCCGAGTCCCTACGTGAGCGTGTGTGCGAGTGCGTGTCCAGGACGCCGAGGCCGACGACGACGCAGCCCTCAGCGACCCGAGCAGCAGCCAGCAGTAGAGCCGAGCGAGCAGAGAGAGAACGAGTGGTTGAGAGAGGTTTGCTGTGAGCGTCGCGGCCCCGGGTCCCCCCACGAGAACGTGTGTGTTGGCGAGCGCGCGGGAGCAGCGGACACTCAGGTTGAGAGAGGTTTGCTGTGCGCGTCGCGGCCCCAGGTCCCTCTACGAGAACGTGTGTGTTGGCGAGCGCGCCAACACACCCACAGGAACGACGGGCTTCGGCCCTGGCCCGGGCCTCTCCCCTCACGCCCCCCCCCGACGTCACGGCCAGTGCGAAGCGCGCGGAGTAGACTCCGTTCGAGTCTCCGCGCGCGGCTGTCCCCCACGTGAGATCCCCCGTGCTCGCGAGCTAGCCGTCGCACTCCTGGCGCCCGTATAGAAATACGGAGTGTCCGGCGGTTAGAGCCATTCTTGTACGCGCGTGTACTCCTCGTGCAACCTGGTGCGAACGAGCGCCAGGTTACAGATTGGCGCCCATAAGTGAGTTTCGCGGTCGTGATCGGGGGTGAAAAATCGAGCGGAGAGTGCGTGCGCGAGTGAAAATAATTAAATTCGAACGAGCGAGAAAAAAGTTATATTTGATTCGGGCGAAGGAATTCGGTGCCGCGAGTTACCACGAATTCCCAGCGACCTTGGGAGCGAGCGCGCAGAGGTGAGCGCGAAAACGCGGCGTGGGGCGAGTATTGTTGCCCCGCGTGTTTACGTGCGCCGGCAGGTGCTGTGCCGCGCGTGTTTACATCAGCGGCCAGGCTCATGGAGCGAATTCCTGAGACGTGAACGAGCAGTGATCAGCATAATAGCAGTGATCACCCTGCTCAATTAATTTTGCGCAGTCCCCTGACGGAGTTTACAACTCCTTATTCCTCCTGAAATTTTTTGTTTTATCATTATTTTTTAATGATTGATTATATTGCCCTGACGGAGCTCAGCTCCTTATTCCTCCCATTATACATTGAAACATAATATATAAATATTCCAATGTCCAACGAGAAGGAAGGAAGGAAGTACAACATCGGCATATCAATAATTGATATCGTGCATTCCAAGGAGGAATAAAAAGGAACGACAAAATTAATTTTAAGGTTGGGCAAATTAATTTCGCCACGTGGTCCGGGTCGGTACGAGCATATGTGAATTGATAAGTCAGAGCGCCGGCGCATGGTAAAACAGAGTGGCCGTATGGTAATTAGATTCGAGCGATTATTGATCCAGTTATCGATCCAGAGTTTGAAATTTTTGCGGGAACATTTGAATTTTTTTTTTACAGAGAACTTTGTAATTTTTCGGGACTTTCTCTCGGAATTTTTCTCTGTGATGAATGAAACATTGTTAACTGAACGACAACGCGGTTATTAAGCAATAACAGAGAACGAACAATAATTAAACAATTAATTACAATTGTTTATTTATCAAATCGATTGAAATTTATCCGAATTTGCCGGTTTTTGCATTATTTTTGAAATTGTGTTGGACAACGAGTGAGCACTTTGGTTGCAACAAATTACGGTTTTTGGAGAATTAACTGTTTATTAATAAACAATTTCGGATTTTGGTCGTTTGCTCATCGGGCCCAGCCAATTTTGCGGATGATTAAATTGTGAATAATTTTTTTTGTTATCAATTATTTTTTGAATTTAATTTTTTTTTTCTTTCTTTTTCGAATGTGAGTGATAGTTTCTTTTGGGTTTTTATTTTTTTTGTCGCTGCTTTCGGTTATTTCGATTTTCAACATATTGCATATCCGGATGGTTAGGGTTTTTAGCACACAACCAGCGGACGGACGATCATTGGAAATTGAACCAAACCAGATAATATTCAGTATAATTGGACAAACCAGATAATAATACGTGACTGTATTGGTATTGTATAAACATGTATATTGATTAATATCTTATTTCACACATATTTATTGATATCGCACCATTGTTGTCCCCGACGGAGTTCACACTTCTTGATCCTCCATCATTGCGATTTGAGTGCTATATTTTATTATTTGAGATGTACATGTGTACATACAAGACGGAGAATAACTCCTACTAAGAACGTGTTCGAAGTGTATAGAGACGATATAGGATTTTGTGCGAATAAGCGGAACGGGTGACAGCGTGTACGAGTGGGTCGCGACGAGTGAAGAGAATTTGCGAGTGAACAATACGGTCACACTGTACTGCTGACTAATTGGTACAATTTTGTTGTTGGTTTGTTGATATATACTGTGGAAGTAGAGTCAAATAAATTTTTCGTGTTTACCTTTCAGTTTTTTTTTACAATTCGATTAGCTAGTGTGTTGCGACGCGTGTTTAAAGAGTATTTATTTCAAGTTGTTTTGATAATAAACTAACTATTTAAAATGGCAGACGGTGACGTGAACTTATACAAAGAGGCCATAAAGAAGTTGTTAAAGGTAGATAACTGGAACGAACGATTCAAAACGATAATTAAGATGAATAAGGAAGTAGTTCGAAGAAAACTTGAGAAAGCGGGAATCGCAGTTACGGGAAAGCTGCGTACACAGAAAGAACGGTTGTTGAGATGGGAGGTGAAAGAAGCGAAGGTTAAGGGGGCGCCGTGGTTCGCGTACGATGAAAAGGACCAAGCGCCACCCATAGTAGAATGAACAATGGTAAGCGACGGCGAAGAAACCGAGAGCGAGGATGCGAATGATACAGACGCGGGGAAGAATACTGACGCGGAAAAGAATACGAATTTGGAAGAGACCAGTAGAAGAACGGCGGACATTCTCGAGTACCTAAAGCTACCGGAAGGGGTAGCTATGTTATCGGCGATTGAAAAATTCATTATGGAAAATCAGTCGGCGCTCGGGAAGGTTACGTTGCCAAAGACGAATGTAGCAAAACCTCATACGAACGAACTGGACGATTCGAACATATCGTCCGAAAGTGAGAGCGAGACCGACGCAAAAACAAGCATGCGTATCGAACAGAGAGCGCGACGGAAAATCACATTACGCAAGTCGAAGCATCGCGTACCGGTGCCGGTAGCAACGAGCGTGAACAACTTTCATGCCGCGCTAGCGTTGTCAGACTCAGACGAGAACGAACTCAAAGCGCAACCGATATTGTCGCCGATTGCAAATGCGAGAACGAGCACGGTGGAGCGCAGCTCATTTCAAATTAGTCACGGATGCATTAAAACCATGCATGACTGGAAACTGCGATTCGCGGACGATGGATCGGTTGACGCGTTGCAGTTTTTAGGACGACTGAATGACTACAGACTGAGTGTAGATATTCACTGCGTTGCTGGCGGCGATGCCCAGCGTACCTCACAAAGGCGCGGCAGATTGGTTTCGAACGATGAAATGCGAAATCGGAACGTGGCGCAAGTTCGAAAAAGCGTTCAGACACAGATTCGTGGTCGAGGTGGACAACGAGGACGTGTGGGAGGAATTACGAGCGCGGAAGCGACACAAATCGGAGAAGATTTCGACATTCTTGTCGAAATTCAAATCCATCGTTCGTTATTTTAGAGTCGTGCCAACAGAAGCGAGACAGGTTGACAAAGATTTCCGAAATCTACTGCCCATATACAGAAGCGCTATGCTTCACATGAGGATAAAATCCTATAGAGAGTTGGAACGAGCGGGCAGAGAGTACGAAAGGCTCCGAGACTCGGACGCGCGTTACGAACCACCGCCGCCCAGAGAGAAGTCGCGAATACCTGCAGCTGCGTACGAGTACGGGAAAAGAGAGGGATCAATATCGGCGATCCGAAAGTCTGAGAGCAAGCGCGGTAACGAGGAGAGTTCTTCAGAGGAAGATTAAGGAAGGAAATTACAGTAGAGTAAGAGGAATACGAGAGAGAAAGTGGAAGTCGCAGCAGTGACAAGTGAACGAACGGCCTCATCAGCGATTAGCGAGCTGAAGCAGCTGCTAATCGAACTGATGAAGGACCGGCAGAACGAGCGAGCGCAGCGGAACAGCGGCCAATCGGGACCGTCGCAACATTCAGTGAGTCCCAACGTCAACACTGGGAACGCGTTAGTGGGAGTGTGTTTTTCCTGCCAAAAACCAGGACACAGGGCAGCGGACTGTAGATTGAACGTCTGCTATAATTGCAACGAGAAGGGACACTACTCGCGCAATTGCCCGAAGAAAGCCCAGGGGGCGCTTTATTGTCAGGTGTGCAAGACACCGGGAGTCGAATACGACTCGTGTTTTGTATGCCAGGAACTTAAAGCGCTGACAGGAAAAGGGGAAGCGGGAGTGCGTTCAAGTCCCACGCGCTCCACGCCATTACAGAGGGGACGAGCCAGCCGACCTTGAGCCTCCAGACGGGAAAAACGGATCCGACTAACACTAACCTTGAACGAACGGAGACTCAGGCGGTGGAGAAGGCAATTAAGGAGGTCGATAATTGAAAAAATCAGTTGTCGAGTTCAACGAGTCGAGAGAACGGCACGAACGAACGAGCTAATGAAAAATCGGCGAAAACTCGGGAACAGGTTGACGAATCTAACTCGCGAGCTCTGCCGATTAATCAGCTCGGGTCGAATCGGGTCGTAACGAGTAAAGTCGTCAAGACAGACGACAAATGTGTCAGTAATAATCGTGGGAAAAATACCAATAGAGCGCCTCAAGCTAATTACAGCGCAGAGCCGAGTAAGAGGGTACCTGCTATACTGCACAACGAGTGCGTGAACGAGAGCGGGAACGAGCATACGCGACCTACGGAGGCGTATGAGAAATTGCTGATCGAAAAGCGTCTGAGAGACGCAGTCAATTCCGATGAGGATGAAATCGACATCGAGGTCGAGAAAACGAACTAGTTGCGAGAGTTGCGAGGAGCAAAACGCTCCTTGCTGGAGCATTGGTTCAGCGGAGAAAACGCGGTCGAGAGTACCGAGGATATAGGTGGCCAGCACACAATCGCGTCCGGTAACAATGCAGTGGGTGCCCACCTTGTCCAAGGGAACTCGACAGAACGAGCAAGCACGGATGTCCCGAGTGATCCGGCCGAGATCATTATCAATGGGGTAGTGGGCGATGACCGGAATTCCTGGGCATCGTGATTGGATGGAAGCTGTTCAAAGCATTGTTCGACATTGGAGCAACGCATACGGGGGTGGGCGACGGAGTCATAAAACACCTCAAGGACCGGTTGATACCGACAACCACAGCGGTGTACAATGCGAACAGAGAAAGTATGAATGTCGCGGGCAAACTAAAGTTGAAATTGGACGCGGATGAAACTGTCCAAACGATGGAAGTATTGGCCGCACATAATCTGGAATACGATGTTTACATTGGGAAAGATTTTGTGAAGTTCAAATTCAAAGAGGACGATGAGATCAAGTCATGGAGAGTGGGTCAAGGGAAATGGAGGAAATTTTTGAACGTCTCAACCCGAGTGCACTCTGACGATTATATATACGCGGAGTGTGCCAGAATCTCGGCGGTGAACAACGAAGATCGAGAAAAGATTAAACGACTGATCGAGGAATATCTGCCGGAAGAAGTGGACAGATTAGGAGTAACCACGATGACGGAACATCATATCGATGTACAAGGGTCCCCACCGATCAGGCAAAAACTACGAAGGATGTCACCAGCGGTACAAGAGATTGCGAAAGCCGAAGTGCAGAAAATGTTTGATTAAGGAGTTATAGAACGATTGGGCAGTGATTGGTGCAGCATGCCAGTCATTGTCAAGAAAGCGGACGGGTCCATGCGATTTTGTATCGATTATAGAGATGTAAACAAAGTAACGAAACGAGACGCGTACCCTATCCCGAGTATCGATATTATTCTAGATAAATTACGGAGAGCGCCATTTTCATACGAAAATCGATTTGAAATCGGCGTACTATCAAATTAAGTTAGAGAAAAACAGTCGCAAGTACACGGCGTTTGCAGTAAACGGGTCTGAGCTATGGCAATTCAAAAGAATGCCCTTCCGACTTACGAACGCACCGATGACCTTCCAGCGACTGATCGACGCCCTTTTCGGGCCAGAATTTGAGCCGCACGTGTTTGATTATTTGGATGACTTGATCATCGCAACAGAAACGTTTGAGGAGCACTTATTCTGGCTTGAGAGGGTGCTGAAAAAGTTGCGGGAGGCAAATCTGACGGTGAACCAAGGGAAATGCGAGTTCTGCTGTAAGCAAGTCAAATATTTAGGATATTTGCTTGACGCGGACGGCCTACGGCCAGATCCAGCGAAAGTCGCGCCGGTTCTCGAGTACCCGGCACCCAAGAACGTGAAACAATTGAGAAGATTTCTAGGCATGATTGGTTGGTACGCGCGATTCATCAAGGAGGCGAGTTTCGAATGGGCAGATAAACAGAACGAGTCGTTTACGAGCTTGAAGAAAGCTCTCACAGAAGCACCGATGTTAGCCAAACCGGATTTTTCAAAGCCCTTTACAATTCAATGCGACGCGAGTAATTACTCGTTGGGCGCGGTGTTATCACAAGAGCATGAAGATGACGAACACCCGATCGTGTTCATCAGCCATGTGCTCACGCCCGCGGAACGAAACTACATGACCACGGAGAAAGAATGTCTGGCAATCATATGGGCCATTCAGAAGCATCGAGAAAACGTACGATAGAATCGCTCGCGAGTATCATTGGCCAGGTAGCTAGCATGACGTATACGAGTACGTAAAAGTTTGCCAAATTTGTCATTAGTACAAAACGTCACAGCAGCCACCTCAAGGCCTGATGGGCAAACGATGCGTCGACAGAATATGGAACGTAGTAGCGGCGGATACGATGGAATTGCCTAGGAGCAAATGCCAATACAAGTATCTAATTGTTTTCATGGATTTATATTCGAGATACATTGAGATAAAGCCGGATCGTAAAATTGGCGGGAACGCGGTTTGGCAAGCGTTCAGCGAGTTAGTCCTGAACAGATGGGGGGCGCCGAAGTACTTTTTAACCGATAACGGGAAAGAATATGAAAATAATGTAGTAAATGAGAATCTGGCTAAATATAACATCACGCACGTAACGACGGCACCTTACCATCCTCAGGCTAACCCCGTGGAACGCTGCAACAGAACGATCAAGACCATGTTGGCTATGTTCGTGGGCAAGGACCATCGGGGTCGGGACAAGTATCTGTGCGAGCTTCGGCAAGCGTACAACACGGCGAGAAATGATTCGTCGCGAGTGTCACCGGCGTTTTTAAACTTTGGACGACATCCGGCCCCGATTAACAGCGTGAGACGAGAGGTAGAAGAATGCTTACCAGTCGCCGAGATTTCAAACGAGAGTCCGGAGGAACGAGCACGGCGATTGGAGGCATTACGCGATTACGTGATTAAGAACGCATTCAAGGCCCAGGAAGAGCAGGGGAAACAATATAACAAAGGGAGGAAACACGCGGAATTTAATGTAGGAGACATGGTATGGCGGTTAGAACACGCCCTCTCCAGCGCGGATAAGGGGGTAAATCGCAAGTTAGCTCCTAATCAAACGGGGCCCTATCGGATAGCGAAGAAACTATCGCCACTTACGTATATCCTGGATGTGGGCCGGAGTAAACGGAACGCGAAAGCACCGGTCAGCGAGCTAACGCGATGGATTCACCCTTGAACGTCAAAGACCGTGTAAACGTATGGCCAATTGTTTTGCTTTGTTCGTGATTAAACGACCGAACGAACAGGCATCGGTGACCCACACATGGTGTACGATGCGACCACGAAGGGTTTGGAAGGGGGAGGAGGGCGGTCCACCGCCCTCAGGAAACGATGGAGGTGACAAGCGGTGTGCCGGAAGCCTACCGGCAAAGTCGCCACGGGAGGCCTGGTCGGCACAGAGACGTGCGACCGGGCGTGGAAAGTAAACGGGAAATTGGAGAACGAGGTCGGAGGAACCCGATCGAAGAACGCCAGGCCCCCGTGGATCCTGTTTCCATCGGCGCGCTACCCCTCCCGCCGTCTCACTTGAGTCCAGTAGACGGACCGGGTGGTCCGGCTTAAGGAGAGGGAGTTGTGACGGGGAAACCCGTCACTGTAGACGGAGAGGCTGCTCCTCTCCGATCCGGCCGGTACGGCAGCCGCCGGCTCGAGAGGGCAGCACTCTCCAGCGCGTATGCGAGCCGCGGCGCGCGAGAGTTCCGGCGGCGCGAGGCCGCAAGCGAGCACGAGGCGGACGGTCATTCTCGTCCGGTGCCCGCAGCCATCAACACGAGACGCGCGACTAATTCCGAGTACCGAGCCCCGAGTACGCAGCCCTCAGCGACCCGAGCAGCAGCCAGCAGCAGAGCCGAGCGAGCAGAGCGGGATCGAGAGAACGTCGCAAAAGTTTGCTGGCGCGTCGCGGCCCCGGTGCCCCCCCCCCCCCCCACGAGCACGTGTGTATTGGCGAGCGCGCCAACACACCCACAGGAACGACGGGCTTCGGCCCTGGCCCGGGCCTCTCCCCTCACGCCCCCCCGACATCACGGCCAGTGCGAAGCGCGCGGAGTAGACTCCGTTCGAGTCTCCGCGCGCGGCCGTCCCCCACGTGAGATCCCCCGTGCTCGCGAGCTAGCCATGGCACTTCTGGCGCCCGTATATAAATACGGAGTGTCCGACGGTTATAGCCATCCCTGTGCGCGCGTGTAGTCCTCGTGCAACCTGGTGCGAACGGGCACCAGGTCACAATATATGCATTCATGTTTGTTTACACACTCCACATTCTTCAGAATTCGTATTTGTTGCGATCTTTGTGGGCGAATCCGTGATATCCCTACTAGCACCATTCGTGTTAGCGACGTAGCAAACACGTGTTTTTTGTTCCAAAGTAACGTGTTTCTTGAGGTGGAAAACACGTGTTCATCACGTGTTGACCACTCCAGAAATGTCCGCTTCTTTTGTCAAAAAAACACGAGTTTTCCACGAGTTTTCCACGAGTTTACCACGAGTTTCTGGGAATTTCTTTATTCCTTTGCATAAATATGTTCGTTGTAGAAGGGTGGTAACCACGTGTTAAACACACCATCAATACATGTGGTCCACATGTGTTATCCACGTCTGCTAAATTTTTCTCAAAATTCTACAGGTGGTTTCAAACACGTGGTAGCAACATTCCTTACACATTATTAGATTGGTATTTGACACGTGTTTGCCACGTGTTGGCCACGAGTTTACTAATTATTGAAAGAACTTATTTTTGAGAAAAACTTTCTTATGTCATCCAAATATAGATATCAATATAGGTAGTCAAGAATACACGAATGGAAGGATGATTTTATGATTCATATTTATTATTTTCGCCCTGAATTGGGCATATTTACAACATTTAGCGATCGATAGGTGTTTCGATAGGTTCGCTCGATGTGTTCACTCCGAGTTTCGATAGGTGCCGTTTTACGTCAACTCCCCAGAGCCGGAGCATGGATGCTAAAACCCTACGTTTTTGACGCTTATTTTTGACTTTATGAGACCAATATCTACTTCCAAAATAAATACTACCAGAATAAACTTTGACTAATCATGGAAATTTGTTTTTTTAATTGTAAAATCTAACAGTAATTCGATTCTAATTGAATTGTAACAATATTATTTTCTAAAAAAAATACTTAATAAATGAACCATAAATAAATTAGACGAAAGGACCATCTTTGAAGGGCCAGTCCAGTGGAATGTGGATAGTGAAAATTACAAACTCCACCACATCATTGAGCAACATTTCACTAGCAAGGTTTACTGGCCTCATCAGGCAGTTTTTAAATCAGTTCACATTATAAAATTCAGCAGTGGAAACAACGGCTCCCACTGCCATTGTTAAACTCTTGCATTCTGAAGTTCAGTATATAAATCAGTACAGAAGAGTTGTGACGGGGAAACCCGTCATTATGGACGGAGAGGCTGCTCGCCGATCCGGCCGGTACGGCGCCGCAGCAGGCAGCCGCAGCGGCCCACGCCGCCAATACCGCGCTGCGCTTGCGCACGCGCACATGCTTATGAGAGCCAATAATGTTAGAGTATCTCAACACTCCCTCCCTAACATTATTGATACTGCTATAATAAAATATATATTCAATGTGTTATTTCCAACTCCCATACAACATTACAACTGTTCTACCGTTCACACATGTATCAAATCTAGTCACTCTATTTTACAATACTAGTATCGCAGTCAAATATTACATAAAGACTATACTATAAGTAGACTGTGCGCGGGTTCAATTATTCATTAATTCAGTCTTGATATCTGTTGGTGAGGAGAGTGTCGTCAATTCGGCCGAGTTGATACAGTCGTTCACTTCAGAGAGCTTCACTCATGAATTCCTAAGACAGAAGAAAACAATATGAATGTTTGAACATAGAAACAATTATTTTTCACGTGGTCCCAGGAAAACGTTGATAAAAAACTATGAATGGATGATCCATCCAAAATCTGATGTTATAGATTTATAGGAGAGCACGAGCATCTTCATAATTTAACGCAAAAATCCGAAAAAATAGACGCGGGGGCGTAATCTACGTCAAAGATGGTCATGCGTTGCCGAAAACCTTTTTCTCCAATTTACTATCCGATAAACAACTTAGAAAATGATGATTTGAAGAACATTCGGTGAGATGGATTGAAAGAGAAGATCGAGGGCTATAATTTATATTCATCATGATGTCGAATGATATTTATTCACAATAAATTTTAAGTACAACTTACTAAAACTGAATTGAATTTAGAAGATTATAGAATATTTTGTAGATTTTTTAATTAAAATCCATACGAAAGACTCGAGCGAGCGATAGCGAGCGAGAGACTATTGCGAGTTTCATGTATAAATATCAATGAAGTAGTCGACGCCCATGAAAACTGATAAGATCGATCGAAAGGAAATCACTGGTGCTTTCATTTTCATCGTTGAAGATATGAAAAAATTGATACGTGGGTGTTAGAAATGTAGAAATCGTCGCTTGGGAGGAAGAACGTTCCATTTCAGAAACTTGCTATGAAAAGTTCCACTTCAGAAACTTTCTATAAACAGTGTTGTTTCAGATTGACAAGTATAAAACGTGCCATTTCAGAAAAATTCTATAAAAAGTGCCATTTCGGAAAATTTCTATAAAAAGTGCCGTTTCAGGAGAAATTTTTTCCCTCGGAGTTTTTCTGACTTCGGGGATGATGTCGTATGCATGTCTCTGTATGTACATGTGTGTATGTGTGTGTACACGTCTGAGAATGACAACTTGATCCCACGTCGAGACGTGATACTCTAAAAGTAAACTATTTTCATTACATATTTTCTTCATCGATGGATTTGGATAAAAATTGATATTTATACGTTTTTGAGGTCGCTGATTACGAATCCGACCTCAGATTTAAAAAATTCGAATTAGAGCCTCTAAGATCACCTAAAAAAAATTTGAAAAGGTACTGGATTTTGATGAAAATTGGTTTGCATGAGTTTTTGAGCTTGCTGATTACGAATCTGGCCTCAAATTTTGAAAATTCAAATTAGAGCCTCTAAGATCACCTGACAAAAAGTTGGAGAAAAATGGAATTTTGTTGAATATTGGTATATATGGGATTTTGAGGCCACTGATTACGAATCCGGCATCAAATTTTAAAAATAAAAATTAGAGCCTCTAAGATCACCTGACAAAAATTTGAAAAGATACTGGATTTTGATGAAAATTAGTGTACGTGGGTTTTTGAGGTCACTGATTATGAATCCGGCCTTAGATTTTAAAAATTCGAATTTAGACTCTAAGATCACCTGACAAAAATTTGGAAAAAAATGGAATTTTGTTGAAAGTTAGTATACATGGGATTCCGAGGTCGCTGATTACGAATCTGGCATCAAATTTTAAAAATTAAAATAAGAGCCTCTAAGATCACCTGACAAAAGTTTGAAAAGATATTGGATTATTAATAAAAATTAGTATCCATGGGTTTTTGAGGTCGCTGATTACGAATCCGGCCTCAGATTTTAAAAATTCGAATTGTCATATGGTGTTCAGAAGCTGATTCGCATGATCTACATAATAATAAGATGGATCCGTACATTTTTCTAGTCCACCTTTCTTGCTCTCGGAAACAATGGTATGACAATTTATAGGTAGATTTAGTATGACGGATCGAAAGGTGGGGTCGAGGACTACATTTTCTGAGAAAAAAAAATTGAAAAATTCGATTTGTGGTGGGCGTATAGAGAATTTAAAAAAAGTTTTAACCGATGTTCCCGTACTATCCCCTTCAAAAACGTACAAGGGGTTGATTTTCGAAATTTTGTTCAAACCGATCGTTAGATGAGCTTGAGCGCTTCCATAATCCATGTTGAAAAATTTGAAAGCATTAATGCGTGGGCGTAATCTCTGTTAACGAAAATGGTGTGGTGACAATCGAAAATATTTTACCGATGTTCTTGTATTATCCTCTTTAAAAACGTACAAAGGGTTGATTCTTCAAAATTTTTTTCGAGCAGATCGTTAGAGGAGCTTGAACGCTTTCATCGACAAATTTGATAATATTCATGCGTGGGCGTATTCTCTGTGAAAGAAAATGGTGGGGAGATAGAAAATTTTGGTTTTTATTTGAATTATTTACCGATAATACAATTAAAAATTTTAATGTTTTTAATGGAAAGACACGAGCGAGCGATAGTGAGTGAGTGATTTTGACTAGTGAATAATAATTTTCACAACGTTTCACTACTTTAAGTTTAACAACCACCTGTTGCAGTTTGAAATGACGAGAATTTATTATAAATCTTCAAAAATTGGATAATATCGTTTCCGTAAGATGCGAATCAGCATCTGGACACCATATGACAAAGCCAGAAAAACATACGAATTCTACTGTACTATACTGTTTTAACCATTGATTGACTCCCCAAAAACGCTCATATAATAATATTCATCAAGACCCAGTGTATTTTCTCGAATGGTCTATATTGGGTCTTGGAAACTGAGGTCCGATTCGTAATCAGCGACCTCAAAAACGTATAGATACCAATTTTCATCCAAATCCATCGATGAAGAAAATATGTAATGAAAATAGTTTACTTTCAGAGTATCACGTCTCGACGTGGGATCAAGTTGTCATTCTCAGACGTGTACACACACATACACACATGTACATACAGAGCTCTGTATGTACATACAGAGAGACATGCATACGACATCATCCCCGAAGTCAGAAAAACTCCGAGGGAAAAAATTTCTCCTGAAACGGCACTTTTTATAGAAATTTTCCGAAATGGCACTTTTTATAGATTTTTTCTGGAAATGGCACTTTTTATACTTGTCAATCTGAAACGGCACTGTTTATAGAAAGTTTCTGAAATGGAACTTTTTATAGCAAGTTTCTGAAATGGAACGTTCTTCCTCCCAAGCGACGAAATGTATTTTGCATTTTCTTCCTTAGCCGATAAACCATCGCAAAAAACCAAGAAATAATTGTATGGTGCAGATTTGGGTCCGGACTGATCGAAGGATCCTTGGAAGGGCTTCCATGATTCATGGTTTATACTCCAAAAACGTTGATGCGTGGGCGTGAAATGCGGAAAAAATTGATGTTTAGCAAGATGTGCCTCTTGAATCATTAAAAAAGTCCATGAATCAGCGTCGTGATGAAAATTCTGATAATACGGATCGATAGAGCTGCTTAAGCATTTTTATTTTTCATCGTGAAAAACTGAAATATGTCGATGCGTGGGCGTGAAGTACGTACTTGAAAATTGGTGGTTTACTTTGTGATTTTCATGCGTTCAGAGAAATACGTAAAATTATGATATGGTGCGATTTCGAGTATATCCGATCAGAAGAACATCGAATATGCATTCACATCCATGATTAATACTTTATTTATGCGTGGGCGTGATATGCGGGAAAAATCCTTTTTCAGAAAGATGTACAAGATATATCGTTAAAAAAGTCCATGAATCAGTGTCGTGATGAATATTTTGATAATACAGATCGATAGAGCTGCTTGAACGCTTCATGTTTTCATCGTGGAAAATCGAAAAATGTTAGAGCGTTTTCGGGAAATTCATGGAAGAAAATGCATGCTGTTTTTGTGAAAGTTGATTAAACTCATCTATGGTAAGAAGCAGTTCGATGCATTGTGAAAAACCATTGAATGACGTTATGTGCAAATGTGAGCCTGACCAATTGATAGGTTATTGTAAGGGCTTTCATATTTCTTGGTTCAAACTTTGAAAAAATTGATCCGTGGGCGTGAAATGTGAAAAAAAATTTTTTAGAATAATTTACAAAATAAATCGTCAAATAAATGAATGAATCTGCGCTACGATGAAGATTCTGAAAAGACAGATCGATAGAGCTTCCTGAGCGCTTCCATTTTTCATCATGAAAACTTGAATAATTCCAACGAGTAGACGTGAAATTCGTTCTTGGAAATTGGTGTTGTAAAAGTTAATTTCAATGCGTTGAGAAAAAATACGTTAAATTATCGTATGTTACGATTTCAGGTATGACTGATCGAAAGATTATTGAAAAAGCTTTCATATTTCATGGTTGAAACTATAAAAAAAACGATGCGTGGGCGTGAAATTTGGTAACAGTTGTGTAGTGCTCATTTGAATCTGACCACTCATTCAATAGGCTTTCATATATCATGCTGAACATTTTTAAACATTTATACGTGGGCGTGTAAGGTGAAAAAAAATCATGTTTCAATAACTTGTATTGCGATAATGATTAAAACGACATATGAAATAGTGTGATGATGAAAATTTTGCTGTTACCAATCGATAGAGCTGATCAAACTCATCTATTTTATATCGTAGAAAATTCGAATATTTGTATGCGTGGGCGTAAAATTCATGAATCGAAATTTTTGTTGTCTCTTGTGATGGGGAGACCATTGAATAAACTATGGAATAGTTGTATAATGTGGATTTGATTCTGACTAATCAGCATATCTGTTAACAATACATGGTGAAAAATTCGATAAAGGTTATGCGTAGGCGCAGAATGCGAAAAAAATTCATTCATTCCAATTAGTAACCGATAAATCATTGCGAAGAAATATGAACCTATACAATTATCTATTCCAAAATCGGCAAATTGAACCATCGGATGAAACTATGGTGAATAACCAATTATTAAATAACGGTATAGTGCGAATGCGAGCCTGACCACCCATTAGATTTTTAATTTGCTTTAATTCATCACACTGGATATCTGTAAAAAAAGTATAAATCCATCGACATTATGAAACTAAAGAAAATCAGTGAAGAAATCGACATATAAGGAAATAGATATTATAGGTCGGATAATATTGCGCTTTAATATTCCGTATCAAAATGTTCGATAAAATCGATATATGAGTGTTGAAAACGGGAAAACAAACATTACGTTTCGAATTAGGACTTAAGAGGGAATATACAGTTAGAATGAAAAAAAATTCGATTTTTTTTTTTCATAAAAAGTTAGTAAATTTCCCGTAGAATATGCTCCTAAAACCCTTTTCTTGAAATTCGAACTCCAAGTGTTTTTTCTAAGGGATTGCTGATTGAAGTGTAAGTACGATTTAACGGTAATTTAAAAGTTTCAACGCGTTTTCCTCAAAACTGCATTTTTGGAGTTTATGCCGGTGATAACTCAAAAACTAATTATCCGATTGAGCTGAAACTTATAGGATTTCTTTATTATAGTATTACCTATCAGATGAATTAAAAATTATTGTAATATTTTATTATTAAATATGGAAAAATGTGAGGAAATGGCGGGAAATAAATTGAAAAAAATTGAGTTTTTCGAAAAAGATACGCCAAAAGTGCAAATTTTTTTTTTACTTTTTTTTGTAATTCATCTACTAACTGTGAATGTAATTAATGTAAAATTTTAATTTTTTGATTTCCGATCAAACTTGCGACCAGGAGAGCCGGCACAAGCAAAATAGAAGTACTATTTCAACGCTATCTAACGACCGCCATTTTGTTTAAAAAAATTGAAAAAAAAATATTCATGTATACTACATGGATACACGTATAATTGTAAAAAAGTTTCGATTGATTTGATTAAAAACTACCCTTGAAAAACGATTTTCAAAAATGAGTTTTTTTTTCGTTCTAACTGTATATCCCCCTTTAAGTCAATTAAGGGGAGGTTCTCATCAAGCAATTTCAAAAAATCTATTTTTTTTTTGCTGATTTTGATACCTTATGAAGTGTAGAATATGCTTCTAAAAGCGTGTGACCACAATAGTTTTTTTCAAAAAGTTATAGCATAATAATCAACTGATGGTTAACGTTATTGATACGGTTAACCGAATCTTTAAACGCGTTCTCGAAACGACTTTTTTCAAACTGTGGTGGGAATCGTAGCTCAAAAACTAATGAAGGGATCGGCTTGAAATTTTTTTATTCTAAAGGCAATTAAATTCCTGGGAGTTTATACCTATAAACCATCAATTTTGTTATTATTTTTTGTCTATATATTGATTTTAAGAGCAAAAAAAAGTGCGAAATCGGCACGTAAATTTCACAAGTCCGCCATTTTGTTAATTTTCAACTTTTTTTCGGTATTATCGGTATAAAATCGCACAAATGTTATATATTTTCTGAAACTCTTTCGTTTTTTGATCTCATATAAAAATTGGAGGCTCTAGAGTTCCCACCATGCGGAAACTTTTTATAGAGGCGTGCCCATAAACGTATGTTTAACTTATTATATGATGATTATTTTTCAATAAAAGAATTTTTTCGTGCACTTTAATGATATATAAGTACGTGTGAAAATGTTCCATACCATTTTTCAATTCCTTCTATGAAAAAAAATGAAGAAAAATGGGTCATTTTCGAGGTGCTAGATGAGGACATCCCCTTAAGTTTTCATGGGTATATCTGGGAATTGTTGAAGAATCCATTAAATAACGATGCGATGTGGGTTTGACCAATCGACAGGACATCGAAAGGACTTTCATATTCCACGGTTGAAACATTAAAAAATGGACCAAGTGTTTCAAATTCATTGAAAAAATCATTGTATGATATCATGAGGATGATTCTGGTATTACCAAGTGATAAAGTTGATTGAGCACTTTCACATTCGATCGTGAAGAATTGAAACATATGTATGCTCGGGCATGACTTTCACGAAAGAAATTGGCATCTTGAATTGAAATAGTGAGATCGTGGAAAAAATCCATAAAATTATAGTATTATTGAAATCTAGATAAACAATCGATATATCATCCAAAAGGCTTTCAGATTGATGCACTGAGAAAAAAATCTAGTTGATTCAACAATATATTTTTATGTATATATCCAACAAGATATTTAGTTGAATCAAACAAGCTAAGTGCATAGTACCAACAAGACACCGTATTGTAGATTTGACAATTCGTTTCGATTTGATCCAACCGTATTAAGTTTAAGGTTAAGGATGGAAAAATTTTCTTCATCCATTTCACAGTTGCTATTTTGATTCGAAACCGCTGATTCTATGAATTTATTGATAGAGGCTGTAAGAGAATTAATATTAATGAACATTTAATTTCGCAGTCAGTTACAAATTTCACATTGATAAGATTGTAGTTCATTCGTTATATTTGCTATATATAATTTCAACTTTAGGATTTAAAGTAAGTCATAATGCTTGCTAACTGATGCATATGATCGCTACATCCATATATATGTCGCCCGCGCGTGCCTTGTGTTTCCCATGCTATCTTCGGGTATATATGGGACGTTCCACGTCATGGTCAAAATTTTGTTCGCAATTCTGCATTGACAAATTGATTGATATCCATCACCAGATTACTCAAAAATTTTTTCAGATGTTTATGTGCATGTATGTGGAGTTTAGTACATGCACTCAAAACCTGAATTATTCAAAATTTGATCTTTCTCCCAATTTTCAGAGCCCAACTAACAGATAAATTGCGATATGTGTCTTTCTTTGTAACGTACAAAAACGTACGAAACTGCACGAAATTGAACGAAACTGTACATAAGCGTATGAAAACGTCCAAAAATGTACAAAAACGTACAAAACCGTATACAAAAACGTCTAAAAATATACAAAAAAGTAGACAAGTGTACATAATTGTAGGAAAACGCACAGAAACGTACAGAAACGTTCAAAAACGTACAAAAACGGATACAAATGTATTGTTCCGAATGGGACGTTTATAAACGGTTTTCTACGTTCTTGTACGTTTTTGTACATTTTTGTACGTTTTTGTATAGAAGTTATTTTTACTAGGGTTATACTTCAGTTCGACGCCACCTATCGGTTTTTGCTGGACTACTGGTTAGAAAAAAATGAATTGATTATTCCAACATAACGAATTGTCATTTCGGAGTTAAATTTCATTTACAATACAGAATATGTTGAATCAACAAAATCTTTCTGTTGGATCGACAAGCGTCGACCAGGGTATACATATGTATGTTATAAAATAAGGTTTCCCTGTGACGATTCGAACAAAATCATCGATTGCAGTCCCTAGAAGCAAATCTGGAAGGTGTCTGCGTGTATATGATCTACCAGTGCTAACATATGTACTTATATCTACAGTAGAATTACTCAACTCTACTTGTAACTAAATCTAGCTGATGATAAAGCAGGGTTTACCTATGACGGTATATGTTTGTAATCAATTTCCAGCAAAATTCATGAGCTGCGGATTCAATTGCGAGGTGTAAAATGCTGAATTTATCATTTTTGTAATTTTTGAGTCGTAAATGGTAGCATCTACGTTTAGTGGGAGGGTAAAAATTTGAGTTTGGGAAGGTTTGCCTGTGACGATTTTGGCCTGTTCTGATGCTGATAACAATTTATGAGACTTTTTACTGTTTAAACTTCTAGAACATATTTAATTCGAACTATCTGTAACCATTAGGGATGGCAAACAGATATTTTGTGCTCCAAATGCCGAGGATATGGATAATATCAGTTGCATGAGAATGACCCATATACGGGGTATAAAGAAGTTGATTAGTGAGGTTAGATTAATAATATAATTTTTTTTTGTAATATGAATTGTTAGAGCCGTATCTCCCGAACGAAACCAATTTTATTAATATCTTTACTTGGTTAGCTTAATTTTGAAAAAAGTTTCATTAGCAAAATACCGTGCTAAGTTGCATTTAGATATGAACTGTTATTACGGGACGTAGTTTCGTTTGTAGTTTTCTATTGAAACAGTGCCGAACACACCAATGAATACGGTTGATTGTCTTCAAATAAATGCTGTTTTAATTTTTTTTTCTAATTTATGAGTTTCATTATACTTTCAATCGCATTAAATTCTATAGATAAACTTCAATACAAACTGTTGTATTGTGGGTTATGTCTCCGTCATTGTTCTTAGTTAAATAGAAAGTGAAGACCTAGCGTCTCCCCAATACAGAAACTTCTATTATGATCTCCATCAAAATAGCTTCAATTTCGGCTGAATTTCACTGGCTACAAACCGTGACAAGTATAGTTTATGAGCGATTATCGTGTTCACAGGTTATGTTTCCTCCAGCCTTTCAATATATAACCGATTGTATAAGTTGCATCTCCTTATCAGTTCAAGTTTTATTACGTTCCTTATGGCATTTGTTATCTGCCTTCGCAATATCAGATCCCAAAAACCATGCTCAGATTTGTATTCGCTTATTAAAGACCATTCCCAAATCAGTAGTAACAGACAAAATCGATTTGGTGATACTAATTTTAAAAATCAATTCTAATAAACTTCCCATCACTTGCCACTTTTAATTCTTTTTTCTAAAATTATGAAAAAATTCCCTGATTCATATGCACTTGGTTTGGTAGGTTCGCTAGCCAGAGCAATTTCTCATATACCTATGGGCCAATTCCTTTACAGCCTCGTACGATTTTTTTTAACCATGTTAAATTTTAGGTAGGCTACCCCCTTAAGGGGCTTCAGCGTTGGGTGCCGTACCAATGCGGGGCCCTACTGAGGTGCCTGAATTATTTTTCAAAATCCTCCGAATTATATCCTTTTTCAGTAGATCAGTCTTATCCTAGACTACTTATGGATATTTGAAAAGGGAAAATAAATTATAACTATAAGTCAAGAAATGCACATAAACACTTGTCAAATTCATCAAAATCCACTTTTTTCAGTTTTACGATCTTATTTCGATGGTGACATACGATTTTCGCGATCATATTATAATCTACTTATAAAAACCTATTACTTAGAATTTTAAATCCTTAAATTTCAAACCCTCAGAGGATACATGAAAATTACGACTCCAAGGATTACAAAGTATCAAATTATACAAAGTTTACAAATAAATACATATCATACGAGTTTTTTAACAATGAACGAGAATAACATTTTGAACTCAATACACAAATTCGCGGGCGAAGCCGCGACGGGGGACGCTAGTAACTTTATATAATAGTCTACCAGTTAAGACAATCTTCGGTGATATGGTTTTTTTCGTTGCCGTTCATTCCCCCGGAAGCGTTTCCCCGAATGGAATTTTTCCCCGAATTATATATTCCCTGAACCCCGAAAAAATTATAAAAGAATATTTATTACGTGAGAGACTGAATTTTATTCAGGGGTAACACCACTTTAGAGGCCGAATAAAAGGTGTAATTTTGCGGATTTTTCATGGGATTATGGGAAAAGGGATTGTATTGAAATTCACAGGGTTTATTCAACATATATTGAAGAATAAAAAAATCTTTTTATCATCGATTCCGTGCAAAATGGCGGCGCCACAGCGGATCTCCGATACAAGGTTTTTTTGAAGATGCTCCGCGGGCGTACCCATTCCTCGGCAACCGTGAGAGCTGGAACAAAAATCCAAAATTTTTTTGAAACTACATACTAATAGCTATCAAAGTACGTAGGATTTTTATTTTTTCTTCAATTTTCATAGAAACTGTGCATATCTGAACAAAAAGTATGAATTTTCGACTAAACAAAGAGCAGTAAATTTTTAATAAAACAAGTAATTTCCAAAATATCAAAAAATGGCTACGTACTTCGGAGAAGACGTAGCCATTTTAGTAGACGTAGCCAAACAAACAGTAGCATCATATATATATATATATATATATGATGCTACTGTAGAAATTTGAAGTCGATCCATGCAATAGTTCTGAAGCTACGAGCATGCCCGATTTGAAAAAAACAGTTTCGAGAAAAACGCGTTGAAAGTTTTAAATTATCGTCAAATCGTACTTACACTTCAATCAGCAATCCCTTGGTAAACACTTGGAGGTCGAATTTTGAAAAAAAAGTTTCAGGAGCGTATTTTCCGGGAAATTCACTAACTTTTTAAGTAAAAAAAAATCGAAATTTTGAAAATCCTAGAGTGGTGTTACCCCTTAACCCATTAAGTCCCAGATTGCAGAAATTTTATTGGTACTTTCGAGCTCAAATATTTTGATGAATAAGACGGAAGGTTTATTGCAAAATAGTCATTCCTACTATTTTCGGGTATGCTCTACACGATACAATGGTTATAAAGACTGAAAAAATTGATTTTCAATGAATAATTAACAAATTAAAATAAAAAATGCGATTTTTTGGAGCACTTTTTTTTTCAATCCAAAATCAGAGGAAAAAGGAATTTTATTTTTACCGTCGAAAATATACACAAGAGTGCACAAAATAATTGAACTTTCCAAATTCGTTGAGTTTTTTCGACTATGATTTTTTTCAGCAAAATGACGGCCAAAAAACGGGAATCAATATTTTGGATTTTCATTTTATCAATATTTTAAAGCATTCATTTTCATATTCGATATATTCCTTTGAAATCCCGTTCACAGTTTTCAATGTCGCTGATAACGATTCTGACATCGAATTCTCAAAATTCTGGATCCAAGATGGCGGTTTCAAGATGGCGGCTGACGATTTTCCACATTTTTAGTCGGAGAATCGTGAAAATTTGGAATAATGGGTTTTCGGGGGCGCTGATGATAAATCTGACATCAGATTTTCGAAATTCCGTATCCAAGATGGCGGTTTCAAGATGGCGGCTCATGATTTTGTACATTTTTAGTCGGAGAATCGTGAAAATTAGGACTAATGGGTTCTTGGGGGCGCTGATGATAAAGCTGACATCAGATTTTGGAAATTCTGTATCCAAGATAGCGGTTTCAAGATGGCGGTTTCAAGATGGCGGCTCATGATTTTGTACATTTCTAGTTGGAGGTTCGTGGAAATGTACATTATTTGAAATTTTCACGAATCTCCAACTAAAAATGTACAAAATCATGAGCCGCCATCTTGAAACCGCCATCTTGGATACGGAATTTCGAAATTCTGATGTCAGATTAATCATCAGCGCCCCCGAAAACCCATTATTCCAAATTGACGATTCTCCGACTAAAAATGTGGAAAATCGTCAGCCGCCATCTTGAAACCGCCATCTTGGATCCAGAATTTTGAGAATTCGATGTCAGAATCGTTATCAGCGATATTGAAAACCCCTGTAAACGGAATTTCAAAGGAATATATCGAATATGGAAATGAATGCTTTAAAATATTGATAATATGAAAATCCAAAATATTGATTCCCGTTTTTTGGCCGCCATTTTGCTGAAAAAAATCATAGTCGAAAAAACTCAACGAATTCGGAAAGTTCAATTATTTTGTGCACTCTTGTGCATGTTTTCGACCGTAAAAATAAAATTCCTTCTTCCTCTGATTTTGGATTGAAAAAAAAAGTGCTCCAAAAAATTGCATTTTTTATTTTAATTTGTTAATTATTTATTGAAAATCAATTTTTTCATTCTTTTTAACCATTGTATCGTATAGAGCATACCCGAAAATAGTAGGAGTGACTATTTTGCAATAAACCTTCCGTCTTATTCATCAAAATATTTGAGCTCGAAAGTACCAATAAAATGTCTGCAATCTGGGACTTAATGGGTTAAGTATGACTAATCGAATGACCATTGAAATCGCTGCGAACGCCATGTTCAAGAGGAATTCAAGGATTATCAGAAATCTTTATTAAAATAATAATTTGGCTATTTTAACCCATTAAGTTCAAGTTAAGTCAAATAATTTTACTGCTCTACAAACGCTAATACGATTTTGGAGCGAAACATATGTTTATTCCGTTAAAATGTTACATGAATAATTAGTGAAAATTTATATACAACGTAGTAAAATTGACTAAAAATAGAGTAAAAAGCTGAAAAAATAGTGAATTTTACTAGAATTTACCTAGTAAATGATATTAGTAAATTTTACTTTCCGGAATTTTAAACTTTACTAGAAATATAGTACTCGGTCTCAGAAAATCTAGTAAAGGCTACTAGGTTTTCCTCTACTAAGTTAACTTAATTGATTTCCCTAACCAGATTTGTCTCAGTGCAGTCGATCCAATTCAGGTTCAAACTAATGGGGGTCTAAATTGATTTCATTGGAGTTAAATATTAATAGATGAGTTAATTACTCACCCGTTCACGAGAAATCACGGTCCGAACTAAAATATTATCTGAGCTCTAGAAGGTCCAAAGCGAATACGATTGATTCCGAAATCAATAAGTCTCGTAATTAACTATACGCGTATTTGCTTGGAAACTTTGATCAAAACCAGATCATCCGTTGACGAAAAAGTTTACCAATAAAACGTTACATGCACGCATAGAACATATTTTAGATATTCCTGGAAAAGCTTATGTTTGACATGAGATGTTAAAATATATTGACAAAAATTCAATAATCGGAAATTGAATTTTGACCCCGTCACAAACCTTTTTGAGAAAATAAAAGATTTGATCGTAGGGACTTTGGAGTAGAAAAAATTTCATAACCATGGAATGCAAGATGGAAGAGATGTACGAGGGGTGCTGAATAATGCAATACGGCTCAGAGACCGTGGTGCTATGCTGGCTATGCGGCACAACCAGTATCATATACGCCCACCTTTTGATACGAGTTCCAATTGAAACTCGGCAATAAAGTCAGCTACGTACAACTGAATGCTCATAGAGAGATATTCACGGTATCTAGTAACTTTTCCTCCTCTCCCTATTACTCTCCTTCCATCCCGAAATGGATCGATTCAATACAGAATTCTTCAATTCATAGCAGAGAAAGCTTTGGGAGCAATTAAACAAAATTAAAGTTTTTCTTAAGAACCATTGAATTCTCTTGTGTTTGTTCTGATAAAATTATTCGTTTGGGATATAATTTGATATGAGCCTCTCAAATAATTTGCGTCGATATTATTTGAGGCTATTAGATGATAAGGAAAATTGGATCCCACAAAGAAGTACTGGAATAATATTTCAAATGCAAAGCATCTAACTAGTATAATAATAATTTTTGAATATTTTTTTATAGAATAGTTATTTAATATGTATCTACAATTGTTATCAACCAGTAGA
Organism: Aphelinus atriplicis; assembly: GCA_020882685.1. Lineage (NCBI taxonomy): Eukaryota > Metazoa > Arthropoda > Insecta > Hymenoptera > Aphelinidae > Aphelinus > Aphelinus atriplicis. The sequence continues at coordinate 946,094 of JAJGQD010000032.1, forward strand.
TTTTATTCAGTTTAATATGTATCAGCCATTGTACTTAAGTTTTCTAATGCAGATATGAGAATATACTAAAATCACAAACTAAATGTCAAGCATTCAACTGAAATCATTCTTCATTGAATCCTAGCTCACTGTAGGCGCAAGTTATTACTCAAGTCATTATTCGCAATGTATAGATATTTTCGACGCCAGTTTACGTTGATGAATTCATTTCTTGGCTAGAAAGTGGATGGTACATATTTCTGGAAATTATTTGAACGTTGGACAAAATTATCTAAGGTCATTGAAACATATTAGGTGTTTGAAATTCCTTTTTTGAACCTCACAATTGTAAAAAAATAGACTTATTTCATGACGAGAGTAATCTAATACGTGGGAAGAATAGGGAAAAACTTACTTTCTTTTCGAAAAATTTATGAATAACTCAAAATAACCATGAATATTTTATTGAATAAGGATTTTCCTAATTATTAAGTACTGTCTTACCGAGTTGGACGCTAATTTGTCCCATGAATGTATTCTCAAAAAGTAAATGGCAATATTTTTCTCAACACCTTGAGTCTACGGAAAGTTTCGATAGAGACCTTTTCCATCTGAATTTCAAATGATTATATCTCTGCAGATCTTAGACAATTCGGGAATTTCTTCACTCATTTTTTTTATTTATATGTATATGTATAAACGAAAAAAATGAACGAAAAATTTTCTCACTGTGACATTAGTTCACAAATTAATTGCCTCTCGCAAACTCACTTTTTCAAAGAGTTGATGGTTCACCAAGCCCGATAAATCAATATTTATCGTTAAAACTTGGATTGATTCATGGAAATAATCATTTATTAGTTAACAGAGCTAATGCCACATGTGCGCTCATGTGATTAACTGGCATTTCTATTGATGGGAAAAAAAACCAAAACTATATTGATATGCAGTATAAGCTTTGTTAAAAATTTTGGACAAGACATTTTCACTCAAAATATTTGGAGAACGAATATTTCTCAAAATACATTAGAAATCAATTGTTGTATGATATGTTATCAAATGTCAATGTACTCTAGATCAATTCATTAATGTTCAGACAGAAGTGTGCGTGGCAAGCGCGCGTGGGGACGCGACTATACCCTAATCAATAGAGATTTTTATTGGAAATTTCGACTAGTAGCAAACCAACTATGCCATCACATGTAAGGGAGTCCCAGAATATATTCTGATATGATTTCTACTCTATTCCAAGATTCATTACTTAGTTATGAACATTTTAGTGCAAAAAAGCACTTTTTTTAGTTTTCTTCTTATATAATCAGAGCAGTCGTGTTGCTGTACTGGGAAGAATTGTGAGGTATAAAAATACGAACCGAGTTTGTTACAACTCGATCAGATGACTAAAAAAGGAGAAAAGTTGGAAAAATCGAAAAATTTAGCGTTTTTCACAACTCAGTCATTTTTCAAGTTGTAGAGCTGGTCTTCCGCATGAAAGTAGTTAGTCGTGTGTACTTAACCCATTAACGTCCAAAATGTCAAAATTTCTTGCACGTTTTCAGAGTGATTATTTCCTATGTAATTGGCATTGAAAAAATTTCTGAACCACATATTCTGATGTAAAATTTCATGCTCTTTTAGAATCCGTTTCCAGAATCATGATAAATTTTACAGGAAAAGAGATATGCTCGATTGAAACATAAAAAACACCTAAATTTTCGAAAAAAAAAATTTTCAGGATTTTTTTTCGAAGTGTTACGGTGAAGATATCACCTTGCGACCGTGATCAAAGGTGATCATGGGAGTTGAAGTTTAACAGGGAATTTTTTTGTTGACCTTGAACCATCTCTTCTTTACAAAATGGCGGAAAAAACGAATTTTTTTTTTTCAATCTTCATCAATTTTTTTCTCAAAATCTATGGACTTTAGAAAAAATGTATAAGAACAAAAATGCCTTAGAATCGCTCGAGGAATATTGTCAAATTTTTTCACAATTTTTTGAGACATTTTTGAAAATCCCATTTCCCAAGTTTCCCGGACAATCAAAAATTGTCTCAAAAAATTCTGAAAAAATTTAAGAATGTTCCTCGAGCGATTCTAAGGCATTTTTGTTTCTATGAATTTTTTTCTAAAGTCCATAGATTTTGAGAAAAAAGTTCATGAAGATTGAAAAAAAACCGCTGCCAAGTGCCTCAGCAGTATGCTTTCTCAAAGTATTGCAATTGAACCTCAATTTGCATTAATCACCACTCTTTGAGAAAGCAAAATGAACCTTTAACTTATTTCCTCCACTCCATAGTAACGGTTGCTATGGTAAATATCCGAGCTTCGGTGTTCTTACTTCTTAGTCGTCAACAGTTCCGAAAATGGACCTCTAACTGACTTTTCCCACTCCATAGTAACGGTTGCTAAGGACGTAAACAACGGTTGCTATGGTAAATGTCGGAGCTTCGACGTTATTACTTCTTAGTCATCAACAGTTCCGAAAATGGACCTCCAACTGACTTTTCCCACTCCATAGTAACGGTTGCTAAGGACGTAAACAACGGTTGCTATGGTAAATGTCGGAGCTTCGATGTTCTTACTTCTTAGTCACCAACAGTTTCAAAAATGGACTTCAAACTGACTTTTCCCACTCCATAGTATCGGTTGCTAAGGACGTAAACAACGGTTGCTATGGTAAATGTCGGAGCTTCGACGTTATTACTTCTTAGTCATCAACAGTTCCGAAAATGGACCTCCAACTGATTTTTCACACTCCATAGTAACGGTTACTAAGGACGTAAACAACGGTTGCTATGGTAAATGTCGGAGCTTCGATGTTCTTACTTCTTAGTCATCAACAGTTCCAAAAATGAACCTCCAACTGACTTTTCCCATTCCCTAGTTACGGTTGCAAGCGATATAAACACCGGTTGCTAGAGACATCAACAATGGTTTATACGGGAAAGGTCTCTTTGATTGTTATAGAATCCCATAAATACACAAACCCAAATGATCATTTATCATGAATTATATGGGAACTTATCGAAAACACGCTAGCAACGGTTGCCATGGAATCAAACAACGGATGTTGCTGAACACCGAACTCGGTTCACATCTGCCGGAGACCGACCTGTGTGCAAAATTTCAGGACGATCGGACCATTCCTTCGAAAATTAACGTACGACAAAAAAAGTCAGTCTGAAGCTGAATTTTGTATCTCCATAGCAACGGTTGCTAGGAGAATAAACAATGGTTGTTCCAAAATGAATGTCTTATCGATTCTCATCGATCGTCGTCGAAAGAATTGGAGACCCATCGTGCATTGATGATGATTTTCGGAGCTTTTATCAAAAACACGTTAGCAACGGTTGCTAGAGAAATAAACAACGGAATTGGCTGAAAATTGAACTCGACCGAGATTTTGCGGCGACTAACCTGTGTGCAAAATTTCAGGACGATCGGACAATTCCTTCGAGAGTTATCGTACGACAAAAAAAAGTGCACGTACGTACATACATACAGACATTTTCGGATTTCCATGTTTTTCGACCCGTAGATTACGAAAATCGAGGTCCCAAAGTCCGATTCGGTGGGTCGATTTTTACCCCGTTACAAAGCTTTCTCTTTGAGAAAGCAATATAAATAATCAGGATAAATGAATTAATTTATTATCTTAATATAAGACAAGACATATCAAAATCCATCCCACGTTTTTTTATAATTAATTTTACATAGGCAAATGGTGGTTGAGGATGTCGATGTCGGCGTGTCGACTGGAAGTTTTATTTGAATAAGTATATATCCTAATCGGGTCCTTTTCCTTTCGAATCCTTTTCGAGCAATATAAGAGATAAACTAATTCTGCCACATGCTTGACGCAACATTTTTACTTTTTTTTTAAAAAATCATCAATTGATTAGGATCGTTTCTATGCAAAATGTGGAAATAACATGCAAATTAGCTCTGGCTTCTCTCTTTGGCCGCTGGGTGGCGGACGCTGTTTTAGCCGTTCACGTGGCTGAAGTGGTGCAGTCTGGCCTATAAGTATAAGGCAATCAGTGTTGACGTCCTCGATTTTCTCATCGAGAACTTTTAATTGGTCGTTATATTGTGACTCCCGTTATTATAGCGATGTAATCGATTGCCTAAATAATCTAACTCGCATATATGTTTTCAAGAAATTATTTTTAACGGCTGAAATATGCCTTAATTTGAAGCTCCGGCTTCTCTCTATGGCCACTATGTGGCGAACCGCTGTACGAGCCGTTCACGCGGCTGAAATGGTGCGGTCTGGCCTATAAGTTTAGGGCGATCAAAAGACCAATTCACTATTTTCTTTAAAGAAACTTTAAGGTGGAAATTCCATCACCCTCTCCAACTCAAACTGTTGCTCATGTTTAAATATATAATAGTTCTCAATTCGCTCTTTTGAATGAAATGAAAAAAAAGAGCGGTATCCGTGCTCCTAATAAAGTTATTTGCATTTTAACATGTAGCTATTGTAACCTACATGGAGCACAGACATTCTCTGATAAAATTGAACGATCTAATAAATCAATGCCTTGGAAGAAAATATATGAAAAGAAACTTTGAAATTTGTAGAATCCGTTACCGGTGAAATATATGTAGCAACCCGAACTCATTGTAACGCTACATCTGTTACAATATATTTTTTACCCTGCGAACGAGAGTGTCCACCATGTTCGTTGTTCACTTGGGAAAATCTGGCAACACTGTGTACCGCGCTCAACTGACCAACATGTAAATATATCGATAACGTAGGAGTACAGTCGATAAAATGAGTAGAGGTTAACTGCAACAGATTTTTACAGTGTTGTTGTGTTTATGTCCGCCAGCCCACTGCCAGAAAAAACTAGTCAAAACAGTGACCGGTGAATCTTTCGATTCTTCAATATTTACTTTCAAACAAGGTTCGACCATGACGAAAAATCGTGATAATAATCTAGAAACGATTTTAAGTATGAATAATGATGATTTAGAATGAAAAAAATTTGGATGCTAATTTGAGTCCGTTAGCCATGGAATCGCTACCTTAACCCATTAAGTCCCAGATTGCAGAAATTTTATTGGTACTTTTGAGCTCAAATATTTTGATGAATAAGACGGAAGGTTTATTGCAAAATAGTCATTCCTACTACTTTCGGGTATGCTCTACACGATACAATGGTTAAAAAGACTGAAAAAATTGATTTTCAATAAATAATTAACAAATTAAAATAAAAAATGCAATTTTTTGGAGCACTTTTTTTTTTCAATCCAAAAAAATATTTGAACTTTCCAAATTCGTTGAGTTTTTTCGACTATGATTTTTTTCAGCAAAATGGCGGCCAAGAAACGGGAATCAATATTTTGGATTTCCATTTTATGAATATTTTAAAGCATTCATTTTCATATTCGATACATTCCTTTGAAATTCCGTATACGGGGGTTTTCAATGTCGCTGATAACGATTCTGACATCAAATTCTCAAAATTCTGGATCCAAGATGGTGGTTTCAAGATGGCGGCTGACGATTTTCCACATTTTTAGTCGGAGAATCGTGAAAATTTGGAATAATGGGTTTTCGGGGGCACTGATAATAAATCTGACATCAGATTTTCGAAATTCCGTATCCAAGATGGCGGTTTCAATATGGCGGCTCATGATTTTGTACATTTTTGGTCGGAGAATCGTAAAAATTTGGACTAATGGGTTCTTGGGGGCGCTGATGATAACTCTGACATCAGATTTTCAAAATTCCGTATCCAAGATGGCGGTTTCAAGATGGCGGCTCATGATTTTGTACATTTTTAGTCGGAGAATCGTAAAAATTTGGACTAATAGGTTCTTGGGGGCGCTGATGATAAATCTGACATCAAATTTTCGAAATTCTGTATCCAAGATGGCGGCTCACGTTTTTGTACATGGACAATTTTCTATATTTTCAAAATCTCGTTATTTTCATCTTATAGCCGTCGTTTTCATACATGAACGACGTCGACAAAATATAGATAAAATGAAGATTCAAATTTTTTGTTTCCGATTTCAGTCACTATTATGCTAAAAAAAATCATAGATGAAAAAACTCAACATTCTATTTCAGCAGTAAAGATTCAGAAATCCTTTTATTCACATTTTCACGAACCTCCAACTAAAAATATACAAAATCATGAGCCGCCATCTTGAAACCGCCATCTTGGATACAGAATTTCGAAAATCTGATGTCAGATTTATCATCAGCGCCCCCAAGAACCCATTAGTCCAAATTTTCACGATTCTCCGACTAAAAATGTACAAAATCATGAGCCGCCATCTTAAAACCGCCATCTTGGATACGGAATTTTGAAAATCTGATGTCAGAGTTATCATCAGCGCCCTCAAGAACACATTAGTCCAAATTTTTACGATTCTCCGACCAAAAATGTACAAAATCATGAGCCGCCATATTGAAACCGCCATCTTGGATACGAAATTTCGAAAATCTGATTTCAGATTTATTATCAGCGCCCCCGAAAACCCATTATTCCAAATTTTCACGATCCTCCGACTAAAAATGTGGAAAATCGTCAGCCGCCATCTTGAAACCGCCATCTTGGATCCAGAATTTTGAGAATTTGATGTCAGAATCGTTATCAGCGACATTGAAAACCCCCGTATACGGAATTTCAAAGGAATATATCGAATATGAAAATGAATGCTTTAAAATATTCATAAAATGGAAATCCAAAATATTGATTCCCGTTTTTTGGCCGCCATTTTGCTGAAAAAAATCATAGTCGAAAAAACTCAACGAATTTGAAAAGTTCAAATATTTTGTGCACTCTTGTGCATATTTGCGACGATAAAAATAAAATTCCTTCATCCTCTGATTTTGGATTGAAAAAAAAAAGTGCTCCAAAAAATCGCACTTTTTATTTTAATTTGTTAATTATTTATTGAAAATCAATTTTTTCAGTTTTTTTAACCATTGTATCGTGTAGAGCATACCCGAAAATAGTAGGAATGACTATTTGGCAATAAACCTTCCGTCTTATTCATCAAAATATTTGAGCTCAAAAGTACCAATAAAATTTCTGCAATCTGGGACTTAATGGGTTAATTGGTTGTCCTGTTGTACTATGTACCATAATAGTACTACGAAATCTTAATCCACCAAAACTGTGTAATGGCACCCGTTTACAGATTAAAAATAATGTAATTGAAGCTACTATTCTCACAGGTCCGGTAGCGGGAGAAATTGCTGTTATACCCCGCATGTCAATTATTCCTACGGATTTACCTTTTGAATTTGAACGACTTCTGTTCCCAATTGAAGTTTCTTTTGCTATTATAATAAACAAGGCACAAGGTCATATATTTAAATATGTCGGAATTGATTTACGCTCAGATTTTTTTTCACACGGGCAGTTGTATGTTGGACTTTCCAGGACGGGTAAATCGGAAAACCAACTTATCCTAATGCAAAATGATAGAGAGAAAACCAAAAATGTTGTTTATTCTGAAGTCCTCTAGGGATTCGAAACTTCAAACATTTGAATGTTACGTTTTTATTCCTATGCACAGTCATTATCATTCGAATTCGATTAACTCAGAGAGCGGGCAACGCCGCGAAGGGGGATGCTAGTATATAGATATTGCATATAAGGCAATATCAAATAAAGTGAAATGAATCCAGTTATATATTCCAGATTAATCGTGATACGAGAAAAGTATCCAACTGTCGTATGATAATCCTACTACAGAACGAATACTTAAATTTACACTCATTTTTCGTAGCTGTCCAAATCAAATTTTAATCCAGATCAATTTGCTAATGTTAAGATGGATAAGTACTCAACTAATATATTCTTCTATATAGTACAAAAATTATATAAATGATTTAAATAAGATAAAATACAGCATGAGCAATTTTTTCCCACATAATTAAGAATTTACCTTCAAAAAAGGTCTACGTTGACGACGAGTATGTTTCAAATCTGCGGTTTGTTTTTGGATAAATTCTTATAAAACTAATTTTTTTTGAGTACAACGAAATTTGAAAATGTCTGTACAATCTTAGTCTATTCAAATGCATTCAAGATAATAATTACAGAATATGAGACCTTCTTCTTGCTTCATGTTCCTCGGCTACGGATTTCAATCTGATTAATTTTATATAAAGTAATTTCAAATATAGTAAAATAAATCCAGTTACAAATTTCAGAATATTTTATCAACGGTGAGACGAGAAAGCATTAAAATCAAGCATCAAATGCCAAGTATCCAACTAGTATGATTATGCTATTACAGAATGAATATTTTTCAAATTACACTTAATGCTTGTAGTTGCTGACGTTAAAATGGGAAAGTACTCAAATCACGATTCCATGTCAAGTACTTAACTAATTTACTGTAAGTTCAAATATACAAAATAGCATCTTCTAGATAGATAGTCAACTCTTGTAAAGTCAAAATAAAATATAAATGCACTGCCCATTGAGAAACTGTGAAAAAACAGGCCCGTGTCAAGTATGTATTTGTTAATTCCATTGACTGAAAATAATTAAAAAAAAGGAGTGAAATAAAATAAATGCATTTCGATTGAAGAATGAAAATAATATCATAATGTAGAATTGTAACATTTGAAAGTTGAAAATTGTAATGTATTTGTGAATTGTAAAATTGGCAGATGTATTTGAAATTTATGTAACAAGTTTATGTTTCATTGACACATGATAACAGATCATGCTACAATTGCTTTAAGCTTACTTTGAAAAAATATTAGTTCTGTATAGGGCTAATCACACCAGTTGGATACTTGTCAGTTGATGCTACATTTTGCTACTTTTTCGTATAATCATTGAAAAAATAAACTGGAATATATTATGATAGTGTATATGAGAAAAGCCATGAATGTGATACATTTGTATTTACGAAAAGTAGCACATTACATTCAAATGATATTGTATTCATATGGAATATGAGATTTATTACTTCGAAATCCGTAACAGAGAAACATAAGACAGAGAAAAAGAAGCATATTATTATCACTTTCTTACATACATTTGATACATTTTACATACACTTGATTGAGAGTGTAATTTGCAAAAATATTTGTTTAGTAGTAGGGTAATCACACTAGTTGGATACTTGGAATTTGATTCTAGATGTCATTACTTTCTTAGGTCATTATTGACAAAATGAGCTAGAATATATAACGATAGCGTATTGGTAATATTTCTATTGAAGTAATATTTTCAAATAATATATCAGGTTTGAATCGTATTATTATCTTACATGCATTTGAATAGACTGAAATTAAACTGAAATTTTCAAATTTTCTCCCACATAAAAAATGTAATCGCATAAGAATTTATTCAACCACGAACCACAGGATACGAAACATACTTGCCGTCAACGTATACTTTTTTCAGAAGTAAATGTTTTACTATGAAAAAGAAAATTTCGTATGGTGTATTCTATTCTATTTCCACCATTTATATAATTCTTAAACTTGACCTCTTCAAAATTGTATTATTGTGATACTGTGGAACATTGTTCGTATGAAAATAATTATTTCGTCCCAGCGGCAGTAAAGAGTCTTCTTTTCGTCCTGGCGTTTGCAAAGAATGGCACTTTTCTGCCGCGGGGTACGAAAAATAGTATACCTGCACCTCGCTCATCTAGGCTATTTCGGCACGCGCAAACTTGCAATCCTCGCTGCGCTCGGATCGTAAACGTTTTTCGTGCCGAAATCGCCTAACCTCGCTCGGGTGCATAATATACTATTTTTTTTTCTTCCAAAGGTTATCACCACCGGGGTATGTGCCTAATGAAAATGATTATAAGTGTGAGCTCAACCCGAAAATGAGCTGTATATAAGGCTCGACGCGCCCCTTTACTTATTGCGCATACTTTGCCGTCGGAAGCGCTGACACGCTCCCTGATAATCGAAGCAAACGAGTCAAGAAACTTCCAAAAGTTGAAACGGTCTGTATCTGGACCCCCCTCCCCCTCCCACAATTCTATATGACTGGTATTTGAATGGCAGCTTTGAGTGATTGAACCATTTTTCCTTTCTCGATGAGAAAGCTTCGTGTCGGAACTAAAATCAACCTCTCGAGTCAGACACCAAGACCTTCATTTTCGTAATCCACGGGTTGAAAGACATAATCTCCAGAAAGTTTTCCTGTACGTATGTATGTACACTCGACGTAGTATATTCTCGATCCCCGTTGAAAGTACGTACGTACATACGTGACGTATATGTACGTATAGGACGCTCAGAAAAAATGTAATAACCATTTTTTAGACCAGAGGTAAATTTACGGGTGTAAATCTAGGTCGAAAATGTTCATCAAATTCGAAAAATGGCTAGAATAGTGACTAAAGCTCACTGTGGAGAAAGATGAAAACGACTGAAAAAAATATGGAGAAATTCAGCCAAATCAAATTCAGCCTAATAAAATTTTTAATGTTCGATTTGACAAACAACACTCGTATATTCATCGTATTGATTTTGAAATGGAAAATTTACATGTCATGATCATCCATCTAAGTTTAAATGTAAGCTGTGATGAATCTGTGATGAGCGATGAATCTGTCCCTTCCGAATGAAACCGCTGCCAAGTGCCTCAGCAGTATGCTTTCTCAAAGTATTGCAATTGAACCTCAACTTGCATTAATCACCACTCTTTGAGAAAGCAAAATGAATTTCTAACTCATTTTCTCCACTCCATAGTAACGATTAATAAGGACATAAACAACGGTTGCTATGGTAAATGTTGGAGCTTCGATGTTCTTACTTCTTAGTCATCAACAGTTCCGAAAATGGACCTCCAACAGACTTTTCCCACTCCATAGTAACGGTTGCTAAGGACGTAAACAATGTTTGCTATGGTAAATGTCGAAGCTTCGATGTTCCAAAAATGGACCTCCAACTAACTTTTCCCATTCCCTAGTTACGGTTGCAAGGGATATAAACAACGGTTGCTAGAGACATCAGCAATGGTTTCTACGGGAAATGTCTCTTTGATTCTTGTAGAATCCCATAAATATACAAACCCAAATGATCATTTATCATGAATTATATGGGAACTTATCAAAAACACGATAGCAACGGTTGCCATGGAAATAAACAAGGGATGCTACTAAACACCGAACTCAGTTCACATCTTTCGGAGACCGCCTGTGTGCAAAATTTCAGGACGATCGGACTATTCCTTCCAAAGTCATCGTACGACAAAAAAAGTCAGTCTGAAGCTGAATTTTGTATCTCCATAGCAACGGTTGCTAGGAGAATAAACAATGGTTGTTCCAAAATGAATGTCTTATCGATTCTCATCGATCGTCGTCGAAAGAATTGGAGACCCATCGTGCATTGATGATGATTTTCGGAGCTTTTATCAAAAACACGTTAGCAACGGTTGCTAAAGAAATAAACAACGGATTTGGCTGAAAATTGAACTTGACTGAGATTTTGTAGCGACTAATCTGTGTGCAAAATTTCAGGACGATCGGACAATTTCTTCAAAAGTTATCGTACGACAAAAAAGTGCACGTACGTACATACGTACGTACGTACGTACGTACGTACATACATACAGACATTTTCGGATTTCCATGTTTCTCGACCCGTAGATTACGAAAATCGAGGTCCCAAAGTCCGATTCGGTGGGTCGATTTTTACCCCGTTACAAAGCTTTCTCTTTGAGAAAGCAATATTATAATTTCACATATTATCGATCTCGTGAATGTTCTCTTATCATATTTCACGCCTATGCATCATTTTAACTGAGGCATATAAAAGCCCTCGCAATGACCGATCGATTGGTCAAGCTCACGTTTGCAACATAACATTATTCCATGGTTCGTTCCAATTCATCAGATCGCTCCATACCGTAGTTGTATTTTATAACTTTCGTGAAAAACCGTGCATTTTGCTCCATTACTTTAACGCCCACTCATCGACATATTTCAATTTTTCAGGATGAAAAATAAAGGCGCTCAAGCAGCTCTATCGATCTGTCTGATTTGAATTTTCATCGTGACGCAGATTGATCGATTCTTTTACGATGAATCTTGTACCACTTTCTAGAAGTGAGTTTTTTCCACATTTCACGCCCACGCATCAATTTTTTCAAGGTTTCAACCATGAAACACTAAAGCCCTTCCAAGGATCTATCGATCAGTTAGACCCAAATTTGTATCGTACAATTATTTCATAGTTTTTTTTATGGTTTGTCGGCTAAGAAAAAAACCCGAGTTGCATTTTTCCATTTTCAACGCCCACCCATTGATTTTTTAAAAAAATTCAATACGGAACATTAAAGCGCGGGCAATTTCCTTTCGACCCGTCTTATCCCATTTTCATGCAAATTCACTCCTCCATTGATATTTCTTTACATGAAAATTACCGGAGGGTTAACTTTATATTATAATGTAGATTGATATTTGCTTCATATCCATAGATATGTATTTATGTATAAGCGAATTACTCCTAAATGTATCTATTTGAATATAGCTATATTGAATTTTTCTTTAGTATTCAGAGTTATTCGAATTGTGATAAACGATAATTTTGTTACGATATGTATGAAAACCGAACAGAAAATATATCTATTGATTAGGAATAATAAGATAAGGAAAAGCTCGGTATTCATTCTCTCAGATATTATTTTTTGTGTTAGTGCTTAAAATATGATGTCTCAACATAAAAAATATCTGCTTTCATCCTATTCGTTTAGCTACGAACTAAGTTGATTCTTTGGAAGAACATAATATGATTCTATGTGAGAAAATGTAATTTCAGCATTTTCATCTTGAATTTCAAAACATGAATATAGTAGGAGCTACACACGTTATGACTTTTGGTAATAAGTATACGTACATTATAATATAATAAAGATAATAGGAGAGTTCTATTAGCAATATAGTGCGTCTGCGCAAGATATTGCGCGCATCCTTTGACCTTATTGAGGGGTAAATTCCCAGGATTGCATTGCGATGGTGAGTCTGCTTCGAAGTTACTTGACGTTAACGTGGTCCAAGCTTATACTCTTATATCGTTGGCTCATCCATTAATGTGTACAGTGATTTCATCTGAGTAGGATAAAATATTAACTAGTATTTTTATTTATTATATAATTTTGTAAGATCATCATTGTGATTTAGTGCGAGAAACGTTAGTATATTGAATAATGGATGTATCCAACAAGGGTATGGATATTTCCGAATTTCGTGTGCGTGGTAAAGAAATGGTTGAATATATTTGTGAATTCATGAACACTATCAAAGAGCGTCGAGTTACACCAGACGTCGGGCCAGGATATTTAAGGCCCATTGTACCTTCCGAACCACCATTCGAACCAGAACCCTGGGATGATATCATGAGAGATGTGGAGTCAAAAATTATGCCTGGTGTATGTTTATCGAAGTTTTCATATTTTCTACACTGCATAATTACGTATCCCACGGAAAATTAAATCTTCGGGGAAAATTTGATCTAAGATAAAATTTCAAATTGCAAATCGTGTAAAATTTATTTGATTACTTTTTTATGAATATCGAAGTCTCCTCATGTAATAAAGAAAAAGTATTGATTATTCTTCATTTTAGTGACAGTCATTCTTGAGTTGATATTCCATATTCAGTATTCTTCGTTGAACAGTGGTTTACTTTTATTTGGTGTATAATGATTTGCTTATCCGTTACTTGCATACAGTATGTTACTTATAAATGAGTATTGAAGTGATCAGATATTTTCTTCCTCGCAAGAAAAATCAAATTATTGTTAATAATAAAAATTCAAATCATGTCCATAGATAACGCATTGGCAACATCCACGATTCCACGCGTACTTTCCGGCAGGCAACTCATTCCCTTCAATTTTAGGTGATATGTTGTCTAACGCTATTGGATGTATAGGATTCTCTTGGGTAAGTAGTCTATGAAATATACGTACGTAAGTTCATTGCATTATTTTTCGCCATCAACTGTCCTACATGGTCATATTGAGTTTGTGTTGCCTCAAGTTCTATAACACTGATGGAAATTCATGTATTCTTCTCAAAATGTCTTTCTCGATCATTGTTATATCTACATCCTATTATCATGCTATACCTTATAGTATAATATGATTGAAAACCCAAAGCTTATGTTGTGGAGGTTTTACCGATGGGAAGACACATTGTGTGATTAAGACTTACTCTTAATGACGCCAGCACTCTCACTTTTTGAGTCGTTCTACACAACTCTTTGAGATGATCAGCATAAAAATCATAAAAATCACAAAATCAATGAACTGATCAGTGGGATTGCCTGGTTATTTATAATGAAAAAAGAAGCATATCAATCCATTGCAATAATGTGACCTTTTCGAAGTGTTTATTTCTGATTCAATATTATTATTCTCTTGGCACCTGTAGGTATTATTAAATGTAAAGTACACTTTTGAAAATCCTTAGAACAAAACCAAACTGATTTTGAGCTATTTCTCTGAAAACTCATAGAATTTTTCATAGAAAATGGAATATTTGAAAAACCGCTGCCAAGTGCCTTAGCAGTATGCTTTCTCAAAGAGGCTTCAATATCACCGACAAACGCTTCCCAAACCTGTATTTTCACCTTTCCACTAGCGTAGATACTATCATCTATTTTTCAAAAATTACAAAAAAATTATTTAATCAATTCAATTCGTATCTTTGTGACTGTGTAAAGTGTCGTTCTTTTTCAATTGACCAAACTATGTTGCGAGTGTTGATGTCTGCCCGGGCTCTCTTATTATTTGATCAAATGCAACAAAGCAAACGGTTCTAGGTTCTACACGATGCGAGACATTTGGACCTGCATAATTTTTCGATCAATTCATCTTGTGACTGTCATACGGTTTAATGGCGGTCAAAATCGATCCGCCCTGCCCTTAAGTCCGTTTTTGATCATTTTCGACGGCTGAGGTTGGAAATGATCAATTCAAAATCTATTTTGATCATTTTCGACGGCAAAAGACACCGAATTTTCCCAATTTTCTCTATAGTACGTTGAAAATACTGGAAACGAAACTTAGATCAATTTTTTTCCCCCTTAGCAACGGTTGCTAGGGCAGTGAACAACGGTTGCTAAGGAGCTAATTGGGAAGATTTTGTGTCCTTTGCCGTCGAAAATGATGGAAACAGGTCATAAATTAATGATTTCCAACCTTCGTAACTGTTGCTAAGGAAGTAAACAACCGTTGTTATGGAGCAAATACAACAATTCAGTGTCCTTGGCCATCGAGTGTGACTTAAAACTGATTTTCCGGCTTGCCCCAATGAGCACTCATAAGGATTTGTGAGAAAACACGTTAGAAACGGTTGCTAAGGAAATAACCAACGGATTTTGCTGAAAATTGAACTCGTGATAGATCTTGCCACAACTAACCGGTGTGCAAAATTTCAAGACGATCGGATCATTCCTTCGGGATTTATCGTGGACGAAAGAAACGAAAAAATAGACACCTTAACAACGGTTGCTAAGGAAATAAACAACGGATTTCGCTGAAAATTGAACTCGCCCGAGATTTTGCCGCGATTAACCTGTGTGCAAAATTTCAAGACGATCGGACCATTCCTTCGTGAGTTATCGTGGACGAAAAAAAAACGGGACGCACACACACACACACACACACACACACACACACACACACACACACACACACACACACACACACACACACACACACACACACCACACACACACACACACACACACACACACACACACACACACACACACACACATACATACAGACTTTTGGATTTCCATGTTTTTCGACCCGTAGATCACGAAAATCGAAGTCCCGAGGTCTGATTCGGTGGGTCGATTTTTGCCCCATTTCAAAGCTTTCTCTTTGAGAAAGCAAAATGTTTTACAATATACCATCGTTTATTTAGAAATCGTGTCTATTGATTACTATGAACTAAGACATTCTTTTACTAAAATTGATTATGTATGAGCAATCAACTCATGCAGAAGTGCTAACATACGAGGTTTTCTACGTTCAAATTCGAAGAAATATTCTATTTCTATTATATTGTGCACCCTCCATAATTCGAAATGTGTGTAAATTGTCGATCTTTGAGGGCCAATCCAGAGTGAAGTGGAAAAAGGAAAACTCACAAAATCCACCACATATTTATTTTATGCGACGTTTCGCCAGTTAGGTTTACTGGCCTCATCAGGCAGTTTTGAATGGAAATGTAATATTATGTTCGGCAGTGGAAGCGGCTGCTTCCACTGCCATTGTCAAACTATTGTGCCAACAGTATTACATTTACACACAATATTCTATTTCCCTATCAAATTCTTGAGCAGAAGCGAAGAATTTTCTCAACACAACGAGACAGACTTTGATCCACAGAGATGCGAATTTAGGAATAAAAATATAAAACTAAATATTGAACGAAGCGAATCACACTGAATTGGCCCTCAAAGATTGACCATTCGTCCAATATTTGAACAATGGAGCGTGTTCTCTACAATATCAAAATTGTATAGAAAACGTATTGAATGTAAGATTATGAATATGAAAGGTATCCAGATTTGTTGAAGCTTTATGTGACTATGTTTTCTGATTCCCGAATGTTAATTTTTTGTTTTCCCGTCTACGATTTTGGATTTGCGGAACGTATGACGGTCACAGGATGAATATTAACTTACTTCCCCATTAGCTCCAAATCTAAAATTTTCCTCGAAGAAAAACTTCCTTTTTGAAAATCAGTCGCGTGAGATATCAACGATTTGGATGTTTGGACAGAAGTTGGCTAGAGGAGAGTAGCGCATGCGCATTTTACGCAATTGCGTATATTATTGCGAGTTAATATGACCTATCAGTATAATACACGACTAGCATGAGTTTTTCTAGTCCCATAGAGAAAATTTTGGAAAGAAACATTTCAAGAATAGGGGAGAGTGGGGCAGATAGGCAGAGTTTTTATAAAATATCATTTTTCTACAAGAAAAATGATAAATATAACAAATATTAAAGTTTACCGTATGAAAGTACTCGCTCTCAATCAAGTACATAGCGTTTTGCTTTCTCAAAGAGAAAGCTTTGTAACGGGGTAAAAATCGACCCACCGAATCGGACTTCGGGACCTCGATTTTCGTAATCTACGGGTCGAAAAACATGGAAATCCAAAAATGTCTGTATGTATGTACGTACGTGCACTTTTTTTCGTACGATAACTCTCGAAGGAATTGTCCGATCGTCCTGAAATTTTGCACACAGGTTAGTCGCCGCAAAATCTCGGTCGAGTTCAATTTTCAGCCAATTCCGTTGTTTATTTCTCTAGCAACCGTTGCTAACGTGTTTTTGATAAAAGCTCCGAAAATCATCATCAATGCACGATGGGTCTCCAATTCTTTCGACGACGATCGATGAGAATCGATAAGACATTCATTTTGGAACAACCATTGTTTATTCTCCTAGCAACCGTTGCTATGGAGATACAAAATTCAGCTTCAGACTGACTTTTTTTGTCGTACGTTAATTTTCGAAGGAATGGTCCGATCGTCCTGAAATTTTGCACACAGGTCGGTCTCCGGCAGATGTGAACCGAGTTCGGTGTTCAGCAACATCCGTTGTTTGATTCCATGGCAACCGTTGCTAGCGTGTTTTCGATAAGTTCCCATATAATTCATGATAAATGATCATTTGGGTTTGTGTATTTATGGGATTCTATAACAATCAAAGAGACCTTTCCCGTATAAACCATTGTTGATGTCTCTAGCAACCGGTGTTTATATCGCTTGCAACCGTAACTAGGGAATGGGAAAAGTCAGTTGGAGGTTCATTTTTGGAACTGTTGATGACTAAGAAGTAAGAACATCGAAGCTCCGACATTTACCATAGCAACCGTTACTATGGAGTGGGAAAAGTCAGTTTGGAGTCCATTTTTGGAACTGTTGGTGACTAAGAAGTAAGAACATCGAAGCTCCGACATTTACCATAGCAACCATTGTTTACGTCCTTAGCAACCGTTACTATGGAGTGGGAAAAGTCAGTTAGAGGTCCATTTTCGGAACTGTTGACGACTAAGAAGTAAGAACACCGAAGCTCGGATATTTACCATAGCAACCGTTACTATGGAGTGGAGGAAATGAGTTAGAGGTTCATTTTGCTTTCTTAAAGAGTGGTGATTAATGCAAGTTGAGGTTCAATTGCAATACTTTGAGAAAGCATACTGCTGAGGCACTTGGCAGCGGTTTTTTATATATACGAAATATAAATTCATTTTTGTTGAATAAATAATTATATTGAGTTAGAAATTCCTGACAATGTGCCCCCCCGTGGAGGTAAGTTCACAATGGGAGAGGGGAAGTTGACAAGGAAGATTTATTGAATAATAAAATATTATGCATCCGAGCGAGGTTAGACGACTTCGGCACGAAAAACGTTTGCGATCCGAGCGCAGCGAGGATTGCAAGTTTGCGCGTGCCAAAATAGCCTAGATGAGCGAGGTGCATATACTATTTTTCGTACCCCGCGGCAGAAAAGTGCCATTCTTTGTAAACACCAGGACGCAAAGTAGGCACTTTACTGCCGCTGGGACGAAAATATTGTTTAGTTTTTGGAAGAAACTCTTCTGTTTTGCAGCCAGCTGGTTTCGGACACAATAATCTGTCAAAATAGCTGAGCTCCTTTTGCTACAGACTTGCTGATTATATCTTCTTTTTGACACAGTGACTGTATTGTTTTAAATTTGCTAGGTGTTAATGTCAATGGAGCATCATCTTTTGAACTACTTTCATATGATACGGCATATCTCTTGTGAAACCTGCTAGTGGATCTAGCCGTTGTTATTTTTCGATTTCTGACCATTTCTGAAAAAAAAAATATGTTACGCAGTATGCCAGCATGCCCCTAGAAATCTCTGCCAACTTATCTCCCATTGAATAACATGACAATGAATAATATAAAAAAAAACTACTTGACATTTCAAAAAATCTTTCTACAGAATTATAGAGGTGGTAAAACTCTATATGACTCATTATTAACAATCATTGATTACGATCTAGTTTTGAAGTAAAATGAAAGTCTATTTGACAATTTATTTTTTCTTCCGATCAGCAGAATGTTTTAAAATCACTTCATTCTTCTACAAACAGCGCTGGACATCTGGTACTCAGGACAAATGTGTGTAATTATAATGCACACAAATTGCATTCAACGATTTTTATCCCCATCCCATGAATGAGGAGATATTCATACTTTACGAAAACGCATACGCAATTTTTAATCTCACCAAGTGTCAAGTCAACTTGACCCTAGCTCTTTTCGAGGCTTCGCGCGTGTGCACACAAGATCATTCTGACGCGTATGTGCTGTACCAAGCACATCGCGAAGCGTAAAATTACCGAAATTAAATATTACTCATTTTCATTACTCAAAAACATCCTAGGCCTTCGTAGAGTCGAGAACTACTTATTCGTGAATGATAATGACAAAACTCGAAACCATTATACGAAGGAATACTCAGGGTATGTTCGAGATTCTCTCCTCTTTAGTCGTTTACATATAAGCGTATTTTCAACAAATTCGTTTTTATGAAGTTTTGTTTATATCAACATTCACGCAATTGGATTTGCTGTACAGTCTTGAATTTTCATGTGAATATTTCTTGTATATGTCTGTATAGGCATTGAAACTCAATAGAATTCTCTACTCAATAATACTGGCCTATACAGACATGCCATGGATGCGGTGCTTACTAATACATCAAACCTCGCTTAAGGTGGAAATTCCATAACCCTTCCTAAATAGTACTCTTGCTCATTTTGAAATATGTAATAGTTTTCAATTCGCTCTTTCGAATGAATCAAAATAAATAGGCATCTCCATGCTTCTGCTAAAATTATTTTCATTCAAAGTCGTGAAATTCAACATGGGACAAATGTGACCTGTATGAAGCTCACGCATTTTCTGTTAAAATTGGATGATCTAATGACTAGTTGCCTTGAAAGAAAATATATGGGCAAAAACTTTGAAATTTTTTGAATCCGTTACCGGTGAAATATATATCAATACAGACTTATTATAACGCTTTATCTGTTATGA
The DNA here is from genome assembly GCA_020882685.1 of Aphelinus atriplicis. Lineage (NCBI taxonomy): Eukaryota > Metazoa > Arthropoda > Insecta > Hymenoptera > Aphelinidae > Aphelinus > Aphelinus atriplicis. The sequence goes on from JAJGQD010000032.1 coordinate 966,129, forward strand.
TATATTTTTTACCCTACTAACGAGAGTGCCCGCCATGTTCGTTGTGCACTTGAGAAAATCTGGCAACACTGTGTAACGTGTTCAACTGACCAACATGCAAATGTATCGGTAACGTAGGAGTACAGTCGATAAAAGGAATAGAGGTTAACTGCAACAGATTTTTACAGTGTTGTTGTGTTTATATCCGCCAGCCCACTGCCAGAAAGAACTTATAGTCAAAATAGTGACAGGTGAATCTTTCGATTCTCCAATATTTATTACTCTCAAACAAGATTCGACCATAACGAAGAATCGTGATAATAATTAAGAAACGATTTCAAGTATGGATAATGATTATTTGGAATGAAAAAAATTTGGATGCTGATTTGAGTCTGGTAGCCATGGCATTTCTACCTTGAGGACAGGACGTATGGCTTTTGACGGTGCTGGCGCAGTAGATGATGATCGCGATACTCAGTGCAGAGATTGTACGATATATGTGATACCATTCATATATCCCTCAAAAGCTTTGTCACGGCGAGGTCGTTCACAGGAGAGGAGATGTTCTGATCGACTCTTCTGGTGATAATCAGGCAAATTTTGTCAAATACTCGTAATGTTAGCAGTTGCATCAATCGATTCGTTTCTTTTACAAAAATATATCTTACAATTACTCAAGCTGTAAGTAAGTGACAGTGCTACAGTGTACCTGGTAGCATGACTGCACTAATAGTCGCGGTCTAGAAATGTAAACATATGTGATTGGCGTTTGAAGTCGGTAAGAAAGATACTGCGCGCTGGGGATATGGGCGTTGATAATAAACACAACCTGCAGTTTGATGCGTGAGCTGCACTCAGGTGCACGGTTACACTGTCAGTCACTTACAGTATGAGTAATTGTAAGATAAATTTTTGCATCAATTTCTCTACAGTGTTCTCCAGAGTAAAAGCAGATTTGGAACTTCATTGTGTGCAGCTGATCAAGTTTCAATGGAGATCCAATTGGATGCAAGATGCATCTTGCAATTTTTTCTCCACTCAAAAAAATTTAGTCACTTAAGCATTTATATATTTACAAAAAAATATAATTAATTCTACCTAAAAACATTTAGTCAATTGAAAATTTATCCAACAATGTACCACAGGTTAAGGAGTATACTTGTCGTTAAGTATATCTTTTTCAAAGGTGAATTTTTACTATGAAAAATAAAATTGCTTATGCTATCTGATGTACTGGCATAATTTTCTGACCATATTAACCCATTAAGGCCCATGGCCAGACCAGCGGAGATATCATAAAACTAATTATTGGACTATGTGCTTTTTTGAAAAAAATACCCGTGTTTCTTCTTTTTCCATTCCATTGTTTAAACAATAATTATTTAAACAAATTGCACCCAAAGTCGTAAATTCGAGAAAGTAATGATGCCAATTGATTCTACATGAAAAACCAAGAAAAAAACGTGGAATACATTTTTTTGATTTGAGGCTTATTTTTCTGGCAATCGCGCTATAAACAATTGAAATTCAGTAAAACCGAGAAAAAGTGGCTTCGGTCCATGCCTACGCTATCACCATGGGATGAAAACTGATTGCGGGATCGCCTGCTTTTTTGAAAAATATAACTATACTTGATATGACTGTATATGAAATTAATCAGTTTGAAATCCGTAGCAGAGAAACATGAAGCAGAAAGAAGGCTTCATATTCTGTAATTATTATCTTAGATGCATTGAAAAAGAAAGAGATTGAAAAGACATCTTGCCATTTTTACCCACTCAAACAAATTTAGTTGCTTAAGCATTTATTCAACAACAAACCACAAAATACGGAACATACTAGTCTCCAACGTGGGCCTTTTTCAAAGGTAAATTTTTAATCATGAAAAAGAAATCTGCTTATGGTGTATTCCATCTTATTCAAACCATTTATATAATTTTGGTACTATACCTCTAAAAAAATATATGAGTTCAATACTTGACGTGAATTTGTGATTTGAGTACTTTCCCATCTTAAGAAATTGTTCTGGATTAACATTTGAACAGCTACGAGAATCAAGTGTACATTTAAAAGTATTCATTCTGCAGTAGGATTATCATACTAATTAGATACTTGTCATTTAATGCTTTCTCGTATCACTATTGACAAAATCCATCTGGAATGTATAACTAGATTTGATGTAGCTTTATATGCAATTTATTATACTAAATGCAACTAAAACGAAACGATATTGCTTTGATAATATCTTACAGATGGAAGGTACAAGTAGTTTACGAGTAAAGAATGGTTTTATGAGAGGTATATTTTGGACTGAATTACAATTGTAAAATTTAGCGATATTTTGAAATGGGCTCACTTGACAAATAGATTGTGCGAAAACTATCAGAGATATCGTGAAATTAATTAATTAATTAATTAAAATAATGAGATTTTTTTTGTATTTTCATTACTGTAAAGGTACTCTGAATCACAATCTCATTTCGTAGGTATGGTTTGGAAACTTGAAATAAAATCTCAAAAAATAGCTTGCTTTTTGGTGTCATTTTTCCCTTTCCACCTATTTTGCAACAACAATATTCGAGATTAATATTTCGAAATACTTAATCCTCATGCAAAATTTCATAACGAAACTTTTTTTCTAAATCATTTTCCGGAGACAATCTAAAAGGTGAAAAGTCCGAGATAGCAAGTTTCCGAAGTAGATGAGTTTAGGACTAACATGTTTCAAAGACCCAACATTACTTTCTGCCCATGTTATGTTCATTGGCAGACTGATTTTGACATACGACTTGAGACCATGTCTTGATGGACTTTCGTTTGCCGGCCGACAATACTTTTGGATCACGGCATATAAAGTTCAAAAATATGTGCTCCAGTATGGAAGAACCACATTGGAGACTGAGATGAACCGCGAATGGGCTAATTTCATATTGTCAAGCTCCCTCATATATAGACGGTAGAGCGCCAACTCTCTTGCGAGAGAGCGCCGCACTATATCTTATACGCGTGCGACTCAGCGCCTCGCCAACTACAGGCGCGCTATCGTACTAGGTCGGTTACACGAAAATGAGCTTATACTCGTCAATTGTATAAAGCTCATTGAAAATTGAATCAAATCTTACTGTAATTGCATTGAAAAAACCCCAGAATGTTATTATGATCATTCATATATTCATATATATAATGTGAATCTTTATACCTTGAGATTTTTTATCAAAATGAAATCTCACATGAGGAATAAAAACAAACAATTCAGAGCATTTAGTTGAAATCATTTATTTTCATAGGATACTATTTCTACCTTTATGCAGTACCATTAACAGAGTAGTGGAGAAATTTATATATATATATATATATATATATATATATATATATATATATATATATATATATATAAAACATTGGCATTGTATGTACAGTGATAATATAATAATTTTATAATATAATCTGTTGATGGATAATATGATCTAAAATCAATTGTCTTTCACTGAGTATTAATCTGAAAATTTCAACACATCCACTGGAATATGTTGTGCTGTAAAAGTCTTCTTCTTGCGGATTCATATTCATTTAAGATGTTATTATCGCCAAAAATCCAATACGTGTATTGGAACAGGTTGTGCTGAAGAAGTCTTCCACTTGCATATTCATGTGTATATTAAGACAATCTGTTATTGCTGAGAACTTATTTTCTCATCTTGTATGATTATTTGTAAGAGCTCCAGTTGCCAGTCTAATATCACTTGTCTTATATTGAGTATTTATCTGAAAAGTCCAACGCATCCACTGAAATATGTTGTGCTGTAAAAGTCTTCTTCTTGCAGATTCATATTCATGTAAGATGGTATTGTCGCTAAAGATCCAACACGTCTACTGGAACACGTTGTGCTGTAGCAGTCTTCTACTTGCTTATTCCTGTATATATAATGTAACAGGTATAAATAGTTACCCAATATTTTCACAGTAATCGGTGATTCATTTCCATATTCGTAACCCTGTTGAAAAAAATAAGGTGGATTTCCTAGCTAGGATTCCACGTGGACTGAACATGGATCAGAGTTGGATTTAACTATGATCCTACTTGGATTTTTTATGAAATTGTCTACGTGGATTCTTAAACTAATCCACGTGGATTGTCGTACCGTGAATTTTCGGGACATTCCACGTGGATTTTTGAAAGTATCTACGTGGATTTTCATAATGCAAAATTTCGGGATAATCCACATGGATTTTTGGAAGAATCCACGTGGATTTTCGTAACGCGAATTTTCAGGACATTCCACGTGGATTTCTGGAATATTCCACGTGGATTTCTCAACTATTCCACATGGATTTTCGTATTGGGAATTTTTGGAAAAATCCACATGGATTTTTGGAAGAATCCACGTGGATTTTCGTAACGCGAATTTTCAGGACATTCCACGTGGATTTCTGGAATATTCCACGTGGATTTCTCAACTATTCCACATGGATTTTCGTATTGGGAATTTTTGGAAAAATCCACATGGAGTTTTGGAAGTATCCACAAGGATTTTCATATCGCGAAATTTCGGGATAATCCACATGGATTTTTGGAAGAATCCACGTGGATTTTCGTACCGCGAATTTTCAGGACCTTCCACGTGGATTTCTCAACTAATCCACATGGATTTTTGGAATATTCCACATGGATTCTTGGAACATTTCATGTGGATTGTCGTATTGAGAATCTTTGAAAAAATCCGCATGGATTTTTGGAAGAATCCACGTGGATTTTCGTAACGCGAATTTTCGGGACATTCCACGTAGATTTTAGGAAGAATCCACATGGTTTTTTGGAAGAATCCGCAAGGATTTTTGGAAAATTCCACGTGGATTTTTGGAAGAATCCACGTGGATTTCTTAACTACGCCACGTGGATTTTCGTATTGGGAATCGTTGGAAAAATCCACATGGATTTTTGGAAGAATCCACGTGGATTTTTGGGAGAATCCACGTGGATTTCTCAACTAATCCACATGGATTTTCGTATTGGGAATCTTTGGAAAAATCCACATGGATTTTTTGAAGAATCCACGTGGATTTTCGTATCGGGGAAATTCGGGAAAATCGACATGGATTTTTGGAAGAATCCACGTAGATTTTTGGAAGAATCTACGTGGATTTCTCAACTTATCCACATAGGTTTTCGTATCGGAAATATTCGGGAAAATCCACATGGAACTTTTGAAGAATCCACATGGATTTTTGGAATGTTCCACGTGGATTTTTGGAAGAATTAACGTGGATTTTTGGAAGAATCCACGTAGATTTTCCCGAAATTTCCCGGTTCGAAAATCCACGTGGTAATCCACGTGGATTCTTCAAAAAATCCACGTGAATCCTTCCAAAAATCCATGTGCATTTTCCCGGAAATTCCCGATACAATAATGCACTTGCCCAAAAATTCGCGGTATGGAAATCCACGTGGATTACTTGAGAAATCCACGTGGATTCTACCAAAAATCCATGTGGATTATTCTGAAAATCCCCAATACATAAATCCACGTTGATTAGTTGAGGAATCCACGTGGATTCTTCCAAAAAACCATGTAGATTTTCCCGAAAATTTCCCGGTTCGAAAATCCACGTTGTAATCCACGTGCATTCTTCAAAAAATCCACGTGAATCCTTCCAAAAATCCATGTGGATTTTCCCGAAAATTTCCGATACGAAAATCCGCGTGGATACTTCCGAAAATCCACGTGGATACTTCCGAAAATCCACGTGGATCATCCCGAAAATTTGCGGTACGGCAATCCACGTGGATAGTCGAAGAATCCACGCGGATTCTCCCCAAAATCCATGTGGATTATGCTGAAAATCCCCATTACGAAAATCCACGTGGATTAGTTGAAGGATCCACGTGGATTCTTCCAAAAATCCATGTGGAATCTTCCGAAAATCCCAATACGAAAATCCACGCAGAAAAGTTGAGAAATCTACGCGGATTCTCCGAAAAATACACGAGAATTCTTCCAAAAATCCATGTGGATTCTTCTAAAATTCCATGTGGATATTTCCGAAAATACCCGATACGAAAATCCACGTGGATACTCCCAAAAATCCACGTGAAATGTCCCGAAAATTCGCGGTACGAAAATCCACGTGGATACTACCAAAAATCCACGTGGATTCTTCCAAAAACCCATGTGGATTTTTCCAAAGATTTCCAATACGAAAATCCTTGTGGCGTAGTTAAGAAATCCACGTGATTTCTTCCAAAAATCTACGTGGAATATTCCAAAAATCCTTGTGGAATATTCCAAAAATCCATGTGGGTTCTTCGAAAATTCCATGTGGATTTTCCCGAAACTTCCCGATACGAAAATCCATGTGGATTCTTTGAAAATTCCCTGTGAATTTTCCCGAGAATTCCCGATACGAAAATCCATGTGGATTAGTTGAGAAATCCTCGTGGAATATTCTAAAAATCCACGTGGAATGTCCTGAAAATCCGGTACGAAAATCCACGTGGATTCTTCCAAAAATCCATGTGGAATCTTCCGAAAATCCCAATACGAAAATCCACGCAGAAAAGTTGAGAAATCTACGCGGATTCTCCGAAAAATACACGAGAATTCTTCCAAAAATCCATGTGGATTCTTCTAAAATTCCATGTGGATATTTCCGAAAATACCCGATACGAAAATCCACGTGGATACTCCCAAAAATCCACGTGAAATGTCCCGAAAATTCGCGGTACGAAAATCCACGTGGATACTACCAAAAATCCACGTGGATTCTTCCAAAAACCCATGTGGATTTTTCCAAAGATTTCCAATACGAAAATCCTTGTGGCGTAGTTAAGAAATCCACGTGATTTCTTCCAAAAATCTACGTGGAATATTCCAAAAATCTACGTGGAATATTCCAAAAATCCTTGTGGAATATTCCAAAAATCCATGTGGGTTCTTCGAAAATTCCATGTGGATTTTCCCGAAACTTCCCGATACGAAAATCCATGTGGATTCTTTGAAAATTCCCTGTGAATTTTCCCGAGAATTCCCGATACGAAAATCCATGTGGATTAGTTGAGAAATCCTCGTGGAATATTCTAAAAATCCACGTGGAATGTCCTGAAAATCCGGTACGAAAATCCACGTGGATTCTTCCAAAAATCCATGTGGAATCTTCCGAAAATCCCAATACGAAAATCCACGCAGAAAAGTTGAGAAATCTACGCGGATTCTCCGAAAAATACACGAGAATTCTTCCAAAAATCCATGTGGATTCTTCTAAAATTCCATGTGGATATTTCCGAAAATACCCGATACGAAAATCCACGTGGATACTCCCAAAAATCCACGTGAAATGTCCCGAAAATTCGCGGTACGAAAATCCACGTGGATACTACCAAAAATCCACGTGGATTCTTCCAAAAACCCATGTGGATTTTTCCAAAGATTTCCAATACGAAAATCCTTGTGGCGTAGTTAAGAAATCCACGTGATTTCTTCCAAAAATCTACGTGGAATATTCCAAAAATCTACGTGGAATATTCCAAAAATCCTTGTGGAATATTCAAAAAATCCATGTGGGTTCTTCGAAAATTCCATGTGGATTTTCCCGAAACTTCCCGATACGAAAATCCATGTGGATTCTTTGAAAATTCCCTGTGAATTTTCCCGAGAATTCCCGATACGAAAATCCATGTGGATTAGTTGAGAAATCCTCGTGGAATATTCTAAAAATCCACGTGGAATGTCCTGAAAATCCGGTACGAAAATCCACGTGGATTCTTCTAAAAATCCACTTGGAATGTCCCGAAAATTCGCGATACGAAAATCCACGTGGATTAGTTTAAGAATCCACGTAGACAATTTCATATAAAATCCAAGTAGAATCATAGTTAAATCCAACTATGATTCATGTTCAGTCCACGTGGAATCGTAGCTAGGAAATCCACCTCATCTTTTGCAACAGGGAAATTATATGTGCTGACGGATAAGGAGCTGTTAAGGTCGACAGTCTTGAATTACATTGATCATCTCACAATCGTCGGATACTGAAATCACTCACAAAAGTTTCAATGAAGCTAATACTCATAACATATCTAGACGTCTCCTCTTGTAGAGATGTAGAGCTTCATCCATAAGCTGCTTTCTCTCACAGTTGTTTTTCACTATAAACTGTTTACACTTTTTCACTTAATGACAATTACCCAATATTTTCACAATAATCTGTGATTCATTTCCATATTCGTAAATTATATGAGCTAGCGGATAAGGAGCTTGTAACGTCAACACACTTGAGTTGCACTGATCATCTCACAATTGTCAGATACTGAAATCACTCTCTAAAGTGTGATCGATAAAGCTAACAATCATAACATATCTAGTCGTCTCCTCCTGTAAAGTTGTGGAGCGTCATTACAAGCTGCTTCCCATCATAGCTGTTATTCTCGCATATACCTGTTCACTGCTTATCACTTTATTACAATATTCAAGCAATATATGAGCTGGCGGATAAGGAGCTGGTAACGTCAACTTTCTTGAGTTCCACTGATCATCTGACAATTGTCATATACTGAAATCACTCACTGAAGTTAATACTCATAACACATCAGACGTCTTCTCTTGTAGACATATGAATATTCAAATAAGGTGTATTTGTCCAAAAAGATCCAACACTGAAATATACTATTCTGTAGAAGTCTTCTACTTGCTTATTCATGTTCATATTAAGTCAATCTTTTATTGGCGGAAACTTATTTTCTCATCTTGTATGATGAGTTTTGCCAGCTCCTGTGGCCTGTATGAAAATACTGAGCAGTTGTAGCCTTTTAACTTCATTCAGATCTATTTTTGAACTGCAAAAAAAATGATTAATAAGATTCATTAACCAGTCAATGAATAACCTCAATTCAAATCTTTTCAAAAAAGAAAATAATCTACCTTGAAAAGTATATCAGCACCAGCAAACAGGTCAGCCCATGTCAAACAAATCAATCAATTTGAAGTTGGATTGACAAAGCTGCTGAAGTAGCTAAGCTGACAGCACAATTGCACTTTTCATCACAACTGCCCATATATGTTTGCCTACCAGCTGTTTACTACGACGATACTACTAAAACTATATAATATATATATATATATATATATATATATATGGGACGTTCCACGTCAAGTGAACATGGTCAAAATTTTGTTCGCAATTCTGCGGTCTCCGATATGAAGATTTCAAATTAGAGCCTCTAAGATTAGCGAACGAATATTTGGAAAGTTAATGGATTATAATGAAAATTAGTTTCCATGGGTTTTTGAGGTCGCTGATTACGAATCCGGCCTTCGATTTTGAAAATTCAAATCAAAGCCTCTAAAATTGACGACCGAAAATTTGAAAAAAACTGGATTTTGATGAAATTGGTATCCATCGGTTCTTTTGGGCGTTGATTACACCTCGAGCTTTAGATGGAAATAAGCCTAAACCTTCAACATCATCGATGGTAATAAAGAAGCATCCATTTAGATGGTTTACTGAATAAAGAGGCATTTCTTCTACTCTGGTGTCAGTGAAAGTCGGTTGAATCCATTCAAAATAAACTTATGTGAGAAATGTAATAAGCATCGATCAAATTATGCAAAAATGTTTGTGGCAAGTATAATCTTCAATACTTGTACCAGAGGTTATGCTGTTACGCAAATAGAGTTTCACGGTATTTCACTCTAAACACTGTATATCAATTTTCTAGTTCTCATTTGTTCCGTTCTTTCAAAGGAACTTGTAGAACAAATCTACATTATATTAAAATTAATCCGTACACAAATTATGATTCACATATTTTTCTCTTGGAAACAATGTTTTGTTAGAATATTTTGGAATCGGGTCTGGCAGATCGATAGAGGAGCCCGAGCATTTTCATAATCTAAGGTAAAAAGTCCAAAACAATAGACGCGTGGACGTGATCTATTATGTGGAAAATCATGTGTAGCCGAATTTTCGTCATACGAAAGATTTTGAAGTAATAAACAACTTGGAAAATGATGATTTGAAGAATGTTCTGTATAATGGGTCGGAAGAGGAGGTCAAGAACTACAATTTGAACTGGCTATGTGTTCGAAAAATTGATACTGTGGGGGCGTAATGGCCATAAAGACGTTCGACGTTTGATTCCAGGATAACGTTAAAAAAATAATATAAATGGGTTATCTATTCAAAATCTGATCTTGTAGATTTATAGAGTAAAATGAGCATTTTCATATCTATGTCATAAAAAATTATGCATAGTCGAATTTTCGTCATACGAAAGAATTGGAAGTGATAAACAACTTGGAAAATGATGATTTGAAGACTATTCGGTATTATGGGGCGAAAGAGGAGGTCAAGAGCTACAATTTGAACTGGCTATGTGTTCGAAAAATTGATACTGGGGGGCGTAATGGCCATAAAGACAATTATTCGACGTTTGGTTCCAGGATAACGTTAAAAAAATAATATAAATAGGTTATCTATTCAAAATATGATCTTGCAGATTTATAGAGTAAAATGAGTATTTTCATAATCTGAGGTGAAAAATCCGGAAAAATAGACGTGGGGGCGTAATAAACATACGTCATAGAAAACTTGCCGCGTTGCCGAAAACCATTTTTTCCAATTTTCTATCTGATAAACAATTCAGAAAATGACGATTTGAAGAACATGTGGTGTGATGGATCGAAAGAGAAGATCGAGGGCTATAATTTATATGCATCATGATGTCGATTTATATCTATTTACAATAATTTAAAAGTATAACTTATCAAAACTGAATTGATTATTGAAGGATGTTTTGTAGATTTTTTAATTAAAATCCACTCGAAAGACTCGAGTGAGCGATAGCGAGCGAGAGATCATTGCTCGTATATGAATATAATTATAATTGGGAATATACACACAAATGCATTTATTAACTCTAAACGAGCGAAAACTAGAAGAATGTAATCACACTTAAAACGGTTTTGTCTATAAAGTCGAATATGAGATGGTTTTTTATTTGGGTAACCTTCTAAAAGGATGTTTCTTTGTTACGGTCGACGATGTTGAAGATTTAGGCTTATTTCAATCTGAAACTTTATGTGTAATCGGCGACCTAAAAAACCCATGTATACCAAGTTCCATTAGATTCCATTATCTTTCCAAATTTTCGGTCGGCAATCTTGCAGGTTCAATCTAATTTGAAGTTTAAAAATCTGAGGCCGGATTCATAATCAGCGATCATAGAAACCCATGTATACCAAGTTTAATTCAAATCCATTATCTTTTTAAATTTCCGGTCACCAATCTTAGAGGCTATGATTCTAATATTTTAAATCTGAGGCCGGATTCGTAATCAGTGACCTCAAAAACCCATGTAAACCAAATTTCATCAAAATTCAATTTTTTTTTTCAAATTTTCGTCAGGTGATCTTAGAGGCTTGAACTAATTTGAATTTTTGAAATCCGAGGCCGGATTTGTAATCAGCGACCTCGAAAACCCTGTATACCAATTTTCGACAAAATTCAATTTTTTTCCAAATTGTTGTCAGGTGATCTTAGAGGCTCTAATCTTAATTTTCAAAATCTGAGGCCGGATTTGTAATCAGCGACCTCGAAAACCCATGTATACCAATTTTTGACAAAATTCAATTTTTTTCCAAATTTTTGTCAGGTGATCTTAGAGGCTCTAATCTTAATTTTCAAAATCTGAGGCCGGATTTGTAATCAGCGTCCTCAAAAACCCATGTATACCAATTTTCGACAAAATTCAATTTTTTTCCAAATTTGTGTCAGGTGATCCTAGAGGCTTGATCTAATTCGAATTTTCAAAATTTGAGGCCGGATTTGTAATCAGCGTCCTCAAAAACCCATGTATACCAATTTCTAAAAGAAACCATCGAACAAAAGCCGTTTAACGTAAATAGTTAATTTGACATATTACATTCTGATGACATGTAAATTACGTGAAAATCACCTAATCATTGAAAGAGACGCACTACGGCTATCACATAGCGTGCATAAGACTTCTCAAGAGATTCGTGAACTGAATTTTATGTGAAATTCAAAACTCGCCTGAGTTGGCCCCTTTTTGCTCGGAGGCGACGATATTATGTGAATTAATGAAAATACTCGGTGACCGCATACGCCACTTATGTGTGAACTAAATTTATGAAAAAAGACACGGTTCACGACTTCCCACTCTGAGCTTGGATATAAAATAAAGTAATAACAACTTTTATCTAACTAGGAGACCGCTTGGGATTCGGGTCCAAATCTTGACCAAATTTTTTTTCCTGTGTTACCGACTCCGCGCTGCAGGTTACCATAAGCGTCGTTTGTAAACACCTTGTTTAGTTAGACATGTGATGTTTACTCATCAGGTAGACATTGCTCACTCACAACAGTTTGAGTAATTGTAATGAAAGTTTATAGATCAATCCCTTTCACAGTGTTCTCCAGCAGGTTTGGAGCTTCATCGTGTGCGCAGCTGATGGATTTTCATTCAAGACGCAAGAAATATCAGATAAGTAAACTTAACCTTCGCCTGTGTGCATATATCTTTAGTAATATGTTCCTTTGTGATAATTGTTGTATTCCAGGTGAGCAACACAGGGCCAGAAATTGTATTGAAGCGAGAAAAAAACTGTGAGTAGATAAATTTAAAATAATATTGGTTATAGCATGATATTGGTCTACACATGTTCACCATTTTTCTGGTTATGTTTCCACCCTCCATTTTTCAAATTCGTGATAGTTACGATCTTTGGGGGCCAATCCGTGATATGGAGTTCAAATGAAATCTCCATATATATTTTTATTCAGCGACGTTTTGCCAGCTTAGTTCGCTGGCCTCATCAGGCAGTGTGAAATTAATTAATCCATTTTCAAGAATTAGGGAGTGGAAGGAACTGACTTCCACTGCCGCCATCAAATTTATATCATGGTATATTTAAGCCTCTTTTAACACAGTTTTAAGCCTGGAAATAAGTTAAGTAATAGTTAATTATCTACCAATGACCCTAGAACCAATTTTTCTAAGAAAAAAATCAGCATTTTTCCAGCAGAAGAGTTCTCTTGAGTTTTTGCTCTGAAATACCTCTAGATAGCTCGAAATTGAGGTCGAAGGTCTTCATAAAATGACTAATATTGCTAATTTCACAACATCACAACTCCACACGAGGCGCGAGGCGGCCGCCGAAGGATCGCAGGGCCGATACTTCATGAAGTGATCGTTTTAGGCAGGGAGAGGGGGGAGAGCGAAGCACGAAGTCGCTGCGCGTGTCGATAGCGCGCAGCGCGACAATTAGAATCGAACTGTCACGCATGACTGAGCGATTAGCTCGCGATCTTTTGTCCGAGCCCGACACTCTTCGCCGTTGACCCGCGTGTGCGTGCGCCCTGGGAGGAGAGCCGTTTTCCTCCAGCGTCAAGCCTGCAGTAGGAGAGCGCCACCCCGCACCGCCAAGCCGGCCTGGTGGGACGCCACCGGGACGAGCCAGCAGCCCTCGTCGACTGCCGCCAAACAAGCCGGCCTTTTGCGGCAACGTGATCTGCACCGACGGCGACAGCGAGAGTCGGGCCTACGCGGAAGCAATCCGTAAGTACGCACCTGCGAGTGCGTGTATTTTATTGTTGCGAGCGTATGAGCGGAACTCGTCGGTACTCGCAGCCTACGAGCGGCCCTCAGCGTCCGCGCGACGTATTGTTAGAAGCCCGTGGCCGTCCTTCCGGCGGTCGCGGAACGTGTAGTTCAAGTGTAGTAAATGCACCTTTCATTTTACTCTAATCGTTCTATTTTCGCGCCCTAGCTCCCCGATCTCTACCGTGACTCCTGGAACGTGATCGCGGCACTGCACTACGCCGCATCCGCGAACGGGCCGATCAACGGATCGGCCTGTGACCGAGCTAGCCCAGGTGTGCGCGGAATTCTCTTTTATTCAAGCCTCCAGTACGAGGCATTAACGGGGCCCAGCCCTGCATCGAAGGACTTGCCGAGCAGCGGCTGACGAGGGCATTCCACGCCCAAGACGGCGATCTGCGTATCCCCGATTCCCCCCTTTATTTTACCAAACACCCCGTTATAATGTATATACAGACACGTGCACAACATCAACTCCGAAAAACCTCTGCGAAGTATAATTCCTCCCGGAACGGCACTCTTTACGAAACCGAATTTAGAATAGAACATTCTTTGAATCAGGATCTTAAATGGCATTCATTAATTCTGAAATTACCTTTTTTCCTTCTCCGCTGATCATATAGAAATGACGCTTGCGATGAACCCTCTGTTGAGAATATTATCAGCTCATTAGAAAAGTATCTAATGAAAATAAGATTATCCGATAGAATCGTTCTCCGTGCCCTTTATCACTTCTATAAAATATTTGTTTTCTGAACGTTCTCTTTCCCGAACAAAAAAATCACCCTTTTTCAATATATTCCATTATAACCGTGAAAAATATAGCTTCCTTTCTTTTTTTCTAGGCTGCATCTCCCGCTTGCACTGAGCTGGAAACCATCGTTTGTGACTGGTTAGGTAAGTCGTATAACTTGCATAAACTTCTAAGTGCATTCGATTATGCAATTCAGTTCTACAGTTTTAACAAGCAGCTGGTGACTCACCTCGAAAACCTTCGTAGTATCGCAGTTCTTCAATAGTGAGTTGATATTTCCGGCCAGATGTATAGGAGCGAAGTATCAAAAAGTATAATGAAAGTCGGAGTAACTTGATCAGAACTCCTACATTCACTCTCGCTGATGTGATGTTATGGCCTTATCTCACAAATTATTCCCGGACCCAAGAGATTGTGAAATTCTTGCGCGCTGACTTTGCATCGTATACCATGTGAGTCTCTTATTTTTCTCATTCTCTGAATTTGCGTACCTATGCAGCTACTCTAAGAGACCACTTGGGATGCGGGTCACCAATTTCGATCAAAAGGTTTTGGTATTTATTTGTTCCAAGGATAGAGTGTATCCACAGTTTCAGGATTCAACGCTCCCAAACTTCCTAGATATTGATTAATGAGACTTATTTCCCCTACTGCACTACATTTTACTGTTCTCACTAAATACTATATCACATTTTATCGTGAAAGATACACAAAAAGAGTCAATAACATGTATACTTAATAAAGCTTACTTGCATGTCTCACTCACATAGAGTAAAACATGAAATATATGAAAAAAGCATCGACTTTTTACTCTGTGCTTGGATATTGAACCAATAACAACATGTATCCAAGCACGCATACCGTAAATGTAGTAACAATAGACGACAATTCAGTGTCAGAATTGATTTTTATTCATGAAAACTTCAATTCTGAACATGTATCGACCAAAATCATACTATAACAAATATTATAAAAGTTTATCTACTCACAGGTTTCTTCTCGCTTCAATACAATTTCTGGTCCTGTGAGATGAGCAACAGTGCATGTCTACCTGAGTACACATCACATGTTGAACTGTATTGTATTTACAAACGATGCCTATGGTAACCTGCAGCGCAGTAACTGCATTATCGACATCAAAGTAAAAAGCGAATCGCATGTTTACGATAATTAGTCATACAATTAATTAATTCCATCAATCAAATGAAACTCGAAATAATATTTCAGTGAAAAAATCCCAATAAGTCATGGATTTTCTCATGTACAGTGTAATGTCAAGGATGAGGATAATTGTTTGCTGGGTATTAAAATAATTTATCAACTATTTTCTTAAAAAATCTCCTATAAATTTAGGGAACCACTACCAAAATGATATTTAGGGTTTCATTCGATTGATGGAACTAAAATGATTGTATAACTGATTATCGTGAACATGCGATTGGTGTTTTAACTTTGAAGTCGGTAATACAGATGCTGCGTAACAGGTTACCATAGGCGTCGTTTGTAGATACAACCAGTTAAACAAGTGATGTGTATCAGGTAGACATGCACCGTTGTTTACTCACAGGACCAGAAATTGTATTGAAGCGGGAAGAAAACTGTGAGCAGATAAGCTTTTATAATATATCGTCGCCTGGGGGAAAAAGCAACGATCTCAGGAACGCGATAAAGAAAGATCTATTTTGATTTAAGCGAAATAAACAGATCTATTTCGATTTAAGCGAAATAAAAAGATCTATTTCGAATCGAGCGAAATAAAAAGATCTATCTCAAATCGAGCGGAATAAAAAGATCTATCTTGAATCGAGCGAAATAAAAAGATCTATTCCGAATCGAGCAGTATAGAAAGATCGTTTTCAAATCGACTTTTAAAGAAAGATCTAATTCAGATTTTACGTTATAGAAAAATCTATCTCAGGTTTAATCTTATTTTGCGGCCTTTTTTCGATTTCGGTGTGTGTGTGTGTGTGTGTGTGTGTGTGTGTGTGTGTGGGTGTGTGTGTGTGTGTGTGTGTGTGTGTGTGTGTGTGTGTGTGAATATATGTGTGTGTGTGTGTGTGTGTGTGAATATATGTGTATGTGTGTGTGTAAGGACACATCTGAATGTAATATGCCAAGTTAACTATTTACGTTAAACAGTTTTTGCCTCGATGGTTTCTCGTAGAAATTGGTATACATGTGTTTTTGAGGTCGCTGATAACGAATCCGGCCTCAAATTTCAAAAATTCGAATTAGAGCCTCTAAGATCACCTGACAAAAATTTGGAAAAAAATTGAATTTTATTGAAAGTTGTTATCCATGGGTTTTTGAGGTTGCTGATCACGAATCCGGCCTCAGATTTTGAAAATTCAAATTACAGCCTCTAAGATCACTTGATAATTGGACAAATTGAACTTTGTTGAAAATTGGTATATATGGGTTTTTGAGGTCGCTGATCACGAATCCGGCCTCAGATTTTGAAAATTCAAATTAGAGCTTCTAAGATTGTAGGCCAAAATATTGGAAAAAAAAATTGAATTTTATTTAAAATTTTTATATATGGGTTTTTGAGGTCACTGATTACGAATCCGGCCTCAGACTGAAATCAGCCTTAACCTTAAGCACGTAGAGACGAGAGTCATACAAAACGTATAACCAACATATAACGGTCATACCTTCCCTGTCGAAAATTACGAGCCTGGATTCCAGGTGGATTTGGACTAGATTCCAGGTGGATTTGAGCTGGATTCCAGGTGGATTTGGGCTGGGTTCCAGGTGGATTTTGAGATTCAACCAGAGAGGTCCTGGGGATAATATCCGGGTGGATTTTGGGGAAATCTAGGTGGATTTTGGAAGAATCCAGGTGGGTTTTGAGAATGAACGAGCCAGGTCCTGGAAATAATCCTGATGGCTTTTGAGATAATCCAGGTGGATTTTGAGAAAATCCAGGTGGATTCCAGAAGAATCCAGGTGGGATTTCAGGATCAACGAGCCAGGTCCTGGGAATAATCCGGCTGGATTTTGGGACAATCCAGGTGGATTTTGAGGAAATCCAGGTGGATTCCGGAAGAATCCAGGTGGATTTTCGGGATCAACGAGCCAGGTCCTGGGAATAATCCGGCTGGATTTTGGGACAATCCAGGTGGATTCCGGCAGAATCCAGGTGAATTCCGGAAGAATCCAGGTGGAATTTCGGGATCAACGAGCAAGGTCCTGGAAATAATCCTGATTGATTATTCCCAGGACCTGGCTCGTTGATCCCGAAAAATCCACCTGAATTCTTCCGGAATCCACCTGGATTGTCCTGAAATCCAGCTGGATTATTTCCAGGACCTGGCTCGTTGATCCCGAAATTCCACCTGGATTCTTCTGGAATCCACCTGGATTTCCTCAAAATCCACCTGGATTTCCTCAAAATCCACCTGGATCATCCCAAAATCCATCAGCATTATTTCCAGGATCTGACTCGTTCATTCCGAAAATCCACCTGGATTCTGCCGGGATCCACCTGGATTCTCGCAAAATCCACCCGGATATTATCCCCAGGACCTCTCTGGTTGAATCTCAAAATCCACCTGGAACCCAGCCCAAATCCACCTGGATTGTCCCGAAATCCAGCCGGATTATTTCCAGGACCTGGCTCGTTGATCCCGAAATTCCACCTGGATTCTTCTGGAATCCACCTGGATTTTCTCAAAATCCACCTGGATTCTCCCAAAATCCACCCGGATATTATCCCCAGGACCTCTCTGGTTGAATCTCAAAATCCACCTGGAACCCAGCCCAAATCCACCTGGAATCCAGCTCAAATCCACCTGGAATCTAGTCGAAATCCACCTGGAATCCAGGCTCGTTATTTTCGACAGGGTTTATTGTTGCTTCGTCATCTACGCCTAGACGATAATTGAGAGAAGTTACTGATGTCGATTTCACGAATAGACGTCTATTGGGTGTCATCAGGATGAGTAGATGATGTCCATGCCATAGGCGTTATTGACATTATGAAAACAAGAGGAAGCTTCGAGAAATATTTATTAGGAAAAATAAACTATGATGTAATGAAATAAATCTGTGTGTGTATAATAAAATAAAAAAATATACTTTGTCATGTCAATTCGGTCTGACTTGACTTAATATAAAATAAACATATTCTCAAATGTAATCAAACCACGTATTTACAAAATTAAATCTCGGTACTGATCGTATAAGACAGAATATAGATAATATTGCTTAGTATCATATATTTATAAATTAATTGAATTAATTTTTTAAATCACAAGAAAAAATTAATAATAAGAGGTCACGATCCTCAGGTTCCTCTTGCAGAACCTTTTAGCTGTCAGTGACTCCCAGATCATGGTAAAATTTGTGGTACTTCTCAGGTATAATTTTGTTGTTCATCAGACTAAGCAAGTCTTTCTTCTTGTTATCGTCAAGCTTAATCTTCGAGTCAAAGCATCTCAGAAATACTTGACTCTCATTGAATATACTTGAAATTTCAGCCTCATCTGTTCCATAATTATAAGTGATTCGCATCTTATTATCGTTAGATATTCGAATGGAAGTGATTGACGAGATCTGAATTTTTCTCCAGAAACTTTTTACGGAAAGTAGAGAAAAATCTATAAAGTTATTCTGAGTCATTTCTACGACGATGTGATTCGATTTTTCCGTCTTGGCTTCCTTTATCAAGTTACACCATTCTTTTTGAGTGAAAACAGACCTACACACAGCAGCTTTTTCGATTGTTGAGTGTGGACGGAATCACCACTTGACTGAGTATGGCCCCTCAATAGACATGTATGAAAAAAGACGACAAGTATGTTCCGTATCCGTTGGTTCGCTGTTGGATAAACTTTAATTCTACTCAATTTCTTTAAGTAGAAAGAAATTTGAAAATGTCTCGTCAATTTCAGTCCATTCAAATGCATATAAGATATTATTGAATAAATTCTTAGGAGAATAAATTTTTTGATGCAAAAAGAAATTTGGAAATGTCTGTTTAATCTCAGTCCATCCAAATGCATGTAAGATTAATATGATTCAAATCTAATATATTTTTTGGAAATACAGATCTACCACTTCAATAGATATATTTACCAAAACGCTATCGTTATATATATTCCAGTCCATTTTTTCAATGATGACATGAGAAAGTAGCGAAATCTAGCATCAACTGACAAGTATCCAACTAATGTGAGCCTTATACAGAACAAATATTTTTTCAAAGTATACCTTAAAGCAATTGTTGCACGAACTGTTATCAAATGTCAATGCACTCCAGATCAATTCATCTATGTTCCGATAGAATGTACTGAAATCAAAAATCCATGTCAAGTAGTTACATACATTTCAAATACATCTACCAATGTTGAGATAGAAAGTACTAAAATCACAATTCTATGTCAAGTAGTATACCACTTTGTAAGGGTTCAGTATTAAATTCATATAATAATTTGAAATCAAATAAAATACTCCATAATCGAAATTATCTTTCTCACAGTACAGCTGACGTTATTCTACTAGAATCTCAAATGGAATCTCATGAATGGAACTTTTACATTACAATTCTTAACGTTTGAATGTTACAATTGTACATCATGATATTATTTTCACTCTTCAATTGAAATGTATTTATTTTGTTTCACTTCTTATTTCCATTTTTTTCAGTCAATGGAATTAACAAATACATACTTGCCACGGGCCCGTTTTTCACAGATTCCGATGAAATTCACCTACAATACGATTCTTAGATACATCATTCCATGCAAGAAAACTAACTACTGCTTGTAATATACAAAATACGGAAGCCCGGTCGGCTCACGTCCGTTAGGGGCGCTGGTAGCTGACACTTCACACGCGTGTCAAGAAAAACACGGCACCAGTGCCAAGTGCTCCAAAACAGTGAGCCCTATATTTGGTAACCATACCACAATTCACAGCTTAATCCAGGGGAGGAGGATTTGGGGATCGAGAGATGGTGTGTGCTGACAAATTGAGCACTTTTTTTGAAACATCCTGGATGAAAATCCAACATTAACCTCACTCAGGTAGTATCAATTTACATACTTCAATAGTATTCAATTTGAAAACTTGATCTGTCCACAATTTTTCTGATAATTCTAATGGTTTTTCAATTTGACCGTTAATGAAAAATTATTCATCTTGTTTCAGATGACAGATTTAATCCAAGAATATTTTTATAAGGGCTTTAATCATGAAGAAATCAGAGATCTCTTGGAAAAAGAACATGGTTTGAAAATATCGTTGAGTACTTTGAAGAGGAACCTGGCTCGATTGGGATTAAAGAGAAAAAATATTGATGAAAGTGATATCCATGACATTGTTCACGCTGTCATAGAAGAATTGTATTCATCGGGGTATAACTTGGGTTACAAGTCCCTGTGGCAAAAATTGAAGCAAAAATATAACTCGACAGTGAAAAGAGAAACTGTGTACCAAATTCTCCAAATAGCTGATCCAGACGGACTGAGTGATCGATTTGGTAACAAACTCAGAAGACGATCGTACCTCAGCCCTGGACCAAATTTTCTTTGGCATTTAGATGGATATGACAAATTGAAACAGTTTGGATTTGCAATACATGCTTGCATAGATGGATATTCAAGAAATTTGATGTGGCTTGAAGTAGCCAATACAAATAACAACCCAAGAGTAACAGCACATTATTATTTGTCTACAGTGAAGCAAAACCAACTCTTGCCAACTATGATTAGGTCAGATAAGGGTTCAGAAAATGCTATTATAGAATCATTACAAGTTTGTACTCACCATAGCATTATAATATACATTAGTATGCTTCTTCATGACTAACAATTATTTCAATTCCTTACAGGTTTGTCTTAGAATAGATCACGAAGACAAATTAAGTGGCGACAATAGCTATATCAAAGGAAGAAGTGTAAGAAATCAAAGAATTGAATCCTACTGGGGACAGTTGAGGAAACACACTGCAGATTTTTATATTCAACTTTTCAAATCCATGCAACAAAGAAATATTTTTGATGGAAGCTCATTACATATAAAATGCTTGCAGTATTGCTTTGGCCCCATGATTAAAGCTGATTTAAAATTAGCTATGGAGTTGTGGAACAATCATAAAATAAGAAAACAAGCAGCAAGGAATAACGTAGCTGGGAAGCCATATATTCTATATCATTTAGCTGAAAAACAGAATGTGCGAGAGTTTAGAAAAGAAGTTGACACAGATGTAGTCCAAAAGCTTATGGATGAATTTACTGACAAACCGATACTCATTGATCCTCTCTTTGGAGAATTAATTGAGATAATTCTACCAGATGCAATTATACCAACCACTCCAGAAGAAGCGCTATCTTTGTACAAAGAAATTCTCAGAACAGTAGCAGCATCATAATATTTTTATTATATATCTATATGTATGGATTTTCCATTGGAAGGGGTGTGAGTGTTAATAAATAATTCATTCATTCAATGCAAATCTTTATTCAATTCCTGAATAGAATTCCATTCTTGACAATAGTAAGAAATAATTTCTATCAACTCGATATAAAAATACAGTAACTGTTGGCTAGATCATTTCAGTATGTAATAATTTTTTCTGTGTGGCATGTTATTAATACACATACGTTCTTGAACAAATTTCTTATAACAAATATTGTTATAACAATATAGTTTTTAAATACTTTTATTCGCACTATAAAGTACATAATACTTACAAATAAAAACTGAGAACAATTAATTGTACATGTTGAATCATCTAAACTGCATTCATAGAGCAAATAGAACTATGAAATGTTACTTTCGACTAGTATACTATACAGTATAAGAAATGCCGAATGGTGATCTCGACTATGTATCATTATTAATCAAAACTTTGGTAACATTATATTATCACCATAAACTTTTTTTACAAGTTACATCTACTACAATCAGTCAAAATTTATAATGATATTGCTTAGCTTAGAAACAATTTGAACACATATTCTTATGATTACTGAGAATTATTTAGGTTTAACAATAAAGTCTTTAATTATAATGTAATAACTGTCATGCATTTAAAAATTAAGTTGAAATCTCTTCTCAAGTTTTAGTTTTTATGTACTCTTGCCCAAATTCAAGTATGCCTTGTAGAGTTTTTGAATTTTAGCCCTCTTATTAGGATCAAGAATAAAACATTTTGTCAAATAATTCCGCAATATTACAGGGACATACGTTAGTTCTGGCATTTTGTATTCTTCGATAGTACGTTTCATTAAGTCGATATTACCTGCCAAATTCTTAATATTACTCGGATCTTTCCACAGCCGTCCTCCATTATACATTTCAATCAACAAACATGACACAGCCCACACATCAGCTGGTTGCCAACCAGGTTCATTATTCAAAATTTCTGGTGCCATGTAAATAGCTGTGCCCTTGATATGCTGACCAACAGTTGTTTGCAAAGCGCAAGGTAATTCTTTAGGCCTACTTAGGCCAAAATCACAAATCTTTATCTTGTAATCTTTGTTCACTAACACATTGTCTAGCTTAATATCCTTGTGGGCAATACCAGCTTCATGAATAAATGTTACGGCGCCAATAATTTGGAATCCAATAGAATTTTTAGCATCTAGATTAATGAGATACTTCTTACTGATTTCTCTGTCAATCAGGGCCTGTCTCAAATTGTGACCTTGGTAATATTCCATTACAATGTAACAATTGTATGTGTCGATAGCAACAGCCATAATATTTATTATATTAGGATGACGTAGCTTTTCCATAACAGAAATTTCTCTTAGGATAGATTTATGCTCTGCAAATATCTTTATTTGCTTAACTGCAACTTCTGAATAACGCCACAAACCTTTGGTAGCCTTGCCGAATGAGCCTTCACCTAATACAGTATTCATCACAATAATATCTTTTTTATTAATAAATGGAATGGAAAAATTCAAGTTTTCAAATTGCTTCTCACTAATATTCAAGTCATCATTATCACCAATTTTAGATTCCTCTCTTTTTGCACAATCAGCATTCTGTACTTTCAATTCAGGAGATCCATCTTTTGTAAATTGCACAATTGTAGCTGGCTTTTTAAGAACATTCAAACTATCCAGTATGCTTCTTTTAACACTGTAATGTATACCTGCATTTGAAACATTTGTCCTTATTTCAATATTAGATTCATTCTGTGGTTTTTCTGATGTAACTTCTGGAACATTAGAAACACTTGTGCTTTCTTTCACATCAGAGTCCGTTTTCTTTTTATGTAATTTTACTTTTGGAAAATTAGCAGTATCAAAATCATCTCTGGTAGTATCAAATGAATGATGTAATTCAGTATTCTTCATTGGCGACTTAGATAAGGACGATTGTTCAGTTGCTGTAGTGAACACGTACAGACGAATACTATTATTGAGACTTTTTATAACTTGAGAAAAACTCCAAAAATCAACTTTTTTTCCACTTTCATCATAGAAATCGAAGAATATTTTTTCTTGAAAAGTACCTATAGTTACGTAACTATTCTCAAAATAGGAACAATTCAGTTTATTTTTCACTGTATTGATAGCTTTCTCTTTAATGTCCTCAAAACTATAATCAGTAGTCATTTGGAGTATCAATTTTTTCTCTCCAATGGGCATTTGACGAAACTTTTCTGAATTTGAATCTCTGTGTTTCCATCCTATGTAAATAACTTTATCAACTGATTTCTTTGCATTCAACGACTTTTTAAATTTCTTTGGCGTTGCCTGCAAGTTAAATGGAGAATTTCAACAAATTATCAGTTTACAGTAATGGAATCATCTATAAAATAATTATTTACAAAAGCACTTACTTCATTTTTCTGAGTGTTTAACTTTGGTGGCACTCCATCACCATGGATAACTGCTAATATTTCACGCTTGCGCTTTTCTTTAGCTTCATCTTGGAATTTAGTTTTGATATTTGGATAGTGAACATTGTACTCTTTTATACCCGGCATCAATTGGACAGTTCCATCAATAATTTCTAAGCCACATTTTTCGTTGTTAAGAGTGAATGTCAAACCTGATGCTTGTGGAAAATAGTCGGTAACTGATTTGAATCTCAAAGTATTTTTGGTTGCTCTCAAATTCACACTTTGATTACTGTCATTTATCTTTATAAAATCAATCCTACTCTCGCTTCCATTCATCTCGAAACATGCACAGTCCAGCTATACAAAAATATTCAGAGGATAGAATTGAAAGGTGCCTATATTTTTAGGATATGAATATCAAACAGAATCCATAGACAAATATTCACCTGTCGTCTGCCTAATTACCTATTCACCTAATCACCTAGTATTGATAATAATCACCGTACTGTATTGATATTCGGAAGAGAAATTATCGGTCTGATTCAAGAAACAAAACTGTTTTCTGTGATGTTAGAAGCACTAGACACGCGTGCAGTATTTTTCTTGACACACGTGTGAAGTATCAGCCACCAGCGCCCCTGATGGACGTGAGCCGACCGGGCTTCCGTAACAAAATGCTGATCAAACACGGAAAGTAAAGCATGAAAATTTAGGATAACGTTTGATGCTCAATACTTCTTGAATCTACCTTTCCGCAAGTAACAAAAGTAATAAAGAATTTCCATCCTTCAAACATGTCTCAAACGTCACTTGGTAAAATCTTTAGTTCTATGTTCATCGTTTACATTGTGTAATCTCACTTCTAAGGAAGAACATCTAGAACATCATTTGAGTAACTGAATATTATCTTTTTCAAAAATTTGCAAAACAGTATATTCTAAATATTAACTTCTTTATCTCTGATTTACAAGAACATCCATTGAGAGATCGATATTCCTTAGAAATTATTTTGATATAGTCTCATGAAAAAACAATGAGATCTATCGAAACTTGCGCAAATAGTAATATAATACTAAATAGTAATAATAGCGAAATAATTTGAGCGAGAAAACGTATACAGATTTTTTATATATTTTGTAAGTTTACATATACAAAATAACATCTTCAGGATAGAGGGTTAACTTTTGTTTGTATGTAAAGTGAAAATAAAAAACAAATACAATGTCCATCGAGAATCTGTGAAAAACGGGCCCGTGGCAAGTATGTATTTGTTAATTCCATTGACTGAAAAAAATGGAAATAAGAAGTGAAACAAAATAAATACATTTCAATTGAAGAGTGAAAATAATATCATGATGTAAGGTAACTGTACCCAATTTGGCACTGTACCCAATTTGGCACAATCGTCAGATTTCGTATTTCCGGTGCTCTCTGAGCATCAGTCGCTCTTGGGTTATGTTGGGGGAATTAAAAGAAAATTTTCGGTATCTTCCCCGCCCATTTAGCCCTTAAAACCACTCTCCTACAACACTTTGAAGTTTCACTTACTCATTTTTTCACCATTTTCTTATTTCACTTTTCACACTCAACCTCAAAAATCAGGTGTCAATAATTTTTATCTCTCAAAGTGTCATTAC
The DNA here is from genome assembly GCA_020882685.1 of Aphelinus atriplicis. Lineage (NCBI taxonomy): Eukaryota > Metazoa > Arthropoda > Insecta > Hymenoptera > Aphelinidae > Aphelinus > Aphelinus atriplicis. The sequence goes on from JAJGQD010000032.1 coordinate 991,922, forward strand.
TCTTTTTTGTGTAAAAACATCTCAGCTTTCGATTGGTCTCATCACTTTTCCTAAAATTATTTTTTATCCTACTCAAATTGCTGTTTTTCGCATAAAAAAAAAGTGTACCCAATGTGCCCCTCTACGCGTTTTTAAATGGGAAGACTGAGTGAAATCATTGAATATTTGTATAGACATATTACGATGATTTAGACGCGTATTTTTGAGTTGTATGTTAAAAATTTTGTATAAATATCACTGGGAACATAATTGAGAGTTTATTTCGATGCCAATTGGATCGTCCCTGTAGGCCTATATAGGCTGTAGCTAATGATTAAAAAATTGTGCCAAATTGGGTACACGTTTTGTGCATTTAGCCTTTTTGCGTTTTTTTTTAAATTGCGATTTTCGATAGGTTAAAGTAGTCGAATGATGATTATGAAGATGGTTTCTAATAGGTATTGAGCTAAGCTTTGAGATGCCATTCACAGAATTTTAAAATTCGAAGTCTATCATAGTCAAATTCGCGAAAAACCCTTAGGGGGGGCACATTGGGTACAGTTACCTTACAATTGTAACATTCAAACGTTAAGAATTGTAATGTAAAAGTTCCATTCATGAGATTCCATTTGAGATTCTAGTAGAATAACGTCAGCTGTACTGTGAGAAAGATAATTTCGATTATGGAGTATTTCATTTGATTTCAAATTATTATGAATTTAATACTGAACCCTTACAAAGTGGTATACTACTTGACATAGAATTGTGATTTTAGTACTTTCTATCTCAACATTGGTAGATGTATTTGAAATGTATGTAACTACTTGACATGGATTTTTGATTTCAGTACATTCTATCGGAACATAGATGAATTGATCTGGAGTGCATTGACATTTGATAACAGTTCGTGCAACAATTGCTTTAAGGTATACTTTGAAAAAATATTAGTTCTGTATAAGGCTCACATTAGTTGGATACTTGTCAGTTGATGCTAGATTTCGCTACTTTCTCATGTCATCATTGAAAAAATGGACTGGAATATATATAACGATAGCGTTTTGGTAAATATATCTATTGAAGTGGTAGATCTGTATTTCCAAAAAATATATTAGATTTGAATCATATTAATCTTACATGCATTTGGATGGACTGAGATTAAACAGACATTTCCAAATTTCTTTTTGCATCAAAAAATTTATTCTCCTAAGAATTTATTCAATAATATCTTATATGCATTTGAATGGACTGAAATTGACGAGACATTTTCAAATTTCTTTCTACTTAAAGAAATTGAGTAGAATTAAAGTTTATCCAACAGCGAACCAACGGATACGGAACATACTTGTCGTCCACGTATACCTTTTTTAAAGGTCTATTTTTTACTATGAAAAGGAAAAATTGCTCGAGGAGTATTTTATTTGATTTCTACCATTTAGATTTTTACTCAACATACAATTGATTGTGAATGTAATTTGCAAAAATATATGTTTAGTAGTAGGATACTTGGCATTCGATTTTAGATTTCATTACTTTCTTGAGTCATAATTGACAAAATGAACTGAAATATATAACGATAGTGTGCGAGTAAAAATGTCTATTGAAGTCATACATCTGTAATTGGGACGAATACGCTAGTTTTTTTATCGTAGGAAATCGAAAGAACGTGCAAAATTAATTAGGTCATATTTTTTGTTTTTCGATCCAATCAAAATTCGAAATAATATGAGGAGATGAAATTCGTGTCATTAGTAACGAAAAAAACTAGATGTTGTGAGAAATTCGTCAACCCTTTTCAAAATAACATATTAAATTTGAATAATATGATCTTACATATATTTGATTTCGTATTTGTGAATATGCGTATATCATATTCATAAATACGTATTTATGAATTATATTACTATACTTGATACTTGATATTACTTTGTATGAAATTAATCAGTTTGAAATCCGTAACAGAGAAACATGAAGCAGAAAGAAGGCTTCATATTCTGTAATTATTATCTTAGATACATTGAAATAGAATAAGATTGAGAAGACATCTTGCAATTTTTACCCACTCAAAAAAATTTAGTCGCTTAGGCATTTATTCAACAACGAACCACAGAATACGGAACATACTAGTCGGCAACGTGGACCTTTTTCAAAGGTAAATTTTTAATCATGAAAAAGAAATCTGTTTATGGTGGATTTCATATTATTTAAACCATTTATATAATTTTTGTTCTATACCTCTGAAAATATATATGAGTTATTACTTGGCGTGAATTTGTGATCTAGTTAGATACTCGGCATGTAATGCCTTCTCGTATCACCGTTGACAAAATCATCTGAAATGTATAACTGGATTCGATATTGCTTTATATGCAATTTATTATACTAAATACAACAATATATTCCAGATGGAAGAGTAGTGAACCTTTTTAAAGAAAGGTATAACTATTCGGGTGTCCGAGTTCCACCAGGAGGCAGTGCTGTTGCAGTTGTAAAGTATAATAAAGTCACGTGGTCTGAGGTAGGAAATTCAAATTCAAGGATGAATAAGAAAAAAACAATTTGTAAAGTTTTATAACAATGAATAGTTTGCACTTCAGACATTTAGGACTTTGTTGAAAGTGAATTGGAATATTTGACTATTATATATCTTTACTTTGTGGGTCCACTATTTTGGACTTGTGAGTGTTTTTGTGAGGTTAGAATACTTTGTTTTATTATACTTCACAGAGGTACCGAAAACATCCACCAGAGAGGGACTACTTTGCTCGGACACCCGAACAGTTTAGAAGTAAAGAATGGTTTTATGGGAGGTATATATTGGATACCAGAGCTATCTTCATTGGGGCATATTAACCCTTTTCCTCCTGAATAACCGTTTTTTATTTCAAATTTTCGACCCCATATCCTTTAATGGAAGAAGCATTTAAAAAATTTATGAAACATCATTTCTTATAGATTTAGACCTCGAAGGTCGGACATCTATAACCCCTTTTACAGTGGTAGAAATGTTGTATGAAATCTTTTTCCATTCCAAAATAAACTTTTTTTTTAAAAGAAACGTGAAAAATTCGTCAATTTTCCGGAAAAACAGCCTATAACTTTTCCGGCTTACAATTTACAAAAATTTCCTTAACACCATTCGAAAGAGGAGGTCCAAATGTATAAGAAATGATGTTTCATAAATTTTTACATGCTTTTTTTCATTAAAGGATATGAGGTCGAAAATTTGAAATAAAAAACGGTTATTCAGGAGGAAAAGGGTTAACATGTTGATTCTCCGGCAGTCTAAAGTCCAACTTTACTTTCTGCCAGTGTTAGGCTTATTGGCAAACTGATTCTGCATACGACTTGGGTCCGTCTTATTTAATAGTTTACCGGCCATATTACTTCTGGGTCACGGAATATTATTCAAAAAAGTGTGCTCCAATATGGAATGACCAAATTGGAGACTGGGATTAACCGCGAAGGCGCCAGAAGGCGCAAGTTGGTCTCATGTCCAAGCTCCCTTATATAGACGGTAGAACGCCGACTCTCTTGCGTGAGAGCGCCGCGCTATACCTTATACACGCGCGACTCAACGCCTCGCCATCTACGGGCGAGCCATGGTACTTGGCCGGTTACTCGAAAATGAGTTCATACTCTCATATACAAAGCTAATTGGTAATTGAATCAAATCCTACAGGAATTGCACTATTGAGAGAAGAATGTTTCTAAGATCATTTAATTATATATAAACACAAAATAAAATGTTTAAAAAACTGAAAAATTTACAAATACTTGACAATTACTCTCTTTTATCTCTTGACTCTGTTAAATATAACCAGGGTTAACGTTCACTTTTATACACTATCGAGTTCTATTACTTTTATACTTCTATCGAGTTACAGATATACTCTTTTTTCATCCAAATTTTCACAAACTTATGGTAAAATTTGAAAATTTTCTATGTACAATTAAATCAGAGTATGTACATTCAAAAGCTTTAATTTTTCAAACGACATTTAACTTTAATTAGTACAGTCTCATATTTACAAATACTTGATAATTACTCTCTTTTATCACTTGACTCCGTTAAATGTAAGAGCCGCCATATTGAAACCGCCATCTTGGATACGGAATTCCGGAAATCTGATATCAGATTTATTATCAGCGCCCCCGAAAACCCATTATTCCGAATTTTCACGATTCTCCGACTAAAAATGTGGAAAATCGTCAGCCGCCATCTTGAAACCGCCATCTTGGATCCAGAATTTTGAGAATTTGATGTCAGAATCGTTATCAGTGACATTGAAAACCCCCATATACGGAATTTCAAAGGAATATATCGAATATGAAAATGAATGCTTTAAAATATTCATAAAATGGAAATCCAAAATATTGATTCCCGTTTTTTGGCCGCCATTTTGCTGAAAAAAATCATAGTCGAAAAAACTCAACGAATTTGGAAAGTTCAAATATTTTGTGCACTCTTGTGCATATTTTCTTTAGTAAAAATAAAATTCCCTCATCCTCTGATTTTGGATTGAAAAAAAAGTGCTCCAAAAAATTGCATTTTTTATTTTAATTTGTTAATTATTTATTGAAAATCAATTTTTTTCAGTCTTTTGAAATATTGTATCGTGTAGAGCATACCCGAAAATAGTAGGAATGACTATTTTGTAATAGACCTTCCGTCTTATTCATCAAAATATTTGAGCTCAAAAGTACCAATAAAATTTCTGCAATCTGGGACTTAATGGGTTAATCAAAATCAGCATTTAAGCCATAAGATTACTGCGAGGCATATCGTTAGCTGCGACAAGGAAGCTGCTAAAGCAGATAGTGAAATCTTGGTTGTTTCATTTGACTTCCAGAAATTCTTAAACTGTCCACATTCGCCAGCTGGAACTCTTTATTATAAGAGAAAAATTTCCATTTACAACTTCACGATCTGTAACGCAAACACTATTGATGCAACATGCTTTGTATGGAACGAGTCCATCTCGAAAAGAGGAGCGAACGAGATTGCAAGTTGTTTATGGAAATTCATAAATGAGCAGCATAGTAAATTATTTTATACATTTTTGGTCGGAGAATCGTAAAAATTTGGACTAATGTGTTCTTGGGGGCGCTGATGATAACTCTGACATCAGATTTTCAAAATTCCGTATCCAAGATGGCGGTTTCAAGATGGCGGCTCATGATTTTGTATATTTTCAGTTGGAGGATCGTAAAAATGTGAATAAAAGGATTTCTGAATCTTTACTGCTGAAATAGATTGTTGAGTTTTTTCATCTATGATTTTTTTCAGCACAATAATGACTGAAATCGGAAACAAAAAATTTGAATCTTCGTTTTATCTATATTTCGTCGACGTCGTTCATGGATGAAAACGACGGCTATAAGATGAAAATAACGAGATTTTGAAAATATAGAAAATTGTCCATGTACAAAAACATGAGCCGCCATCTTGAAACCGCCATCTTGGATACGGAATTTCGAAAATCTGATGTCAGAGTTATCATCAGCGCCCCCAAGAACACATTAGCCCAAATTTTTACGATTCTCCGACCAAAAATGTACAAAATCATGAGCCGCCATATTGAAACCGCCATCTTGGATACGGAATTTCGAAAATCTGATATCAGATTTATCATCAGCGCCCCCGAAAACCCATTATTCCAAATTTTCACGATTCTCCGACTAAAAATGTGGCAAATCGTCAGCCGCCATCTTGAAACCGCCATCTTGGATCCAGAATTTTGAGAATTTGATGTCAGAATCTTTATCAGCGACATTGAAAACCCCCGTATACGGAATTTCAAAGGAATATATCGAATATGAAAATGAATGCTTTAAAATATTCATAAAATGGAAATCCAAAATATTGATTCCCGTTTTTTGGCCGCCATTTTGCTGAAAAAAATCATAGTCGAAAAAACTCAACGAATTTGAAAAGTTCAAGTATTTTGTGCACTCTTGTGCATATTTTCTTTAGTAAAAATAAAATTCCTTCATCCTCTGATTTTGGATTGAAAAAAAAAGTGCTCCAAAAAATTGCATTTTTTATTTTAATTTGTTAATTATTTATTGAAAATCAATTTTTTCAGTCTTTTGAACTATTGTATCGTGTAAAGCATACCCGAAAATAGTAGGAATGACTATTTTGCAATAAACCTTCCGTCTTATTCATCAAAATATTTGAGCTCAAAAGTACCCATAAAATTTCCGCAATCTGGGACTTAATGGGTTAAACTTGATTTCCGGCTGTTCACGTTGATCTACTATTAACAATGAGTAGACATTAACAATGAGTAGCTATTAACAATGAGTAGATCAATATTAAAATATTCATATCAGTGGCGATCTCATCAGTACTCTGAAGACAGTACGATAGTTTTGAAAATGGATTCATACAGGCGTGAAGGTGTATGAACTCTGAATCCATATAATTCAATACAATTTTAAATATATTGTTCTTAAATGATCACTTATTTTTCGCAATTGTCAACAGCACCTTTATTAACCCATACTCAAGCAGAACCTGGTGAGGTTAGACTCAAAATTACTATTGGATATAGAATATTATCATGAAAAACAAACGTTTCCTTTTTATATAATAGTAAGATGAGATAACTGCTCATACAAATCATTTAGAAAATCATTTTTTAGACAAATCTGTGACAGGTAATCGATTCTACGAAAAGAATTACATATAGAAACGTACAAGTAGAATTTTACATAGATTTGAGTAAGTATGATGTATGTTAATTTCAGATATTTTCTTTTATCAGCATTGCGCAAAGCGAACAATGATTCCTCCAAAAAACAAATGTAAATTCTGTACGTAATTTTTCCCGTAGAAAAATGATTTTTCTATAATTTTTATGAGCAAAATTGTTCAAAGCAATAGATGGATTTGTTTCCCCATCCATGTTTTGCTTTCTCAAAGAGAAAGCTTTGTAATGGGGTAAAAATCGACCTATCGAATCGGACTTCGGGACCTCGATTTTCGTATTCTACGGGTCGAAAAACATGGAAATCCGAAAATGTCTGTATGTATGCACGTACGTACGTACGTAGGTACGTACGCACGGACGTGCACTTTTTTTTGTCGTACGATAACTTTCGAAGGAATAGTCTGATCGTCCTGAAATTTTACACACAGGTCGGTCTCCGGAAGATGTGAACTGAGTTCGGTGTTCAGCAACATCCGTTGTTTATTTCTATGGCAACCGTTGCTAGCGTGTTTTTGATAAGTTCCCATATAATTCATGATAAATGATCATTTGGGTTTGTATATTTATGGGATTTTATATGAATCAAAGAGACATTTCCCGTAGAAACCATTGTTGATGTCTCTAGCAACCGTTGTTTATATCCCTTGCAACCGTAACTAGGGAATGGTAAAAGTTAGTTGGAGGTCCATTTTTGGAACTGTTGATGACTAAGAAGTAAGAACATCGAAGCTCAGACATTTACCATAGCAGCTGTTGTTTACGTCCTTAGCAACCGTTACTATGGAGTGGGAAAAGTCAGTTAGAGGTCCATTTTCGGAACTGTTGACGACTAAGAAGTAAGAACACCGAAGCTCGGATATTTACCATAGCAACCGTTGTTTACGTCCTTAGCAACCGTTACTATGGAGTGGAGGAAAAGAGTTAGAGGTTCATTTTGCTTTTTCAAAGAGTGGTGATTAATGCACTTGGCAGCGGTTTTTCATCTCTTATGTTCATATCCGATTTTCAATACTAATTTTGAATCTAACCCCGTCAGGTTGTGCTCGGGTATTAATGGATCAATAAAGTACAACGGAGATCCTTTTTTTACTATAGTACTTTGATCCAAAATTCAACACTTGAATAGTTTTTACAGTGTATGTAGTACTCATCATCAAGAACGTGTATATTGACACACCAATGTAATAGAAGAAATGGTCGGTATCATTTTATTCATTCAATTGATTGAAATACTAAAAGTACATACACATGCATACATGATATGATAATATGAGATTAACAGCTGATAATCGAGTGATTATGCAAAAGGAAGTATAGAAGATTTACTTACTTGGGAGAGACCAATATATTGAGCATTCATCGCACTGGTCTTTCTTTGGCTTGTGAAAGGAAAGGTTGAACTGACGATTGGAAATACGAAGGTATGGATAAAATGTTACAGCTACAGTGCTTTTGCCACTCATCCATTTCTTATACATCTCATACATCCTCGAAACACTCAATCTTTCGTCAAGATACATTCGGGTTGAAGTGCTGCGAACATAGTGGGGTTCTTTGCGAGAAAAGCTATTGATGTGGTCACGAACAGTACTTATTTGTTCAACTGATATTTTATGTCGAGCGTTCCTGTGTATGCCTCGCAAATCATTTTCAATCATTTCTCCAACATTCGAAGTCAGCTTCTTCTGCTCGATAGTTTTCAAAATATTCCTTGTCACGCCTGGAGAAATAATAACTCAATAGATATAGATATATACTAATTTTAAGAGTAGCAGATTTGATTGAAGAATATTATAAAGATGATTTATTCCAGTTGAAATAAATCTGGATTCTGCCGGAATCCACCTGGATTGTCCCAAAATCCAGCCGGATTATTCCCAGGACCTGGCTCATTGATCCCAAAAATCCACCTGGATCATCCTAAAATCCATCAGGATTATTTCCAGGACCTGACTCGTTCTTTCCGAAAATCCACCTGGATTCTGCCGGAATTCACCTGGATTTTCTCAAAATTCACCTGGATCATCCCTAAATCCATCAGGATTATTTCCAGGACCTGACCCGTACGTTCATTCCGGAAAACCACCTGGATTCTGCCGGAATCCACCTGGATTCTCTCAAAATCCACCTGGATTATCTCAAAAGCCATCAGGATTATTTCCAGGACCTCGCTCGTTCATTCCGAAAATCCACCGGGATTCTTCCAAAATCCACCTGGATTTTCCCAAAATCCGCCCGGATATTATCCGTAGGATCTCTCTGGTTGAATCTCAAAATCCACCTGGAACCCTGCCCAAATCCACCTGGAATCCAGGCTGAATCTACCTGAAATCCAGGCTGAATCCACCTGGAATCCAGCTCAAATCCACCTGGAATCTAGTCCAAATCCACCTGGAATCCAGGCTCGTTATTTTCGACAGGGCTGGGCTCTGGAAGCTCCCAAAAAATTAATATATTAACTAAAATAGGGGTAAAAATATGCTAAAATGACTATTCAAGGAAAGCCTTGTACCGCCAACACTTCCAAATTTTGCAAACACTTGTCTGTGGTATTATTACAATTATCCACTGTAAAAACTCACACTCTATCATACTAATACATATCCTGAGTTGTCAATATCATATTTAACTTTCAGTAGTTATATATATTGATGGTCAATATATTGTCTCTATTGTGCTAAAATTAACAAGAAACTACTAATGAAGTACATTGTCATGAATTGCATTCACTCGATAAGAAAGATTAATCCAAAAAGTAAATTATAAGCTGTGCATTACACATACACCTTATAACACACTAGGCAGTGGATAGATATCATATGATTTTTTTAATATCAACAAGAAAATGTTGAAGTTCACTAAACATGGGTAATATTCATGAATATTGAACTCATAAAATGCAATTCATGGCAATGTACTTTATCAGTAGTTTCTTGTCAATTTTAGCACAATAGAGACAATATATTGACCATCAATACATATAACTACTGAAAGTTAGATGGCGTCAAGTAGTATAGTAATGCTTGATCTATATGAATATGATATTGACAACTCAGGATATGTATTAGTATGATAGAGTGTGAGTTTTTACAGTGGATAATTGTAATAATACCACAGACAAGTGTTTGCAAAATTTGGAAGTGTTGGCGGTACAAGGCTCCCCTTGAATAGTCATTTTAGCATATTTTTACCCCTATTTTAGTTAATATATTAATTTTTTGGGAGCTTTCAGAGCCCAGGCCCATTTTTTCACTATATAGGCTGTATGTGGTATGAGTTGGGACAACTTTCAGTACCCATGGGGTGGGGCCCTTGACGAGCGAACTCCCAGGGTTCAAAAATACAGGATCCAATTGGTAGTGTGGAGTACTTAATGTGCTCCAGTGACCTCGGAGATAATTTTTCTATAAAATTCAGGCAATTGGAAGACATAAGTGTCCCATTCATTTTTTGCCTCAGAGGTCATTTTCAGGGTGTAAATTAAGGTTGAAAATGCCTCTGAAAATGCAAAAACAGCAAAATTAGCAACTTTGCCTATTTATTAAACAGGGTTAAAGTGCTCGAAAAAACCTGAAAAAATTCTGGGAATTCGGCATGATGCCCTAGAACTTTTCATGTTCGATCCCAAAAAGAATTGCCCATATATATACCTAGTCCGTGTGCATGCGCGTGTGTGTGTGTGTATGCGAGTGAGGAAAATGGCTAAGACATAAACAATGGAAAAATCTATGTCATTTAAACATTAATTATCTGATTAATTATGCTATTAATTAATTGATAAATAACACAGCCACACGAAAAAAAAATTTTCGATGCAGGGGGTTTGACTATGTTTACTATATATTTTCAGGGTCGCTGAATCCGAATCCGAGGTCGGTTTGAACCCTGCAGGTCAAGGTTTGGCCATAACCTCAAAAAACCTAGTAAATTAGAATTTCCAGGACATTTTAATTTCTATAACTGTATAACTTGTACAGTAAACGTCTAAAATCTCTAAACACATAACCGAATAAAACCATAAGCCCATAACACCATAAACTCTGGACGTTGTTTGGCCATAACCTCAAAAAACCCTAGTAAATCAGAATTTCCAGGACATTTCAATTTCTGTAACTGTATAAATTGTAAACGTCTAACCTCTAAACCCATAACCGAATAACACCATAAGCCCATTACACCATAAACTCTGGACGTTGTTTGGCCATAACCTCAAAAACCCTAGTAAATTAGAATTTCCAGGACATTTTAATTTCTATAACTGCACAACTTGTACAGTAAACGTCTAAAACCTCTTTTTGTGACTGCGTAGTTTGAGTTATATTGTTATGGGATAATACGGCTCGAAAATCTGGGGTTACAGGGTTATATGGGCATGTTGTTATTGGGTTATAAGGTAATATATTGATAAGTTTGGAGGTTAACTTTGTCGAACCCCATAAACCCAAACGATTTCATACAGTTTAAATTATTTGATTATAAGCCTAGGTGATTATATAATACAGTGTAACGGGATTGTGAGGTTATGCGGTTATGATGTTATGGGGTAATGGTGTTATGGGGTTATGATGTTATGGGGCTGTGGAGTTGTGTGCTTATAGAGTTAGAGGTTTTAGACGTTAACTGTTCAAGTTATACAGTTATAGAAATTAAAATGTCCTGGAAATTCTAATTCACTAGGTTTTTTGAGGTTATGGCTAAACAACGTCCAGAGATTATGGTGTTATGGGCTTATGGTGTTATTCGGTTATAAGTTCAGAGGTTTTAGACGTTTACTGTACAAGTTATACAGTTATAGAAATAAAAATGTCCTGGAAATTCTAATTTACTAGGTTTTTTAAGGTTATGGCCAAACCTCGACCTGCAGGGTTCAAACCGACCTCGGATTTGGATTCAGCGACCCCGAAAACATATAGTAAACATAGTCAAACCCCCTGGCTGTGTAATGTGCCAAAATATAGAATTAATTTTAAAACGTAATTATGATTAATTTTCTAATCATAATTCATTTCAAATATAATTGAATAAAACTCTTTCAATCATTAATTATTCTACTGATAAATAAAGACCGATTTTTTTAATTATTGACACATAATTAATTAATTACAGAACGTCCCATCCCTGCCGTCTATAATCAGGCAGCTTATACCACCGATCGAGAGCTCATGACTCGAGACCATTATAACTGGTAATTTGTACATTCCAAGATAATAGAACAATGAAACAAAACCACCCCTCATTGATTAAATCTGCCAAGCACAAACATGTATGCATATTTGTTAAACAATTATCAGAAATAAGTGACTCATCTAATGTCGAGTTATATGTGAGTATATATCTATATATGCGCGAGGATTTTTATGGCGCAGTAGAATTAAGAAATGTAGTCCCTGTCGCCACGGTGTTAGTCCGCGCATCATCCAAAACCATGACAAAATAAGGAGCTATTTGACCACTCGGATAATGTCGCGGCACCTTCGAGGAGCGTTCCGCGACCCTATCTCTTGTGACCTGGTACCCGTTCGTACCAGATTGCACTAGGTAATACGCGCAGGGATTGGCTCTACTGGGGCACTCCGTTTTTATTACGGGCGCCAGGAATGCCTCGGCTAGCTCACTCTCGGGAGCACGGGCTCCTCGCGTGGGGGGGAACGGCCGGTGCGTGAGGACTTGAACGGAGTCGCCTCCGCGCGCGTCCGGTCTCGCCGTATGACTCGGGGGACGAGGGGAAAGGCCCGGGCGAGGGCCGTAGCCCGTCGTTGTTCGAGGTGAGTTCGCGCGCTCGCCAACACACACGTTCGTACTGGAGAGGAATACCGGAGCCGCAGCGCGCACAGGGCAAACCTTGTGATGCGGACTTTCTTTCTCGCTTGTCCTCGCTTGTTTGTCCTCATTGCTCCGCTGACGCTGCTCGTCTCGCTCGGCTCCTGTTCTGCCATCGGCCTCGGCTCCCTCGTGTTTGCATTGTGCTAATCTCCAGGCACACACTCACGTGATCACGATCACGCTCTCACACACGCTCGGTTCGGGACTCGTCTTCGGTTTCGCGTCGCGTCTTGCTGGTTGCGGGCACCGGACGAGATTGCCGTCCGGCGCGTGCTCGCTCCCGGCCCCGCGCCGCCGGAACTCTTGGCGCGCCGCGGCTCGCGTGCGCGCTGGAGAGTGCTGCCCTCCCGAGCCGGCGGCTGCCTGCTACGGTGCCGTACCGGCCGGATCGGCGAGCAGTCTCTCCGAAACATCAATCTCGAAAATTGTTGTTGCAAAATAGATACAAAGAAAAACATGACCCCAAAAAATATGCGATTTTTTTTCAAGTTTTCAAATCATACCTACGATAATGGCAATTTAATTTAGAGTACCTTATACAGTAATGAAAATACAAAAAAAATTTCATTTTGATATCTCTGATAGTTTTCGCAAAATCTATTTTTTTAGTAAAAATGAAAAATTGTAATTTAGTCGCCTTTACGAGCCTCCCCGAAACCCGCCAATTTTTACGTATTTTTATAGATACTAGCTATCGATCCCCCATGGAATGGGTCGATTTTATTAATTTTAACAACTTTTATGATTTTTTGAAAATTTGTCAAAAAAAATTTCTTCGAAAAAAATGCAACTGCAACGCGGTTTTTATATCTATTCGAAATTTAAAAGTTGCATATGATAGAAGAGAAACAGACGCTCATTTTGAGTTTTCATTTACTCAAATCTGATTTGTGAATCCCGAAATATGGAAGTTCAAAGTTGGGGTAACTTTCCGGCAAAAGTATACGCAGTAGAATAAAAATTGAAACGGTTTCTGGTAGCTTGAACATTGTTTTACTTAAATATGAATTATTATGTACGTGAGTAATGTTCTTCATACTTAATAGTCGGGCGGAAGGTTGGTGGAAGTCATTGAAACGCAGCACTTTCGGCGCAGCGGCAGTGGCGGGCAGTGGAAGGGGTAGCGAAAAAGACGCGACGAAAAGTCGAACGCTCAGGATCAAAATGAACGTTTGAATCTTTATCGACAATATCTCAGCTTCTATATGAGATAATTTGATGATTCTTTGTTTAATTTAGTATAACAAGTTGAAATATGATTATATATATCGGTTAAAGTACCGTAAATATTATTGGTAACGATGTATTTATGAGAAATGTAATAATAAATACTTATAGAGCCGTTCAAATCATATTTTTCGACAATGTACATACATAACACTGACAAATTTAATTAGAACAATGTGCATTATTATTCAATAGAAAGTTATATTATTTTCGATGGATATCCCGACGTTTCAGATAGAAGTACGAAAATGGCTGAGAGACGTTGTAGACAACTACGAAAAGTATGCCCAGACATTGATGCGCACCGGGCTAACAGGTTCTAAGCGTATACAGAAATTTTGAATTAGTGATTTGAAATTTGCTTACAGTAAGAACAAAACTCCCTATAATACCTATGTAAATTAGGTTCCGCAAGCTGTTTTGTACTTGGGATGTATTTACTTCTGGTTGATATGTACAAGTATCTTCAAAATTCATGTTCTCATAGTATAATTGATCTATAGACATTTTTTATCCCGTGGTAAATAGTCAATAAGTATTATAATGAGTTTTGAAAATGTTTGTGCCAACCAGAATCATATGCACTCAAAATAGAAAATAGCTTGCAGAACCAAATTCGAATGTCTTGATTACGCAGTAGGCGACTTTCGTCTTGTATGTAAAAGTGTTCTCTATTAGGAGTGTGCTATATATATCGGTTAAAGTACCGTAAATATTATTGGTAACGCCTACTGCGTAATCAAGACATTCGAATTTGGTTTTTAAACTTTACCCGAGCCTTGACACCCGTCGCCGTTGACCCGCGTGTGCGTGCGCCCTGGGAGGAAAGCCCATTTTTCTCCAGCGTCCAGTCTGCAGCAGGAGAGTGCCACCCCGCACCGCTAAGCCGACCTAATAGGACGCCACCAGGACGAACCAGTAGCCCCCGTCGACCGCCGCCTTACAAGCCGGCCTTTCGCGGCAACGTGGACAGCACCGACCGTGACAGTGAAAGTCGGGCCTACATGTAGGCAAACTGTAAGTACGCATCTGCATGTGCGTCTATTTCATTGTTGCGAGCGAAACAGCAAAACTTGTTGGTACTCGCAGCCGACGAGCGGCCCTCAGCGTCCGCGCGACGTATTGTTAGAAGCCCGCGGCCGCCCGTCTGGCAGTCACGGCGCGTATAACTTTAGTGTAATAAACGCATCTTTCCTTTCACTTCTACTGTCATACTTTTACGACCTAGCTTCCCGATCTCCACCGTGACTCCCAGTTCGTGAACGCGGCACTGCACCACGCCGCATCTACGAATGAGCCAATCAACGGATTGGCCTGTGTCTGAGCTAGCCCGAGCGTGCGCGAGATTCCCCTATTCAAGCCTCCAGAGTGAGGCATTAACGGGGCTCATGCCCTGCATCGAGAGACCTGCCGAGCAGCGGCACTCCACGCCCGAGACGGCGATCTCCGTATCCCCGATTCCCCGCTTATTCAACAGCACACCACGTTACAACGTATGTGGTATAGAGCACACGCAGATATGCTAAAAATACAGGATCCGGAGACTGTGGTGAACCCTTGTGAGTAAATAGTAAAAACTAGTATATTTTCAGATTCAAAATAACTATATTTCTTAACCTTAATCTACAATAAGTTTTAGCTGGTCCAAACCATTACTATATTTATACATAGTTGATTTATCGTAGGAATCACTATATATTTCGCTTGGTACATCCATGTTCTAATCGGCAGGCGGCATAAGTTTCAATACATCTTTACCAACAATGCAAAACATTATAACGTCCCCGTGAGCTCTCGCAAAATCGACTCTCATATCTCGCCTGACGATATGTTGAGAGATCTAATTGAACGAGAGCTCTCAATTACCTCACGTGAAGTGGGGACTCGTCCGCGTCGCTCCTCGTGCGTCATTGTCTGCGGCGTTTCCGTTACCGCGAGTATTTCTAGTAATGTGATACTTTTCTGGTTCTGTCCACGTGCATGTCGCGATGCTTCTGACTGCGTCGATTGTCAATGATAATATAATTAAGTATTCATGCCAGTGACAACAGTTAGTAGATGAATTACAAAAAAGTGAAAAAAAAAATTTGCACTTTTGGCGTATCTTTTTCGAAAAACTAAATTTTTTTCAATTTTTTTCCCGCCATTTTCTCACATTTTTCTATATTCAATAATAAAAAATTACAATAATTTTTAACTCATCTGATAGGTAATACTATAATAAAGAAATCCTATAAGTTTCAGCTCAATCGGATAATTAGTTTTCGAGTTATCACCGGCATAAACTCCAAAAATGCAGTTTTGAGAAAAACGCGTTGAAAGTTTTAAATTACCGTTAAATCGTACTTACATTTCAATCAGCCATCCCTCGGAAAAAACACTTGGAGTTCGAATTTCGAAAAAAGGGTTTCAGGAGCATTATCTACGGGAAATTTACTAACTTTTTATGAAAAAAAAAAAATCAATTTTTTATCATTTTCAGTACTAGTGTAACGTCGCGTGCGCACTCGTGTTTTTTTCAAGTGGACTATCATGTCATGTATCCATAACTGTATAGCGGATGCGCCACTGATTAAAACGCACGAAAAACAAACATAGAAGCGAGCTGAGACGCTTCTCTCGTGTCGTACATCTATGATAAGGTAACCGTGTTAACAAATAGCTTCCGTAAGAGCATGCAGCTGTGCGTTAGATAAAGAGGCCCGCTCGGGCGCCCGAAATTCTAATTGGGATAAGAACTCGTCCGCGTGGGTGCGTTAACCTTCCACCACCAAACACCTACGCTATACGAAAGCATGGGAAATGAATTTCCCCCATCTTCCAGAAAAGTGCACCAATCACGCATAACTGATATGCGTCTCTCCCTCTTCAAGTACATGAAAAACCTCCGTATAGGTCAATTTCCCGCGAGATCGCCCCTCTACTATATATCTGGTGGGGATACATAGGAATCATCAGCTTCCAGAAAAATTCAAAATTTTGTATCAAATACTCTTAAATTTCAATGTTTTAGCAAAATTTGACAATTATTATTTTAAATCAAATCATTTCAAAGCGGCTACTTTCCTAAAATTCCGAGACCTTTTTAACCATTTAAATTTCAACTCTAGAACTTCAGAAATGCAATAGTTTTTGCGATCAATTTATAGCAATGTTTATGAATAAAGATAAACAATAAGTATCTCCTTATATTGAACCTATATACCAAATTTCATTCGATTCGAACAATTCATTGAACTGATACGCGCAATTTACCAAATTTCGATCGTGTTTCGTTAATTTGAATAGTTTAAACAATGAATACAGATTTACACCTAAATAGTTTATTGTTCGAAATATAATAACGATTCAATCTGTGTTCACAGAAATCAAAAATATTGAATAGTTCTTTCTCAATTCGCGATAGTTCTTGAGAAAATGCATTCAACTTTCAAAATCAATTTACAATAACTTATTGTTATCCAAATCAGATGAAATTCGATATATAGGATAATAATAATGTATATTTTAAGGAAATATTATTAGATTCAATCTTAGATGATAATTCGCCATGATATTCGCAAAACTGCGAATTCAATTATAAAAGCTGCCTTCAGCTTGCGAATATTATCAACGCGGATGGCGCGACTTGTGCGATCCATCTCTAGTATCTTTAGCTAAGTAATTGTTAAGTTATTTTATTAATCTAGGCTTTAGTTCTTAAATATAAATCTGATTGGTCCGAGGAGAAATTTGTGGGTTTGTCCTCAAAACTCCGCCTTCAGATGCAAACACATAAATGTACGGACTTCCGAGGAAACGAACAGTTCCGCCGCAGTCGCAGCTCACCGCTCAACACTCTTGGAGTGTTTTTCTTATTCGGGCTTGGTACCCGTTGGGCTTGGCCCGTTGGTTCATCACGTTTTAACTGGAAGTTTCCTCGAGGACCGAGAAAACAAATATTGGATAAATAAACCATAATTCAAAAAAAGTGAGAGTAGTACCGTATACACTATGGCGCGTCATAACATGACCTCTCGTGACCCCACCAGACTAGTGAACGACAGGAACATGCTGACGCAGCATGGAGTATACCTTACTGACCTCTGGCCACTAGTAGAAATGTGAAAAGAGTCAGCATATCAAATATCCAGCCCGATACAGATTTCAATTTCATAAAACTCTCGTTAGAAAAATGGCAATCTCGTTTTCATGCATCAATAAAATATATTTAATGACTCAGCACGGCTCATATCCAAAATCTTGAAGTTTGCTTATTACTTTTAAAAATTAAACTTTCGATAATTATTCTATTATTCTTGTGTGAGAATCAATTTTCGATATTGAGGATAGGATATTGATAGGTAAAAATATTCAAATACATATTTTTCATGGTGATATTGAATAACATTTATTAAACCATCTTAACTTACAATACATTGTTTAATGCTTGTAGAATATTTTCCATGTGTATAGCATAGAATTCCGAGGTTAACATTTTTATATCTATAGCGCTTAACATAGTTTGATTTTCGAGTGCTTTTATTTTCTCCACTACCTTTGATATAATAATTTTTACATCATCATCGGGACTCGCAATTTCAGAAATTCTCTCTATAATACTAAGATCGAATGTTTCAGCCTTCGACTCAAAGAAAGAGGCCGAGCTACTTCTCAAAAGATTAATATACTCGTTCACGATACAGCTGACAGAACCTTTTACAGTATTAAGATATTCCATACGTACATTCACATATTCACTCAATCTGTACAAGTTATCGAAACTCACTTTTTTCAAAACCACACTGTGTCTGAATTTTTTCGCCGTCGTACCATTGGCGTCAGATCTGTGGTCGTCTTCTTGCTCGATCTCGATGGCTCTATCCTTATGAGCAGTCGTGAAAAGCAAACGCCAGCCATGTCCAGCGAGTGATGTACCGTCGGGGTAAATATTCTGCCCTTCCAAATACTTGGTGACATCTTCAAAGGTGCCAATGAAGTTGCGCCACTCTTCTTCTCCAAATGCGACGCCATTGTAGTCCTTGCCAAGGATTCGGACCGTTGGCGTGTAGTACTGGTCCTCGATCTTGTCATACTCAAGACCAATCAACAACTTCTTCGACATCGACTTATTCAGCCCATGCACAGTGTTCAAAGTCGATTGAGCCCGATACTTTGGCGACGACTGTTCAGCTGGCCGACTGATTATCTTGTAAGTAGCCATATTCTCCGGAGTGTGGAAAAGGTAGATGCTATAAGCCAGCTATCTGTAGCAGTGACTGAGTTGAACGTCATTTCTCGGGTGGTCTTTATAATGATATTTTTGTCAGACAAGCAGTTTTAGAGGAGCGACATTTTAGAACTGCTGCTGCTTTGCAAGCAGTTTACAATACATCCACCACTCCAAGTGCAAGCTCGAATATCACGAGCGAGCTTGATTCGTTGTCTGACTAACTCATCATTTTTTTCAAGATCAGGAGAAAAATTGTTTAGGAATTTCTCCATACCTAGACCCGAACTCATGTAATACAAGAACATCAAACAATACTGTCCGCATACATCTGACGATTCACTCTGCAGCTGTATCGAATTCCAACGAAAATGCTTACAATTTCTACGTAAACGATTTATATGATCAGGCACGAACGGTGGCAAACCATAGCTATCAAAATACCAGCCATTGCTTGATTCATTAACGTATACAGCAACCCAGTGCATTCCTGGTTTCGTATGATTATCAGTATTGAATACAAACGCTGTCGGTTTCGTCCACACCCGTGGGATCTGATCTGCTGGGAATACACCCACTGTATGCGCTCGTATACGCCTCAGTTTTCTTAAAACCTCCAGATTGTCCATCGCAAAGCTGAATGGGTGGTTGGAATGTAAATTCCATATCCTGTTCGCAATAAATTTGATAGCCGCGCGAATGCATCCAAGTTCTTAATCGTTCAACATTATCAAGAGCACAGCTATATTTCAAATGAGATTCTTTGACAGCATGATAGAGACAGTACTTATCAATGCCTAGCAAATCGGTGAATGAAGGGCAATCCTTGTCGTACTCTAGATTTATAATGTCTCGCGTCGTTATTTTATGCATAGTCAACCATTTTTCATTACCCCTGACAAATATTCTTCTAGCGTTCTTGGCGAGCTCGCGTAAGGTTTTGTAAAGCGCTCTCAAAGATGTTTCACCCTCAAAATAGTCGATACCATGATGATGACGAGTCAGCCAGTCGTTTGTTCTTCTGATGTCGGCGCTCAAAGTATCGATATGAGATTGAGGCAGGACGATCCAATGACCACTGTGATCACCTTTTAGAGAAGTCACAGCCACCTCCTTTGGAACACTGACGTTGTTTTTATCTTTGAAAAATTGGATATCGACGATAAGATCCATTGTGCTGTAGTTATGAGCCCTGTTACTCGACGACTGAAAACTATTTTAAAGATTTTTCAATGAACTCAGAGGTGCAGCGTTCAGTGACATCTATCATCACGAACTAAAATCCAGAAGAATTTGCCGCGATGAATCAATCTCCAAGATATTATCGTACTCGGCATAAACGATGCAGTTCACCGTTTTACTCAGCGGTGTTGCAAATCTGACATCGATTCTCACGCTACCATGTTTAACCAGATTCCAATGGCTACAATCGTTAGCTGATAAATCGGGTGTTAAATCAAAAACGAAAAGACAGTAGCCATAGGGGTAATCATTTCGCGATATTTCATTACCCTCGTTGAGGAAATGTACATTGGTACCTGTGAATATAGTGTGATAGGTGTCAACGTACAGATTATTTTTGAAATCAGGCTGGAGAGGCTTCGAAGGAACCTGAACGCCATCCACATACAAGCACAGATAATTTATGTCTAGATTTTCGAAATTGAAAGGGTTGAGCGATCGATCACCGTTGAACGCTTTATTCTCGACGAAACCCACGATGATTCTTTTAGGTAATTGACCCAGTATTATATTGTCCAAAGTTTCTCCATGAATGTCACTGTGCAAAGTTACAGCTTTGACTTCTACTCTCGTCATAGGGTATTTAGCGGTTGTCTTTGAGAGCGCTTTTGCGTAGGCCAATAAAACGCCTGGATTAATTTTAACACGTCTTACGAGTAGATTGGCTTCCTCGATATATATATTTACGATACCTGATGGATCCATTATGGCGAACCCATCTCGGGATCTCACAAAACGTAGTCTTATTTCTACACCGTTCAACAGTAATTTTTCTTGGTTAAACACATCGCAATGGATATAACCGATCATATCGACAGATTTCCGATTGTTTAGGTATTTGCGTCTCTTTTCAAGTCCTTTGTTCGAATCACAACTGTTCATCAGACCTGCTGTGTCATTGGCCCACAGTACACTGGTCAAGTGAGAGCTTTTGGCAGCTGGCCCATAATTTAGTAGACTCTCGATATACGCTCTATAAGCGTAAGCGTTGTTAGGAGGCGTCACAGGCTTTTGATTGAATGACACGTCGACTTGATTGAACAGTGAATGCATAAAGTTGTTGACAGGGCCTGCTTTTTTGACTTTATCTCCGACGCCTGCTGCAAAATCCTTTTAAACTATATTAGTCTTCACGGATACGCGTACACTGAGCATTGTATGAGCAAGATCGATATACTCTTCCCCAGTTCCAGGTATCACAAACTCTATGGGTGAGTCATCGGTAAGGGATGATATAGGTTTGTATTGCACATAGTGCGATTTCTCAATCGTTGTTTGAGTTGGTGGAATTTCAAATAACAGTAGCTCTGATTTCAAGCACTCACACGATTGATTATGGAGAAAAGCCATTTTTTCTAGCCAAATATATCTCTGGTCGTTCTTTTAGGTGTACTACTTCTGACACTCTTCTTCTTCTTCTTCGTTCTATCTGCCCTCTTGCGACGAATGATTTTCTTTTTAGGCTTTCGTCTTTTCTTGCTACCTCGACCACGGATAGCCGATAACTGGGTCGAACTTTCAAGACGCGGTATTTTATAACCTGACCGCTCCATGAGCTTATCCAATTTCTCTTCGGCTTTCCGTTTCAAAATTTCTCCAGACTCTCTGACGCGACTTTTGAATGCTTCTTTTACAGGGGTATCCATAGTAGTGATATCAGACATTATATTCATGCCTGTGCGAAGAGCCTCTTTCCCTACAGCTTTAGCACCTCGGGATAAAAGTGGCATGACTCTACGAAATAAACCAGCCAAAAAACGACCGATACCACCGTGGCCCCGTTGATGATTTGAACCAACAAAGATGCGACCTACCCCAGCTATCTTCCCACCGCCTACCTGGGCATCAAAGTACTCAACGTATCGATCCATCTCAATCCATGCGTTTAAAGTGTAGTGTAGCTGTCAACGTTCCAAAATCAAATGGTATAGAATTACCTCGTTGGTCTCTAATATCTATCTCGATGGTTTGAAATGAGTTGATAAGCAAGGGTATGTACATTGGTGGGGAGAAATTCTTTATCTTTATCCCTCCATATGTGAATTCGTCCATGTTGAGAGATATAGCCCGCAGCAGTTTTGCTTGAACATCCCCAGTAACGTATGGTTCGCATATGTCCGTGTATAACATCAACATGTTAGGTAAACCATTCATAAGGTGTGCCGGTCTGTTGCTGGTTACGGGCACTTTGAAGCATTGCGACGCTACGTCGTCGAATCCCAAAATTTTTCTCAATTTCTCGGGCAGAGCAAACTCGTGTTTTGCTTTGCAGTCAGCATTGCATGTACGAGTAGCCCTCACGTATCCTCCTCGTTCGACGATGAAAAGTAAATGATTTCTCTTCACGCATTCCAAATCATTCATTTCGGCGATAAGACCCTCGACATCCTTGTACACGCCAGGATGAATCTGGGAAACGTCTATTTCCCCTTCCTCGCTGGCAAATTCCAAAGAGTTGTCACCGACGACTACAGCGGAGACGTGGGAGAGGTGCGACAAATTACCGGCCATGATGACTCGAACGTCTTCTTGTGATAAATGCTGAAAGGTTAGCGGTATCTGGATCTCTGTTAGAGCCACGGACCATGACCCGTGTAATCGTATCTGTTGAGGTAGCTGCGTGATGAAATGAGTCGTTGTGTTGTCGGGATAATACTGCATACTGCTGTTGCTAGGCAGCACGACGTAGAATTGGTCCTTCATTTTAATTTTTTCACTTCGCTAGCTTTGATCCACGAATTGAATTTATCGGGGTAACCTTTCCAGCTAACGAAATATTTTCTGGTTTTTCCTTTTCCACGAGTTTGCAAAACTTTATCTATTTCAAAAACATCGTTCTCTAGATTTTTCCGTACTCTGCTCAGCTCCTCTTCATAAAAAAAACCGTCAATTTCCTCCCCTGCTTGATCTTTCAGGTAATATACGTGAGGTGCTCTGAACAAGGAGATACGGGTGATCGTAAAAATTTCAGTAGTCCAACCTCCCTCGTAACCTTTACCAAAAACGTTCCTCGAGCTACTGATACGCACCAGATCTCCAACACTGTATTTAACTGTTCTCGAGGCAATGCGGTCATTGGCGTAGCGCCGTTCAATGTTTTTGCGGACCACTGCAGCGTTGTCGAGTGTTACCGATGCAGGTGTCATTCTGGTTGCCGAATGTCTACTATGATTGTAAGACTCAGTGATATTTTTCAGGATGTCGACGTATTTCCGAGTTTTCTTGTGCGTAAAGTATCGCCACATCCGCTCTTTGATGGTTCTGATCAGCCTTTCCACGACTGCAGCTTTCGTGTCTGGACTGCGCACAACTCTGTACGTTATCCCCTTCTTTTTCAAAAATTCTTGCACATCGCGACCTACAAATTCTTTTCCCAAATCTGTCTGCAGCATCACAGGTTTACGATTCGGATATTCGGATAAAATTCTCTCAAGCGCAAGGCTAACACTTTTGGACGTTTTGTCACGTAAAGGTTCGCACCACGCATATTTGCTGAGTACATCGATGACTACTAGAACGTATGTGAAACCATCATTGTAAGTTCTCAATGATCTTAGATCCATCAAATCAGCTTCTCATACATCGTCAAAGTTTCTCACGTCGTACATTCGCCGGGGGAAACGACGACGCACCAACTTGTGCATGTTGTAAGCATCTTGACCTTCGAGCCATTCGATGACTTCTCGAGGTTTATAATTTTTTCGTGTCACGTGTACCAGCTTGTTAGCACCAGCATAAGCTGTAGGATTCGGAAATTCGTAGTAAAGGTTACTGAATTTCTGGTCCATGTTTGTTTTTTGATTTTTTACCCTTAGCGATCGATGTTTTTCTATCACTGCTCTTCTTATTTTTCTTGATAGATCTCTTAATTCGAGAGAATAGTTTTTCAAAAGTAATCTTGCTGACCATGCAACAAGCAGTCATCAAAGCCACGGTTCTTTCGTCGGGTGGGGTTTCACCTGCTAGCATGCGCGAGAATGCGTACTCTGCCAAAACGCGGTCGGCTTTCTTGCGATCGGCGCTCTTATCGTTATAGGCTAGGTCGTGGCGTCGACAAGCTTCGTCTAGAGGATTTACACCAACGTCCTTTCGCTCGAGTCGTTCTAACAGCTTTGTTCCAGGACCGCAGAATTTATATCCAGGGACATGCATTTCGAAAGGTAGTAGGTCAATGAGAGAGTCCAAAGCTGTATTCTTTTCTTCATGAGCCATTCCCACCTCTCCCATCATTTGCTCAGTTTCAATCGTTTCCATGATTGAGATTTCGGTGTGCTCGATCTTTGATTTTTTGTTGTTCTATCTGCACTCGACTCACCGCTGCTGTCGTTCCCAAAACTATCGTAAACTGTTTTTTGGGGTGTCTCTTGATTGTGTGGTAAATCAGCGTTATCGATCTGAGACAAGTCTGAAGATTTATTAACACTTCTCAAAACTCGAGTATTACCGATAAAATCACGAGGTATATTACTGTGACGAAGCGCTGATACAAACTGACTGTAACCAGCCGGGGGTGGTCGTTTTCTATCCCTCATGGCATCATTGATCAAATCCACTATACAAGCGCCTTTATCCCACGTAACTTCACCAGTCATCCTCAAACGTTTCAATAGCTGCGTAGCTTTCAGTCGCCATTTTCGAGGAACGGTTTCCACGATTGACGCATCGATATCTTTTACCATTTGTTGCTCAAGTTTGCTCTCCATGCTGTCTCCATCTTGATCAGTGCCGCTGTCTTCTCGTGGGTTAAACTTCTCTTTGTCCTCGTTCCCGATATCCTTTACCGTCAGATACCGTTGCAGAGCTTGGTTATACAAAGCCCATTTTGCAGAATCGTTTTTGCACGATGTCGATGTCAAAATATTACTCATCTCTTCGTCGAGTCTGGTCATAGGTGTTCCTGGTGTTTGAACGGTTTTGAGGCCTTGACTAACCATCAGACCCTGCAAACGGTCGACACTTTCTTGAGGAAGCAGAATCATTTTTCTGGCGTGCTCCATCTTTTTTACTTGGTCAGCAAATCACCAAGAATCCTATTAGGGGGGCGAGGAGCGCTGGTAAAAATCCACCACCGTGTTGAGCGACGATTCTTTTCTTATTGCCGAGATTATCGTGTGGGCTCGCTAATTTCCTGAGAACGGGTGCGTGTTTGCGAAGACGCAACTTTGTGGTTCTTGGTGAGGGTAACGTTTCCGTTCAGTACGTTCAAGGCACACTCGCAAATATGTCTGACGAGTTGTGGATCGGCTTTGCGGAGGATCGCTTTACGCTGTTCGGCATCAAGGTGGTACAAGGCTCTGAGAATGTCGATGTATTTCCGTCCTATGGGACGATGACTTCTCGACGCCATCACAGCGACACAACTGGCACGTTATTCGTAGTGTCGCTACCTTTTATCTTTTTTTTAGGTACATAAACGTACTGATGCTCATCGTCGGGAAAAATGCATGCTCGGTACCGACAATTATCAGGGGTTTCCTGCTTCAAATCTAACAGAAGATAACCAAATGGCCGCGAAGTCGCGTCCCAGTAAGCCTCCTGTAAGAATCGAGGGTCTTCGGGATACAGTTGCCTGGCAAGATGTTGTATTTGAGCACGATCTCGTAAATTTCTAAAAATCACAATGTACTGAGCATTCAGAGATATATCTCTTTGTCCTTTTCCTTGGTGGAAAACGTTTTGGGTTATAAATATGATGCTCAAGTTATTGTGATGGCTACCTTTCGTGAACAGGTTCACAATGCTACTACCCGAGGATGATTCTCGCATAAGATCGTCGATGATCAGGAGTTTCGGCCTGCAATCGTTTGTGTAATCCCCGCTTTGCGGTAGACCCTCGCGGAACTCTATGCTTTTGCCAAGTTCCTTATAACCTGGCTGCCACTCGGAGAAGTGTAGAATTACTCGATCAAATGCAGTGTCGCTCATACGTTCGATATTTTTCAAAAATTTTTTCACGAACTCGGTCTTACCGCATCCCGTAGGTCCGCAAAGCATCGACGTCCAGGGGTGTTTCCAATGCATAGCCATGACAACGACTGACGGTTGAAACATCTTGATTGCAATTTCATACGTGGGTTCTGTCGAACTCCCCTCCTGTCCGCGGTGGGGAGGGGCCCCCCGCGCGTGCCGCAAGGCTTGCGTAAGCCTAGCGCCGAAACGCTCGCGCGAGCCTAGCGTCAATACGCTTGCGCGAGCCTAGCGCCGAAACGCTTGCGCGAGCCTAGCACCAATACGCTTGCGCGAGCCTAGCGCCGACACGCTCGCGCGAGCCGCGGCCCGAAACGCTCGCGCGAGCCCAGCGCCGAGACACTCGTGCGAACCACGGTCTGAAACGCTTGCGCGATTAGGGGTCTGCTTCTGTAACTTAAAAAAATTGACTTGAGCTTCCGCATGCTCGCGAAGCACTGATAGAGTACGTTACACCCTGATGTCGTAACGTTGTTAGTTTGTATAGTTTCTGTTCTTTACCTTCTGGATTTTTTTTTTTGATTATTATGAGAGAATTGATAATTGTAGAATTTTCAAATTATATATTGCTTTATTTATTCAGTTACATATTAGATATCACTATCATGAGACACACTACAGATAAATAAATCATATAAATCATAGTCTTATGTATTTATTTCTTACAACTATTGTACATTGATTCAAGAACAGGCGAAATCACACTGCCAGCCGCGACAATACGTCTCTGGAATCGTATACGATCACGAGCCATCTGCATCCATTCCGTACCTTTTCGGGCTTCTCGACTTTCATCAGGCCACTCTGTCATAGCGTGAACAATATTTTGGCTCTCGTCGAATCGCACGTTTCTTTTTACTTTTTGATTTCTCTTGATAAGGAACAGAAGAAAAAAAATTATCTTTCGAAAATATTTGCACGCTTAAATCCATATGGGTAACTTTTTCTATCATCCACGAACCATCTCTTTCCGTAAACAGGTTTGCATGTTTTTGTCTCTTGCAACGTAACAACATCGTGAAAAGTTGTTCGTCTTATAGCCATTGACGATACCTCTATTTTAGGGTATTCATTGAGCACCAACTTACGGACCGAATCAAAATTAATTTTATCGTTGGTAGAATAATTCAAACGAATGCCTTTGACTTTGATTACTGATTTTACGACACCATCTGGTGTCACGTATTCGTAACCGTAAAATTTTGAGCCAGCCGAAACGAATCGTCTTATATATGGGGCGTTTCGCCTCAATCCTCCCAGCGCTGCGCGCGAGCGCCGAAACATGCCGTTTTCAACTCGTGTTTACGATGCCAAAATGTCCCTGAGAAAATGATTCGATAGGTCATTTCCATGTAGTTTTTTCTCAGCTTTCCAACGGTGTAATTAGTTTTCCGGAAATTCTCCATTTTCATCCCCAAAAAATATAAAACATCGCATATCTCAAAAAGTATATTTTTAATATTTTTTTTAATGGTCTCAATCGAAAGCTGAGGATTTTTTACGTAGGAAAATATGTTTTCCAAGGAGTGCACGAATGATTTTCTCTGAGAAATAGAACGTCGAAAAGTAGACGTAGCGCTACTCCGGCGCACGGAGCGCGTGAGCGCCAATCATGCTGTTTTCAACTCTCCCCAACGATACCAAAATGCATCTGAGAAAATTATATTATGAGTTGATCCCATGTTATTTTTCCTCAGATTTCCAATGGTGTTGTCAGTTTTCCGAAAATTTTCCATTTTCATCCCCAAAAAATAAGAAACATCGCATATCTCAAAAAGTATATTTTTAATATTTTTTTTAATCATCTCAATCGAAAGCTGAGGATTTTTTACGTAGGGAAATATGTTTTCCAAAGAGTACACGAATAATTTTCTCTGAGAAATAGAACGTCGAAAAGTAGACGTAGCGCTACTCCGGCGCACGGAGCGCGTGAGCGCCAATCATGCTGTTTTCTACTCTTCTGAACGATACTCAAATGCATCTGAGAAAATTGTATTATGAGTCGATCCCTCAGCTTTTTTCCTCAGCTTTCCAATGGTGTTATCAGTTTTCCGAAAATTTTCCATTCTCATCCCCAAAAAATAAGAAAGATCGCATATCTCAAAAAGTATATTTTTAATATTTTTTTTAATGGTCTCAATCGAAAGCTGAGGATTTTTTACGTAGGAAAATATGTTTTCCAAGGAGTGCACGAATGATTTTCTCTGAGAAATAGAACGTCGAAAAGTAGACGTAGCGCTACTCCGGCGCACGGAGCGCGTGAGCGCCAATCATGCTGTTTTCAACTCTCCCCAACGATACCAAAATGCATCTGAGAAAATTATATTATGAGTTGATCCCATGTTATTTTTCCTCAGATTTCCAATGGTGTTGTCAGTTTTCCGAAAATTTTCCATTTTCATCCCCAAAAAATAAGAAACATCGCATATCTCAAAAAGTATATTTTTAATATTTTTTTTAATCATCTCAATCGAAAGCTGAGGATTTTTTACGTAGGGAAATATGTTTTCCAAAGAGTGCACGAATAATTTTCTCTGAGAAATAGAACGTCGAAAAGTAGACGTAGCGCTACTCCGGCGCACGGAGCGCGTGAGCGCCAATCATGCTGTTTTCTACTCTTCTGAACGATACTCAAATGCATCTGAGAAAATTGTATTATGAGTCGATCCCTCAGCTTTTTTCCTCAGCTTTCCAATGGTGTTATCAGTTTTCCGAAAATTTTCCATTCTCATCCCCAAAAAATAAGAAAGATCGCATATCTCAAAAAGAGTATAGTTCACGTACTTCATGTTATTTTTGCTCTCTTTTTCAGCTTTCTTTGCTTTTTTGAAGTTTTCGTTAAACGCATTCGTATAGGAACTATCTTTTCTTTGCTCTGTATAGCACTTTTTTCGGGAAGATGTTATATTTAGAACTCAATGAAGTTTTTTTGAGCTTCAATGTTTTCCCACCTGCTGGAATAATTGCATGATATTGCAAAGTTCCCGGTATAGATTTAGCTCTATCCAGCCTTGGTTTTAATTCCAAAACAGTTTGGTCGTAAGACTCTTTACTACTATAAAAGATGTTGGTACCTTTGCAATGATCTTTCGCCCAATTGTAAAGATCTTCAGGTGTTAAAATTCGATTGCCAGATGTAAGTTGCAGACTTGCTCGTTTCGCACCTCTTTTTATGTTTGCGCCTATGCCATCACATGCACCTTTGCCATGTGCAGTGGCATAGAAGTGCCATTCAGCTGGAATTCCAAAATCTTCTTCATGAAAAAGAAGATTTTGGAAATGTGTCTTATTTTTAAAATGTTGAGCTGCTCCATCAGTTAGATAATACACTTTTTCCACTACAAAATTATTTTTCAGATGCAACATGATAATTTTCTGATACTCATAAACTGCAACAGAATCATGGTTGAGATTGTCAGAAATTATAGCAATACTCAGATGTTCAAGCTCATTATTTATTTTGTAATAGACCACGACAGTAAAAACTGTGGCTTGATTATTATTCCAGTGGAATGATTGCGCAGAATTTTGTATCACAAATGCATAGTTTTCTGAAAAATCGCAACACACAAGAAATTCTCTTTCTTTGAGGTTGTCACTGGCTCATGCCCATTAATAACAATTGTAATTATTAATAACTAAAGGGGACACGAGAGAGTGCAATCTCGCCCGGCGCTGATGCTGGGCGAGTTCTCAGAGTCGTGGGTAGGAATTCAGGTGGTGAATCGGGGCCACAGAAACGCGCACACATAAAAGAATAATGCTTTATTAGCAATTAACAGGGGGTACAAATAATGGGGGGACGCGGCGCGGTCGATTGAGAGAGAGAGAGAGCAGCGCGTGGAGACCAACCTTTTCGTTACTCGCGGCGGGCGAAGGACGGCGGCGTGAAGCTGCTGTCGGCGCTCGGGAAAAGGCCGGCGCTCGGAAGCCGGGAAGCTGGCGCTGGGCACGTGGGCCTGGTTCGGCCGTCGCGTGGAAGGCGGCTCGGGGTGTCGGCGCTGACACCGGACACGGGGCACGCGTGCACAATCACTTGCACAGCACGTGGCACGGGCACAAGGCACAGGAGGTCGCGAGGGATCAAGGGTCGATTGCTGCTATCGCGCTCGCGCTTGGGCACACACTGATTATCCGCGCGCGGCACCTGTAACTGCCGCGCCGCGGTGTTGATGTCGCGATCTCTCTGTCTCTCTCGCGATCTCTGTATCTCTCTCACTCTTACCTTATGCTTCGCCGGTGCTATGTATAAGACATCATAATGTTTGCTGGAATAGGGAGCCTCACGGTACAAAGTACCCGTGACACCCCCCTCCCAGGCGCGCTTTATTATAAAAGAAAGCGCCGATAAGTTGGGCTCCCTTATAAAGGCCAATGTGATCCACTCTGATCAACTTCAAAAGAGAAAAAAAAAAAAAAATTATTGGAAATATGCAATATATGTGTTGGGAAAATGATTTTACGCTTTATTTTCTACTTCGTGACCTTTATTTCGCGGTGCTCTCTCTCTATTTGCGAGCAACTGGGCGCGTGCGTATACAATAATCCTGCACGGGTTCTTACCCTGCGAATCGGTCGGCGCTCTCTGCGCAATCGGTACAAAACATTTCCGCAATCACATTTGCGCTGTGTCGCATTCATGTGCGTTCTAACTATCGTGTGCGCTCTGTCGTATCACGTGTGCGCTATCGCAAAATTATACAAAATATCAACTGAATGTAAATCTGCATCAAAAGAAAATTAAACAAAAAAGAGTAACAAAATCTCAAAATTAAGTTAACTAAACAAGAAAAGGAAATCTCGACTTGCCAGCTTGGCAGCTTTTTATGGTGGTTAGCGCTCCACTCAACTCATGTTATCGCCATAACGTTAAAATCCATATCAGATCACAATGATTCGTGGGTGCATCAACACGCACACGTGATCACTCTTATCAGCGTGTACTTTTACTGTAACTACTTTCGGCACTGCGACCTCTACGGAAGAAAGTCGAGTGTTCACGTTGCATGTACATGCATGTCTACTATTACAAAAAAAAAAATGTTGAACGAAGAGAAACAAAATATCCGAGACATACCTCGGTGGCGCGTGCGCTTTACACACGCGTGTGCGCTTTGAATAACCGTGTGCGTTCAGTCTTTGGCTTCTCCTTTGCCTTGACGATGCTTCTTGATCAGCCGGATTTTCTTCTTGATCCGGGTGAAATCCTTGACGATTTGCAAGCACACATGAGTACTTCACTTCTGTCCTAAAGAAGTGGCTCTTTCTCCATAGAATTACTGGTCCGGCTTTAATCTTTTCTGTGAGATATGCCATTCCAGGGGTTCCTCGCCGATCTCCGTGACGATGATCACGTCGTCTACCTAAACGGACGCATAGGGCTCTACTTCGACCCTATGAGACCGTCGATTAGTTCCTGGGGCGTGGCCGGGCCACCAGATACGCCGTACGGTACGGTAAGGGGGGAGGGTGGGGGGGATAGGTAAAAAGGGAATCTGTAACAATACGATCGGACCTTGATCGTACAGATTCAAGCGATCGAATTAGATCGTGTATATAGGTGATATTGCGGGAAAATGAATTCATGCTCCAGGGATGTGGAGAGCTGCCGTCTTCCCGGTGGCGTAGTGGATATCGCAACTGACCGGAGATCAGGAGGACGCTGGTTCAAATCCAGCCCGGGGAGCGTGGAATTTTTTTCTCTCGCAATATCATCTTGGGATAGTCCACCAAGCCCGAATTTATTCGTCGTTTGAAACATGTGGACGTTAAAAAATAATTAATTTTTGATACCGTCCTACTCAACATGTTCGGCGCATGTGTCTTTCCGAGCTCTTCGGTGAACTCAATTAGTGCATCATCTCTATGCGCACGCAGTGCTTCTTCTGATTCGCACACCGTATTCTCTACGAAGTCGCTTACGGTGTACTCGCCCATCAGTCTGCGCATTAGCCGCTGCATCATTTCGCGCTCTGTTCCTGTTCTGTGTAGTTCGAGCCTTTGGAGCGCTTCCTCAAAGCCCTCGTGGCTTAACGTAGTGATCCATGTCGTCAGATCAACGTATTCACTGTTGAAATCGATGCTACTCGCCATTTTTCCCGGTTTTGCTTTTGTCGAACTTAAGAAAGACAGTCGCACGCTGGTCCGCCAAATTCGCTTTACGGTGGCTTTGGATTCGCTTATTTATTCTGAAGCGCAATCGCAAGCAGCTGTATATTCAAATCCGCAATATATTATATAATTTGTTCGATATTGTTTTAATTCTATTTTATCACGCTCCTTTCAGCAGTGATGTACGAGCTGCGTGCGTGAGTCGTATCAGTAAATTCTCTCGCTTGAGTTCTCAACGTCTTCAAGGAATCTCAACTTGCTTGAGGTTCCCTGGCTCAAGCGGAAAAAATTTCACTAGTGGTCAAACTTGCTTAACTTTACTTGAAAAAATTTTAAATTCCTTGTAAGGTCTTGTTTCACACGCTAGTAGATTATTTATGTCACTGAATTAATTTTCCTTAATTTACAAAAATAACACAAGGCAATTCCTTGTTGTCGTTTGAAAATAATTCCCCTAGAAATACTTTCCCCACTCTATAGTGTCGACAACCCTTTCAAAGCAATTTTGAAATATGTGAAACTTTTGAAAAAATCTGTAAATCAGTACACAAAAATTATTTGACTCACACGCGAAACTCGTATTGAGTGTGTGCCTCAATATCTATAAATAAGTAACATTCAAAAATATAATTCTTAAAATTATTTCCGGTTCGACAACTTTGTCGAATTATAAATAATTAATTTGAACGATGACGGCGAAAAGGGGCTTGTAAAAATTCACCGCGTCTTTACGGGTCGCTAAATTAATTACTATAATCGGAAACGAATGTTATTTAGGCTCCGTATGCCTGCGTATGCGCTGCGCACCGCTGGGCTCCGCGTGTACGAGCGTACGCCTTTACCGACTCGCGAGAAGCACGCGCGACGGTATATCTATATACACGGCCGCTCGCTGCCTCGCTGTATATACGCGTGCGCGCCCTTGCCGAGTTCCGCGGAGCGCGCGAGATTCGGCGATATATCTATATATGTACGGCCGCTCGCTGCCGCGCCGTGTTATGATTCCGGCGCTCCGACAAGGAAAACTTTCGCCGGCGCTCTGTTTACATGCTTGTCCTCGCACGGACAATATTCACAGGCCGTGTCGTTGTCGGCTTCTGGAATTTTCCTCGCTACGCTTAATTCCCTATCACGCGGTCGGGTCAAAATTTGATTTTCTCGCTCGCGAACGCGTGAATTTATTCTTTGCACTTTTCTATTTTCCCGATTACCACCACACGTTAGGGGCGCCAATGTCACTGGCTCATGCCCGTTAATAACAATTGTAATTATTAATAACTAAAGGGGACACGAGAGAGTGCAATCTCGCCCGGCGCTGATGCTGGGCGAGTTCTCAGAGTCGTGGGTAGGAATTCAGGTGGTGAATCGGGGCCACAGAAACGCGCACACATAAAAGAATAATGCTTTATTAGCAATTAACAGGGGGTACAAATAATGGGGGGACGCGGCGCGGTCGATTGAGAGAGAGAGAGAGCAGCGCGTGGAGACCAACCTTTTCGTTACTCGCGGCGGGCGAAGGACGGCGGCGTGAAGCTGCTGTCGGCGCTCGGGAAAAGGCCGGCGCTCGGAAGCCGGGAAGCTGGCGCTGGGCACGTGGGCCTGGTTCGGCCGTCGCGTGGAAGGCGGCTCGGGGTGTCGGCGCTGACACCGGACACGGGGCACGCGTGCACAATCACTTGCACAGCACGTGGCACGGGCACAAGGCACAGAAGGTCGCGAGGGATCAAGGGTCGATTGCTGCTATCGCGCTCGCGCTTGGGCACACACTGATTATCCGCGCGCGGCACCTGTAACTGCCGCGCCGCGGTGTTGATGTCGCGATCTCTCTGTCTCTCTCGCGATCTCTGTATCTCTCTCACTCTTACCTTATGCTTCGCCGGTGCTATGTATAAGACATCATAATGTTTGCTGGAATAGGGAGCCTCACGGTACAAAGTACCCGTGACAAGGTTTAGTTTCAAATCATTTACAAAATGTGACTGCTTTTTAGCGAAAAAATCGTGTGCCTTTAATTTTAACAATTTTTGGCCCAGTATATCCACAAATTCATTAACATTTACAACTTTTGAACCTATTGTACACCGATCTGTTTGAAACCATGAATCATATTGCACTTCAAAAATATTATTTTTATCAAAAGATTCAAGCAAACGTTGGGACAATCTAAGCAGTCACCAAAATAACATTCATCACGTGCATTACCACATACAATTGCTTGGATACAATCATGATAGTTTTCAAGGTGCAATTCAGTGTTTTTGTCAAACTTCCTATATCAATAGCATTGAGCAAGAGCTTGACATTTTCATGATGAACACATACGCATACATTATGTGTACCACTGCTTCCAGCGAGAACACAATGTGGGGGCCTTAACTCAGTGAATTTCGTAAATCCAATTTTAACATGTTTATATTCTTGTTTAAATAAACAATGAATTTCATTCAAGTTACCAAGCAGTAATCGTTTTTGAACGTGTTCTCTTTTGCCATTACTTTGCTTGACAGATACATAATCTTTTAAGCCTGGCATAATTCGGCTAATATCATCTCTTCCATAGAAACCTTCCACCAACTTGACAGTTTCATCTGGAAATACTTTGCCATTTTTATTTTCCGGTATTGAAAAAATCCCGCTCTTAGCTACTAAATTTTTTGCTTCTCGAGCTTCCCATTCACTGCAATTGAATTCTCTCATCAAGTCCCTACGAGACCAATAATCAGGGGCAAGAGTTAACAACTGAATTCTATCTTGCTTCGTCGTTGATTTTGAGAATTTATTTTTTATTTGTTCGAGGACTGTCAAACCTGCTTTATGATATTCATCGTTACACTCGAATCTTGCTTTTTTACATTCAGATGAAGGTGAATGGCTGGGCAAAAAATTTATCGATATATCCCGCGAATAAACCACCCGTGCGGGTTTCTGGATCGTACTGTGTGATCTCGTATTGCCATATCTCGTATACAGGTCCAAGTTTGTAACCTACGTCGATAGCCTTTTTAACTTCGTCGGAAATCCAAACCCCTAAAAGAGATCGTTGGTCTGGATCGTCATGCGGACAGTCATTGCGTACGCTATTTTTGGCACAGGATCGACATAAGGGGAACATCAACTTGCCATGCATGCGAACTGGTAAAACGGGGTGAAGCAAATCGCGTGGCGGCAGTATCTCGCATTTTATAAGACCGTTCACGCTGTCAATGTAATTGTTAATAAAGCGTTTGCAGGCTACCGTCCCAACATATATTTCAGGATGCCCTACAGGATATTTACCACGTTTACAAATATACGGGTAGAGCGAACAGAAATCCACATATCGTATCTTCTCACCTTCCTCGCAATCGAAAATTTTTACATTGTTATCGGTGCGCCCGCCAAAAAAAGCTTCACGAGGGTCTAACGGTTTTCTACGGAAAATTTCATCGTGTTCGTCGATGAAAATGCGCATCTCGTCGTTGGTTTTTAACTCTTCATTAAAGTCACATTCCCACATAACGATCAAACGATAGTTCATTGCTAATATTCTCTCGTCGCTCGCACGCGTGTTTTCGAACTTCTCATCCATTGATTTATCGTCGGGTGTACACGTATCCCGATCTCTGTTAACGGTGTAGCAACGAGGGCAGCCGTGCCAATAACAACCGTGAAATTGAAGAACAATACCCTTGTGGCTTTCACCGTCTAGGGGGTCTTTTTTCGCGACAGATACCAGCGTGCATCACAGGCCTACTCAACACTTTCTCAGACATCCAGTAGAGCCACTGAATTGCTTTATGCGACTGATTGTCAGCCATTCTATACCCACCCTTTGGAATAATCCCTATTAAATTATTCTTCAAAAAGTTCTTACGATAAACGCGCATACACGACGAAGCTATTGTGACACATTCAACAAAAGGATCTACCCTGCTTTTTAAAAATATTTTTCTGAACTCCAAACAAGCTAGCCTAAGTATGGAAACATCTTGCTTACAATACTTAACTATTTCAACCTTGAAGTTGAAAACTACATTTTTTCCACTTGCTCATTGTACCATTCGAAGAAAACAGTTCTATCATTGGCACTCATCGTTGAGGGTGAATACATTTCACTTGCTGGCATGGGCCCTATATAATTCTCATTGTCGGTCTTATTAAATAAATGTGGAAAATAACCCTTGGATGATATTGGTAAACCGTAAGCTTTCGGGAGTCTGCTCAAAGGTAAATGAAAATAATTTAAACTATCCACGAATTTTACATTTTTTACCTCCATCAATACTATTTTTGTACCGTTCAAAATAACTTGCGGTACGATGCGTTCCGAATATTTTTCAACGAGATACTTGAAAATGAATTGGGCATCGAAACCTTGAGAATTGTGAGCTATACATATTACTCTTTTGAATTGTTTGCGCTCGGCCAATGCTAGTTCGACAAACTGCTTTATTGGATCGGCATCAAAAACGTATTCTCGTATCCCGCAAAACTCACACATTTCAGAAATATTTGAGTTTTCGAGACAAAAACTGCAAACCTGTTGTACGACACATAAATTAGGAACATGCATCTTTTTAGTCTCGTCCCCAAGAAGCGGTACCGTTTGTTGCGTTTCGAGATCATAAAACAAGAATAAAACCGGGGCCGGTATTTTGCTACCTCTAATAGGCTGTATGAAACACAAATGTGTAGTTGGTAAGTTCTTTTTACAGTTTTTGCAAAAAGTAGTACCGCATTCGTGTGGTTCGCCGCGATTAGTGGAACGCACTGTTTTGCAACAATTTTGGCAAATTTTTATGCTTTCGCATACACTTGCTGAATTATTGAAAGAACCGCGCTTCAGGTGATGTTCGAAACATACATCCCCAAAAAAGTATCTGAAACAGTCGTTACATTTTTTTGTTTGTATATTGTATTGACAAGGTGGCTGTTGCATACATTTGTAACATCTATTTGAGCATCTATGATCTTGTACTCTGATATATTTTTTATTACACGGTATACAGTAGCCTGCACTACCACTAGCCCCGACCAGATTTAATATGGGTTCGTAATGATTCCTATTCTCGTAATACATTATCCTTAATGTATGATCAACTGATTTACCGGACTGAACGACAAAAGACGTACCATCGTAAATAGGTTGTTCACCTTCCCCAAAACCTCTCAACGAGTATACCACTATAGCAGTATCGTATTGTTTAAAAAAAGTCTAAAAAATACGAATTTCGGGTAGCCCACAACCTGATGCAGGTATAGACACATTTGCGTTTTTTATCAGATCAAGAGCTGCTTTTCTTTGTGTGACACCTCTACTTTGACGAATAGCGTTCCAATAGGCGTGTAGCGACCCGGTCCGTAACTGCCCTCTCATAGCATGCGCAAATGCGGTAACTAATGCTCTAGCCAGACACATATTGTCGTCATTCGCAATAGTCAATATGGATTTTTTACTCACACTGTTCTCACTCAGTTTCACGCGGCCTGCGCCATTCAAACCTTTCACGATATCATATTTTATGTACAATGTGTCATCCACATTGATGGCGTTTGAGCTTTGAGCTGCATTATAGAATAGGCGCCATAATTCCCCAACATGGAAATCCGCAATAGGTCGAAAAGACATCCACAAGGGCTTGAACGCTGGTTCATCTTGGGAATCACCTGTACTGATGGTTACGCCAATGTAGTCTGTTTCAGCCGCATCTCTCGTTAAATGAGCATGCAGCTGTTCCATGGACCTTTCCAACCATTCTATGGTATTATAGCCCGAAGCTGGTGGCGTAAAATGACATTTGATTTCCCTGCCATTCAGTCCAAAACGTCTGTAGAGTCTCGATATTTCGTTGTCGATGATGAAGGTTTCACTGTGCTCGCTTTCTCCTCGTCCCGTCTGTACTTGTGCCTCTGAAATGATAATTATCAAACTATACATTGTGTCAGTGGTCTAATCACATAATCAAGAAAGAAGTTTGATCAAAGATAAGATTATACCTGTAGAACATGAAGTTTGTGAGTCGTCGTTACTTGTAGCATAAACGCTGGAAGTGGAATTAGAGCTAGAGCTAGAGCTACAGCTACTATTGGACGTTTCGTCATCATCCAAAAAAATTCTTCGGTCTTCTGATGAAACAGGATTGACATCTTCGTTCTGCCCTGATGTTGATGACATGGGTTCTTCTGTAATAAATAAGTGATAAATTACATGTATATATATCACGTTTTATCACATATTCTTTGATAAATACCATATGTGTATGTACACTGCATGATGATATCATCAGTACTCGTATCGTTTAGCATCTCTTGGAAACCTAGTGAGAGAAAAGATTGAATTTTTTCATTGTTTTTAATAATGTAACTCCAGCCAATGTACAACCCCTAAAGATTTTCTCGCGATTTTGACTATAATAAACTTGAAATTTTTCAATCTTTTAACCTATTAAAAATCTCAATTCATAAAGAAAGACGCAAAAGGGTTAAATAGACTACACGAACAATCAATTTGGCACGATTTCATAATGATTCGATACAATCTCTATACACTGACATCAAACCGAAAAATACGTATCTGAATTATTACAACATGTCTATGAAAACTGAACATAGATTGTTTAAATATTGATGCGTGACCCGAGCGTCTTTATGCACTGTTAAAACGTATAGAACGCTTGAAATAGGAAATATCAAAAATCGTACCGAATTGTTTGACTTAATTTTTATGCAAGGAAAAAGGCATTTTGAGATGTTCTATCCGAAAAAAGAGAGTAATCTCATGTCGAGAAATGAAAATTATTTACACTTGATTTGTTTTGATAGAGCGAGCATAGTGAAATAAGAAAAAACGATAAAAACAGAAAGCAAAACTTTAATCTTTTGTAAAAGTATGTATCTAAATTGCCGAATTGACTTCAATTATTTTTATGCGGAAAAGGGTATTTTGAGTAGGATATAAAACAGTTTCGTGAAAACTGATGTGACCAATCGAAATTTCAGACACACAAGAAAAAATAATTAATAATTAAAAATAATAATAATTATTAATTATTAAATAATTAATAATAAATAATAATTAATAATAAATAATAATTACGCGTTGAGAGACGAAAATTATTTACACTTGATTTATTAGATTGAAAGAAAATAGTGGAATAAGAAAAGGATGAAAAAATCAGTGAATGAAACTCCAAACTTTTGTAGAATTACATATCTAATTTATTACAACATGTCTATAAAAATCGCCAAATTGGCTTCACTTATTTTTTTATGCGTAAAAGAGCATTTTGAGCAGGATGTAAAATAGTTTCGTGGAAACTGATGTGACCGAGTCGAAAGATGAGATTCTTTTATATGAAAAAATAATCATCTTAGATTGAGTGAAAATAGCAAATGAAGAAAAAGGGTAAAAAATACGTGAGTGAAACTTCAAATTCATGTTACAACTTGACTGTAAAAAATTGCCGAATTGACTTCACTTATTTTCATGCGAAAAGGGCATTTTGAGTAGGATATAAAATAGTTTCGTGAAAACTGATGTGACCAATAGAAAGATGAGATGCTTTTACATTAAAAAAATAATCGCATGTTAAGCGATGAAAATCATTTACACCTAAATTTTTTAGATTGAGTGAGAATAGTGACATAAGATAAGGAGAAAAAACCAGTAAGTGAAACTTCAAACTGCTGTAAAAGAGTGGGGAAGGGCCCAAAAGCTCTCTTTTGACAATCGTGATAAATTGGCTGCAGTTACCTTAATATTACACATGATACAAAATGCTTTATGAAATGAGAATTCTTCATCGACTTACATTGTTTTTTGTATTGGTCGGCAAGTAGTACACGAATTTCATCGTTGTCAATCAAATTCTTTTGCGTCAGTACTTTGATAAAAATATCCACAATATCAATTTTCTGTAGTAAACCACACTTGTATAAGTGTATCAAAGTATTTGAACTACAATGTAGTAACAAAAAATGTAGTTTCTTCTCTAACACATGCAGCGGTAAAGTCTTCAAATCTTTGAACCACCAAGGACCACACATGGTTTTTATATGCACATCGTGTGTGTTTGCATAACGCAACAGGCACATAATCACGTTGATGGAAAGCTTTTTCACACTGGTATTCTCCATGGTTTATCGTTCGTACGTCGTGAGACACTACTGAGATTGATACGAGCTAACGAGTCTTTTATAATGTCAAAATTTGTACACTGCGAAGGCAGAGAATTAGACTCAGCATTATGAAGCTTCGAACGAATGATCGTCTCTATTTTGACTCGTGCGATGCAGTTTTATTTGTCGCCAAAGTGCGATTTTACTTAAGGCACGTTCTGACGCTGTTTTTAAAATATGTATGCATCACAATTGCGCATCGGTCGATATGATATTGCTTACTCGTTTTGAAGTGCTTACTTTGACAATGAAAGCTGTGGTAAGATCTTACAGCGCAAAATCTCATCTGACACTCCATGTTTAATACACTTTATAAGACAATCACTGAAATGCGTGTTTTAACTCAAAAACATAACACTGAGAAATACAGGGGTAATTCTATCATGAGTTTTTATATCACGTCAGCTCATGTACACGTGGGAGGCTTGATATCGATATAGTCTCGGGTGAATCGTTTGTAGCACATTTTTGTAGTACAAATATGTATAGGAAAAAAAAAATGCTGATGAGTACGAGTTGCACATTCCTGATGCGCTACTCTCTTCTTCTCTACACCGAGTAACAATATACTCCTGAAACATCGAAGCGCTTCAAACATTCTCAATCTGCAAGCTTTTCATTTTATGTGTATGAGATGGTCATTCGTACATTCGTCATACAGCGCACTTGGAAATTTATCCAGTTTTAATCCATGTCTCGAGGATGAACGATCGTGATCGCAACAGTGCGCTAAGCTGTAGTTAAAAACATTTACACCCTGGCGATATTACCGTAGCGTGACATTCGTGTGTGCGTGTGTGATTGTGCGCTGTGATGCTCCCGCAGGAGTCTGAAATACCAACAGCGAGGTACCTTCAGACCTAGGTATTTTGGTCCCACAGGACTCTGCGCGAATCCCTGATTTGTCGGCTGCAGAAGTTCTCGCAGAGCAACGACTAAACACGATCCACTACCTGCAGAAACTTGACCAGGGAAAGTGCCCAATTGCAGATATTTTCCGGCGAGGACCCCGATCTGGTCTTTTTTGTTTTCTGCTGTTCCAAAAGTATTTCGTTACTTGGAATTACGAATACTGTACACTGGAAAGTGTTCGTGAAAGATACAATTTTACGCTTGAGTGGATTGAAATCGGTAAAAAAAGATTGCGATTGCGATCATACCAAGTTCCTACACACGTGCTAGTATATATCAACAGCGAGACCAGATCATTTTGTGTTGTGCGTTTCTTGAAACTTC
Organism: Aphelinus atriplicis; assembly: GCA_020882685.1. Classification (NCBI taxonomy): domain Eukaryota; kingdom Metazoa; phylum Arthropoda; class Insecta; order Hymenoptera; family Aphelinidae; genus Aphelinus; species Aphelinus atriplicis. Next base: position 1,033,589 of record JAJGQD010000032.1, read on the forward strand.
GCAATTTGGAGCGTCGTTTGGGGGAACCATTTCGTTATAGGCGTTACCCCAATCCGGAATAGGCGATAAAGAATGTGGGTCTTTTGGGAGAATCATCAAAATTGAATATCATTCACACCATGGCGATATTGTCGTAGCGTAACATTCGTGTGTGTGTGCGATTGTGCCCTGTGATGCTACATAGTCAATAAAGAATGGATGATATTAACAAACACGGATTCATAGGATTTGGAAAAACAGTGCTCCCTATTTCCCACAGTGTTTTAAATAAGCTTATAAACGAATGTCTGCCAAAACTAATAAAGCCAAAGTGGAATAATAGAGTTTTAGAGCAGAATGATTTTTGTACCTTCTGTTGCATAAAATCATCAGAGGCATCGGTAAAAAAATTTAAGACACATTGGCAGTATTGTGAAAGACACCGTGGGTGGGTGTGCCCAGCATGTATACAATACGGCAAATGTACGTGTAATTCATATCTTAAAAACACAGAACTTTGGGATGACAATGATGATGATGTGTTTGAATTCGAAGTGTGTTAATTTTTAAAACTCAACATCTTTACAAAAACTATGGCGAATGAAGTTGTTGATGTGGAGGAGGAGGAGGAGGAAAATTGGGACAACGATCCGCCACCGCTCTTTCATTTTGTATATGGCGTAGGGTTTGTGCGAACTATTCCTGAAACTGATTCAGGTTATTGCACCAGCAGTGAAGATGACCAATAGAACACAAGGTAAAATTATATAGGTATAGTAAGTATAGTTTTTCTTAAATTATATATTCTTTCTTAACCACACCCTCAAGTGTACGCACCTGGCGGTATTGGTTGGGAGAAGTCACCACCACGACTTCTCTGCCCCTGAGATCTTTTCCTTAACCCCGAATGGGTTTGACACCTCTCGTGCTTCGAGATAGTGTTGAACGGATCCATTCCGAGGCGTAGCTAGGTAGGCCTTTTGTAAATTCACGCGGTAGAAGCACTTCTCTATATCCTATTTCTTCTTTCTTGTTTTTGCATTTGTTCATTTATAATTCAATTCTATTCCGCGAACGAGTCACCCGTACGGAAGTGTAATTTCTTGTGTTTTTTTCCGGTTAACCCAAACTATAAGACGAAAGTCTTGGTTTGAAATACGCGATCTAAGCGCGCGCGCCGCGTCAACAAATCCCGACGTCACACTAGACCAAGTAGCATAGGAAAAAGGTTTTGCGGAAAATGTTAGTCGTTTGATATAGCCAGTTATTGATGGAGTCTGTACCAACAAGCAGCGACCGTGCGTGTAACTTCCCTTCTCTCCTCATTCATGCACACACAGCATAAATAAATGTGTCTTATATATGGTACGTCTTTTGTCTCCCAACTAGAGACAACAGAAGCGCAGCCTTACCGCGTATGTATCTTGTGCCATAACCACGCAGATCTTGCACCTTACTGACCGCGCGAGTCTCGTGCATTTATGGTGCGGAAAACGTGCCTATCTTCTCTCCGCGTATGTTAATTCTTTTATCTGATGTGTCGAGAGCTCATTATAAATGTCCGAAGCTCTGAGCATATAGTCGACGAGTTATTTTTCTTCATTTTCCGAAAATATCTGTAACGATGATCCGTGTATTCGTGATAGAAAATACGGTAGATAAACGTGTATAAGGTATAAGAAAAATGTAAACACAACACCAAGTGAGTTTGAATCGTGTATACTAATCCGTATTAGATATCCCTATAACAAAATTATTACATTGTACATTACAACGGTGTCTATATCCAAAGTTGATGTTCACTCAATAAGCTGGATCTTAAGCTGGATCTCTATTGCCCCTCTGTTTAAATCGCTCAATAGATTTTTGGCACAGAAGCGATATAAAGAACGTTCTGGAATGTTGTACATCGTAAATGCTTCTGCTACCAGCATCTTTTCATATTTAATTTTTTTAATAGCAGTTAGCATAATTTCTTAATGTGCTGTGGCTCGAGCTATTGTTCTTCCGCGATTTCTGACCATTTCTGAAAAAGTGTAGACGATACATAGTATGCTAACATGCCCTTAAAAGTTTCTGATTACCAATTATTATTGATTACCAATATGGGTTTGAAGAAGATCGAAATTTTTTGCACTCAACGACATCTTCGTAGATCGCATGAATTAAAAAATATTCATAGTTTGCCAACTTACCTACACTGACATTAGCCACGATGAGAGAAAAAGATAGCCGCCACGCTGTACAAATAGGTTCGTATTAATCGGGCTAGATTGCTTCTGGAAGACCCGCGAATATCGGTAATTTGGCGCCTCATATGAAAACACTTGAGAGCGCCGGCCAAGTGATTAGGAGAAAAGGAGACGGCGAGAGACGAGTTCACTGCTGATGACAATCGAGCTTAGTTGGGTCGTTTTATAATATGAATCTCTGCTTTCACCTCGACTTATTTGTTCTTTTCGGGACCAAGTGAATTGTCGGATGATTCATTGCCCGTGAGGTAATTGAGAGCTCTCGTTTAATTAGATTTCTCAACATATCGTCAGGCGAGATATGAGAGTCGATTTTGCGAGAGCCCACGGGGACGTTATAATGTTTTGCATTGTTGGTGACGATGTATTGAAACTTATGCCGCCTGCCGATAACAGCATGGATGCACCGAGCGAAATATATAGTGATTCGTACGATAAATTAACTATAAATATAGTAACAGTTTGGACCAGCTATAACTTATTGTAGATTAAGGTTAAGAAATATAGTTATTTTGAATCTGAAAATATACTAGTTTTTACTATTTACTCACAAGGGTTCACCACACTCTCCGGGTCCTGTATTTTTAGCATATCCGTGTGTGCTATATACCACATATGTTGTAACGTGGTGTGCTGTTGAATAAGCGGGGAATCGGGGATACGGAGATCGCCGTCCTGGGCGTAGAATGCCCGCGTCAGCCGCTGCTCAGCAGGTCCGTCGATGCAGGGCTGAGCCCCGCTAATGCCTCGCTCTGGAGGCTTGAATAGGGGAATCTCGCGCACGCCCGGGCTAGCTCGGTCACAGGTCGATCCGTTGATTGGTTCATTCGTAGATGTGGCGTGGTGCAGTGCCGCGTTCACGTAGTGGGAGTCACGGTGGAGATCGGGAAGTTAGGTTGCGAAATTATTACGGTAGAAGTGAAAGGAAAGATGTGTTTATTATGCTAAAGTTACACGTGCCGCGACTGCCGGACGGGCAGCGACGGGCTTCTAACAATACGTCGCGCGGACGCTGAGGGCACTCGTCGGCTGCGAGTACCGACGAGTTTCGCTGTTTCGCTTGCTGATGTAAATTGTGACGACGGCAGGTTGCAGGCAGCGCGTCGTCACATCAGCTGACTGACCGCTGCTGACCGCTGGGCATATGTAATGTTTCAGATATAACGTTTATGCAAAATACAGTATTAATTTTGCAAAACTAATCAGTTCGTTGTTATCGGCAATCAAATTGCTAACGATAGCAAATATTTTGAATTGGTAAAACTATGTCGAGTTGTACAACTGTCTAACCTAAGATAGTTGGGCTTGTTTTATTTTTTTTATAAAAAAGAGACAGAACGTAGTTTTATGGAAACGCCCATCATTTTCTGCTTAAAATTCCGCAATTTTCAAGATTTTTCATCAGTTGATTGGGAATAGTTGCTCGCTGGGTTCACACTGGTACATGAGAGTACTTGTGAAGCTAGACAGGTGGTGCCACCTTGTCCCAGAACTGCATACAACTTTCAAATTAGAATTATTAACTGGACAGTGAATTAAAAAATCTATGAAAAATCATTATATATATTGTCATTAAAAGTCGTTTTAACATTGAAAAACAATAAACATAAAAAACACCTTTCACTCCTGGGAAAGGAAAAACAAGTTTTTTATATACCCAAAAGAGAAGTTGGACCTTCCACACGATGACTCTTTGGGTGGGATATGTCTGGGGTGTGTCCCTTCGAACCCTGCGATTCAAATATCGGTTACCTCGTCGAGATCGTAAAATGCGCGTGGGCTGTGGAGCAGGCGCTTCGTACAGCCCTGGCAGCGGGCTTCGCCAAGCGAGGCGCGTGGGCCGTGTGTACGCGGCACTCACTCCGTAGCGCGCTGAGAGAGGGGAGGGTGGCGAGCGGCGCGGCGTGCGCGACTCTCTATCAGACTGTGGAATGGGGGGGGGGGGCTCGTGTGCCTCCCGCTTTCTTTCCATGTCGCTTCCCAAATTGTGGTGTCGGGTTGCTGGTCCGCCAGTCGCTCTCCGGATACAGGCCCTGCTCCCTCGTTCCTACAATTCGGTATACCCACGATTTTTTGGATGTTGAATACAGATAAAAGTGTAGATCTGATCCTGACCCTGTGCTTGACCTTGAAAATCAATATTTGGAAGTCAAATGAATCAATTGTCAACTAACGAATCAAACATTCGATTCATTAATCAGTGGATCGATCAATCCACTATCTGAGATTTCATCAGATGTTTATATTTTCCTTTTCGAAGACTGTTACTCGAAATTAATCTCTTTCCATCAATTCAAAGGTAAAACTATCGGTCTGCCAGATGAGTTTCTATACTTCAGTCATGGAAGCCATGGTGGAGGTGTTCTTCAGGTATTTATGAACAAATTCATTGAGAATCTTGAATATGTGCTCAATAATCTAAACATTCATGAGAGAATTCTTATTATTGGAATATTTTGCATGTATTCAATAGTTCTCCGTATCATGAAAAAATATCGGGATATATAAATCATTGGAAACATACAATTACTCATTCCATAGCAATATATACTACCGTAAAACTCTCCAAATGCTGGATTTGCTCATGTCAGGTAGCAAGATACTTTATAACACTCTGAGTCCAGACCTCGATAACTGGCCAAGCCAGAGGCGTTCCACTCGGCAGGGTTCTGCTACGCGTTGAATCGGAATATAGTGCTCAAGAATTAGGTTATATGATACTTTATGACCTGTTTATCCAACTGGGAGCGCTTATACCCTGTTGAAAAAAATCGACTGGATTTCCAGCTGGATTTGCACTGGATTCCAGCTGGATTTACGCTGGATTCTAGCTGGATTTTGACTGGATTCCAGCTGGAAACGAAAAATCCAGGTGAAGTGATGCAGGGAAAATCCAGTGAGTTTCCTGAATAATCCAGCTGGATCCTGAGATAATCCAGCTGGATTTTACTAGAATTAGGGTTATATCGTTATTATAGATCCAGCAGATTTTCCGGATAATCCAGCTGGATTTTTTCGGTTTGAGAGCACCGAGCTACGGCGTCGAATCCAGCTGGATTCTTTCATAATCCAGCTGGACTTTTCGACAATCCAGCTGGATTTTTTCGGTTCTAGAACAGCGGGCTACGGCGGCGAATCCAGCTGGATTATGAACGATTCCAACGGGATTTTTCGACAATCCAGCTGGGTTATCCAGAAAATCTGCTGGATCTATAATAACGATATAACCCTAATTCTAGTAAAATCCAGCTGGATTATCACTTCACCTGGATTTTTCGTTTCCAGCTGGAATCCAGCCCAAATCCAGCTGGAATCCAGCTGGAATCCAGTCAAAATCCAGCTAGAATCCAGCGTAAATCCAGCTGGAATCCAGTGCGAATCCAGCTGGAAATCCAGTCGATTTTTTTCAACAGGGTATGATTATAGATAACTTATGAACGATATGAGCGTTAGGCTGTCACGTCTCTTCTGCTTATCACATGGTGTTCGTGTGGAAAAGGCCACGAGGCCCCGGCCGCAACAAACCTCGTCTTTCTCTCGTCCGTCATACTTGTAACTTCGTGAGGAAAACTCGGCTAGCCCTCTATTGCACATACGGTGGAAGAGGGCTAGTTACCTTTTGCTATTTCGAGTAATGCTTCATGCGTCACAGTTTCTTCATCATCATTTGAAACCATTACTGAATATAATAGGTTTCCAGTAATCGACTATCGGTATTCTAGAGACTGAAAAATATATTTTATCTAAGAATTTTGCATTATCGCATCAAGAACATCCCCATATGCAACGTTCCACTAGAGATTCCTTACAGCAGGAGAGTTCAAAACTACTAATCCAATTCACTGAGATTCGATGCAGTTCTGCTCTCTGAAATGAAAGCTGGAACTCGAAACTCTGCGAGTCGCTTCCTCTGATCCTACGGAACATCTGTAGAGTGTAATCTTGAATTGAGGATCCGAAGGCATGATATCCTCACTGTGAGTCTCAACATAGACCTTATATGTTGAAACTAACAAGGAGAGTATCAAACCTTCGAAGCACCAATCCGGAACAAGCTTCGTACGTATGTTCTCTGGGACTATAGTAACCATACGTTAAAAGTTTTAGCTCCCAACGCTCCTACAGTGCCAAGATACTGACACGACAAGCTTATTCAACTCCATATGTATAATGATATTCACACTTACTAGGAGGCACTCAAGAACCAGTTCACGAATCTTGGCCTAACTTTTTTTGATTTCAGTTTGGTTCAAAAATTTGCTAAGCCTACAGTCCCAGAGACTAATACTCCAATACTTCCAAAATATTAATTAGAATACCTTTTTTCGAGACGTATTTCCCATCCCAAATAACAATATGTCATCTGAGGCGTATTTTCACGAACTACACTACACTTTAACACTATTCACTGGTAACTGTAGCTTAATTCATCCCGAACAGATGCAAAAAGCGTGAATATAATCATAATTATCAATATTTACTTTCATGTCTCACTCACATAGAGTAAAATATGAGAAAAATTGAAATAAGGCAAGGTTTGCGACTTTTAACTATGTGCTTAGATACTGAAGATACTGAAGCAATGATAGCATGTATTCAAGCACAAGTGACACATGAACACTAAAATTATGTGGTGATTGAGTGTCAGAATTAAATTTCATCTATGAGAACTATAATTCTGAACACTTGTTGTCCAAAATCAAACCATATGAGAACTGTAACCACAAGACATGTATATAATATGTATATATCTATACTACTATATAAAAGAACAGCCTGTTTTTTTGTGGCCGCTAATCTCAAAAAGTACTGAACCAATTTTCATGGAATTTTGATACTTGATTCCTGACCACTCCAGGCATGTTTATGGATAGGTGGCGTTTTGAAATTTTGAGTAGAAACCGAGAAATAGACAATGCATTTTTCTGTGGCGGGGATAACTGACCAAGCACCATGGCATGCCAGTAGATGGCGAGGCGTTGAGTCGCACGTGTATAAGATAGAGCGCGGCGCTCTCTCGCAAGAGAGTCAGCGTTCTATCGGCTATATAGGAGAGCTTGAAAATGAGATCAACCTTTTCCTGGGATCTTTTGAATCCCAGTCCCCTGCTGCCGAATGATTTTGGTAACAATGCTGAGACCCAGAAGTAACATTGGGTGGTATACGATTAGAACCATACGAACGCAAGCCATTCGTCAGGATCGAATAATTGAAGCCCCGTTCATAGTACGTGGAAGATCTGCTTTTGAGTATGATCCATCAGATAACTACGCTAATATAAAAAATATTGTAGTTGGATCTATGAATAAAGATGAGGCTCCTGAATTGTGCACGAAATGTTTGTAATCCCTATGATGCTTTAAAGAATCCACATAACATCATGGGGATGCGTCATTGTTTGGAATCTAATATACCTAAAATGGCTGCAAATCAAAGGAATGCATTTGATCTCATTATCAACAGTGTTAACAATAGCCTAGGGAAACTATTTTTTATTGATGCCCCTGGAGGTACAGGAAAGACTTTTCTGCTCAACTTAATATCAGCTCAAATTCGTATTTTGGGTACTTTAGTTTTAGCTGTTGCATCTTCATATATTGCAGCAACTCTTCTTGCTGGAGGCAAAACTGCGCATTTCACGTTCAAATTACCTTTGAACGTTTCCATTGGCCAAGATACAATAAGTAAAAGTTTGAAGTCATCTCCAATTTGGAATTTGATAGAGAAATTACATTTACGAACTAATATGAAAGCTCACATTGGAGGTGGGAATTTGCCATTTCCTTTAGAACTTCTAAAAATTGGAGATGGGAAAGTATCAAATGAAAATGATTACATAAATATTGATACAAAAGTAGGAACGACTGTTTATACAGTCATGGACCTGATTTCTAAAGTCTATTCAGAAATTGAAAGTCTTTCTGACAAACCTTTCAATTGGTTACGCGAAAGGGCAATCATAACGCTTCGAAATGCTCCCGCTCATGATATTAATAATATCATTTTGGGAAAGTTAGATGGAGAAATACGACATTATCATTCTATCGATACAGTGATTAACATTGATGAAGTTGTACACTGCCTTCAAGGATTTCTGAACTTTCTTGATCCTTCAGGCTTTCCACCTCATGACTTAAAATTAAAAATTGGTTCTCCGATAATGCTATAACGTAATCTAAATCCTCCCAATTTATGTAATGGCACAAGGTTGCAAATTAAAGTTATGCGGGGAAATATGATCGGAGCAACTATATTTACAGGACCTAAAGCTATCATACATCATTTACAGGAACATTTATACATCGCATACCTATGATTCCACCAGACTCACGATTTTAATTCAAACGATTACAATTTTCTGTGAAACTTCCTCTCGCCTTAACGATCAAAAAATCTCAAGGACAGACCTTTACGTAGGGATAGATTCGCAAACAGAATGTTTTCACACGGCCAGTTGATTGTTACTCTTTCACGGACACAACTAATTCATATTCATTCCTCAAAATTCAAAAACTAAGAACGTCGTTTATCCAGAAGTCTTATAAATTTTGGATCCTCAGAGGATACATGAAAATTACAACTCCAAGGATTACAAAGTATCAAATCATACAAAGTTTACAAATAAATGCATATCATACGAGTTTTTTAACAATAAATGAGAATAACATTTCGAACTCGATACACGTATTCGCGGGCGAAGCCGCGACGGGGGACTCTAGTGTATATGGGGCGTTTTTCGTCAACTCTCCAGAGCTAGCGCGCGGACGCTAAAACCTCACGTTTCCGACGCGCGAAACTCGAGCCTAAGTGCGTGGAGGCAGCGCGGAGTGGCCCGGCGCGGCGCATTTTCTCATGTTCGCTACGCAATTACTCGAATGCAAAAAAAAGGTAGATTTTTTCAAGGGCTATATCGACGTAAAAAACCTCAGCTTTCGATCTAGACTATTCAAAAAAAATATAAAAAAATAGGTTTTTAAGATATGGCATGTTTTGTGTTTTTTCATTAGGAAAACGTGAAAAATTTGGGAAACTAAATTCACCATCGGAAAGCTGAGAAAAAACTACATTAATAGCATATCCAACACTACTTAGATATTGGTCACATAGAGTCAAGAACAAGCATCGGAAACGTGGTCCGCGCGCTAACTCTGGAGAGTTGACGAAAAACGCCCCATATATGTGGGCAATTCACTGTGGGATCGAACATGAAAAAATTTGATTTGGCTCAAATTTTTTTTTAAGTTCTAGGGCATCATACCGTATTCCCAGAATTTTTTCAAATTTTTCTGAGCTCTTCAACCCTGTGTCATGAATAGGCAAAGTTGCTGATTTTGCTGTTTTTGCATTTTCAGAGGCATTTTCAACCTTAATTCACACCCTGAAAATGACCTCTGAGGCAAAAAATGAATGGGACACTTTTGTCTGAAAATCGCCTAAATTTTATAGGAAAATTAGACAAGGTCATTGGAGCACATGAAGTACTCCACATTACCAATTGGAGCCTCTATTTTCGAACCCTGGGAGTTAGCTCGTCAAGAGCCCCACCCCATGGGTACTCAAAGTTGTCCCAACTCATACCACATACAGCCTATATAGTGAAAAAATGAGCATGGACTCTGGAAGCTCTCAAAAATTGATACATTAACTAAAATAGGGGAGAAAATAGGCTAAAATGACTATTCAAGGGGAGCCATGTACCACCAACACTTCCAAATTTCGCAAACACTTGTCTGTGGTATTATTACAATTATCCACTGTAAAAACTTACATTCTATCATGCTAATACATATCCTGAGTTATCAATATCATATTTATATAGATCAAGCATTACTAATACTTGACGCCACCTAACTTGGAATTAGCTTATGTGAATCAATCCACTTGAAAGTATGATTACTAGATGTGCAATTTGATAACGAATTCAAATATATATAGTTTGCCTGTCCTCAAATGACTTTATAAACCACTTTGTAAACGTTATACTTGCCTATACTGGAGACTTGTATGGCCCATGTATGATACAGGTTACCGACCATAGACTTTTAGAGATTCAAAGCCACTTTGGAAGCTCCAAATTCATTCCCGAACAGGCAAACTATATATATATATATATATATATATATATATGAATTCGTTATCAAATTGCGCATCTAGTGATTATTCTTTCAGGTGGATTGATTCACGTTAGCTAATTCCATGAGTGAATTACTTAAAATTGTAGTTTGAGCCCACCCGGCAATAGCTGCTTGGACCTTAGCTATGCAGTTTATGAAATATGAGTGAATTTCATGAGTCCAATATTCATGAATATTGCCCATCTTTATTGAGTCAAATCAAATTTTCTCATATTCGATCCCACAGAGAATTGCCCATATGTATTTACTTTTCTGTTGATTAATGTAATTATTATTTACTAGCGTCCCCCGTCGCGGCTTCGCCCGCGAATATGTGTATTGAGTTCGAAATGTCATTCTCATTTATTGTTAAAAAACTCGTATGATATGTATTTATTTGTAAACTTTGTATAATTTGATACTTTGTAATCCTTGGAGTTATAATTTTCATGTATCTGAGGATTTGAAATTTATAAGACTTCTGGATAAACGACGTTCTTAGTTCTTGAATTTTGAGGAATGAATATAAATTGGTTACGTGCATCCCCTGTCCGTGAAAGAGCAACAGTCAATGGGCAAAACTATCCCTACGTACTGAAAGGTCTGTCCTTGAGATTTGTTGACCGTCAAGGCGAAAGAAAGTTTCACAGGAAATTGTAATCGTTTCGTTTGGATTGAAATTGTAAGTCTGATGGAATCATAGGTATGCGAGATATAAATACTGTTTCAGGTATTTATACCAGCTGCAGGTCCTGTAAGAATAGTTGCTTCGATTACATTTTCCTGCATAACTTTAATTTGCAACCTTGTGCCATGACTTAAATTGGGAGGATTTAGATTGTGTAGTAGCATTATTAGAGAACCAATTTTCAATTTTAAGTCATGATGTGGAAAGCCTGAAGGATCAAGAGAGTTCAGAAATCCTTGAGGGTAGTGTACAACTTCATCAATGTTAATCAGTGTATCGATAGAATGATAATGTCGTATTTCTCCATCTCCCTTTCCCAAATTGATATTATTAATATTATGAGCGGTAGCATTTCGAGACGTTATGATTGCCCTTTCGCATAACGAATTGAAAGGTTTGTCAGAAAGACTTTCAATTTCTGGATAGACTTTAGAAATCAGGTCCATGAGTGTATTAACAGTCGTTCCTACTCTTGTATCAATATTTATGTAATCATTTTCATTTAATACTCTCCCATCTCTAATTTTTAGAAGTTCTAAAGGAAATTGCAAATCCCCACCTCCAATATGAGCTCTCATATTGGTTCGTAAATGTAATTTTTCTATCAAATTCCAAATTGAAGACGACTTCAAACATGCTTTCACAATGTCAGCGCGAGTTCCTTTTTGAATCACAGGCAAAGTTTGCCGAAAATCTCCAGAGAAAACGAAACTTATTCCACCCATAAGTTTGTTATTAGACTTTAAATCTCGTAACGTGCGATCCAGAGCTTCAATATGCGAACGGTGACTCATAGTACATTCATCCCATACTATAAGAGAAGTTTTTTCCGATAATTTTGCAAAAAGGACTATTTTTTTTCATTTAACTTATTGTATCTTGGCCAATGAAAACGTTCAAAGGTAATTTGAACGTGGAATGGGCAGTTTTGCCTCCAGCAAGAAGAGTTGCTGCGAGAACCTGAAGATGCAACAGCTTGAACTAAAGCACCCAAAATACGAATTTGAGCTAATATTAAGTTAGGTCTTCAGTTAGCCACTTTAGGTATATTAGATTCCAAACAATCACGTAATCCCATAATGTTATGTGGATTCTTTAAAGCATTATCGAAATCACAAACATTTCGTGGACCACGAATTGGCGTAGGTAGACCGAAATCAATCAATTTGCACAATCCAGGAGCTTCATCTTTATTCATAGATGCAACTACAATATCTTTTATATTAGCGTAATTTTCTGATGGATCATATTCAAAAGCAGATCTTCCACGTACTATGAACGGGGCTCCAATTATTCGATCCTGACGAACGGCTTGAGTTCGTCTGGTTCTAATCGTCTACCGCCCAATGTTACTTCTGGGTCTAGGCATTGTCACCAAAATCATTTGGCATCAGGAGACTGGGATTCAAAAGATCCCAGAAAGAGGCTGAGCTCATTTTCAAGCTCTCCTATAAAGCTGATAGAACGCTGACTCTCTTGTGAGAGAGCGCCGCGCTATACGTGATACACGTGCGACTCAACGCCTCGCCATCTACTGGCGCGCCATGGTACTTGGTCAGTTACCCCCACCACAGAAAAATGCATTGTCTATTTCTCAGTTTCTATTCAAAATTTTGAAACGCCACATAGCCATAAACATGCCTGGAGTGGTCAAGAATCAAGCATCAAAATTTTATGAAAATCGGTTCAGTAGTTTTTGAGATTAGCGGCCACAAAAAAACAGGCTGTCCTTTTATATAATAGTATAGATAAATTCGAAAAAGCGGAACAGTATGCACACTAGAATATTTATCTTGATAAATTGAGACGGAAAGAATATTGATCAAAGCTTTTTAAAAAATCAAAATCGTTTATGATTTTTGTCTAAAATCGCGACAGTGTGCATAAGTTTACAACTCGGTTTATCTAATCCGTTTAAGTAATGCTTTTGTGTGCGAGCGAATTTGACGCAAAATCGCGAAGAAGAATCATATCGATAAAATCCATGAAAAATCATGTTGTTCGTGATTTTCGACCGATAAAAATCATTCACATCGCAAAAATCGTGACAGTATGCAAAAGTATAATTAATTGGGACGTGCACTCTGTTGAGATATTGTATTTTGACTTATTATTTCATTTGAAAAGTCGCGAACAAGATGACGCGCCAAGCAGTGTGGAATCCGTCGGTGCACTGTTTGCCAAATTTCATTGTGGATTGATCGATGATTGTGAAAAAGCGAAACAGTGCATAAGACTACAGGTATCAACGATGTGCACACTGTTTGATGAATATGTAAATAATCATTACCATCCAGAAGATTTGTAGAACAAGTCGCACAATTCGATACGACCATTCCCTATATAAGTGGAGCAATTCAGAGCTCCGCATGCATTATTGCGCCGGCCGCTGAAGCGAACACATCGCGTTGTGACATGCACGAGCCTCGCTCACTATGTCTAACGGTTACTTTCGGGTCGTGCGACATGTTCAATCTTTGAACATGTATAATAAGCATCAAATAAATAGATTATTTTTGTTACCATTATTCATGTTTTTTCAATTATTTTTAATGAAAAATCAATACAAAAATTTATTTTCATTTTAAATTGGTAAAGCTAATGGAGTTTAGCAGCGATCAAGGTCTTATCTGCATGGTGTCGGATAAGAGTGCGATCGTGGCTCACTCGCACAGATTGAACGTAACAGAATAATAACAGCAAATTCTCCACTTACAGTTATTCGCCATTCACAATGAAATTCCTGTCCCTGTACAGCTGACCTAAAATACAAATTAACAACAAAGAATCAAATTTTTGAAGGACATACATATTCAAAAACAGGTAGAAAGAGTACTTAATGAATTTGTTTGTCTCTCCGTCACATTGAAAATTCAACAGCTGCACATGATGAAGCTGCCCATTTATTCCTACTCTGAAGATCACTGATGAAATTGACACAAAAAGAACATCACTTTCGATTACTCGAACTCTGAGTAAGTGACCGTGATACAGTGTACCACGTTCAACTGATGATGATTGAGTTAATTAAAGACGCCCATAGTAACCTCAGTATCTTTTTTATCGACTTTCATGGCCATATGAATACGCAAGTGATTACGCAACCTTTAACAACTTCTGCTAATAACCAGGGTGTATATTGTTGGAGTTGGCTGGGAATCGGGTAGGCAGGTGCACACAATTACACACACACGCACACACACTTTTACACACTAATATATATTCATTGGCTCTGATATGTTAAGAGGCGTCTGGGGGTATTGAGGCTCTGAACTATAATGACTATAATTAAGTATCTGCAAATCTGAAGTGCTAGGGCTCGAACGTGGTTTGATTCACGGCGGCTGTAGCGAGAGTGAGCGAGGTCGGCAAGTCTCGCTTGAGGCTTGACTGCTCAATGGTTCAACACCCCCTCCCTTCGTGGCACTCTGAACTACTGATACTTTCATTTACCCTCTTCGTTTGACAAATCTGAAACGAGAACAAAATATGCCGAGAATCACGTCGTACTAGCGTAATTCAATATCTTGTCTCTGAGATGTTTATGACTGTCTAATGGTAGAAGTTTGGTCATTATGTCTGCTTCGTTCTCTGAAGTAGATACCCATCTGACTTGAACTTTTCCCTCCATTACACATGACTTGATGTAATCCCCATGTGTATCTGCCATATGACTTTTGGTGCCATTTCTTTCTCTTTCTTCTAATTGTCTCTGAATAGTCACCAGATCATCGTCGAAGTTTTTCAATTTATGATTACCATCTATCTGAAAGCATTTTACAGCTGATGCACTATCACATCAGATAGTGACTGGGTACATAGTTTTTCCAATTATACTTCTGATTGCTCCAAATAGTTTTATTGTGTATCCTCCCGTGGATGAGGAGTCACTCCAATCTCTGAAGCTTGCATCGGTTATTCCGGCTAGCTCATCATTATTTGCTCTGAAGTTTAATCCTAGTTCTGAAGTTCCTCTGAGATATCTGAAGATTCGTTTTACGTCTTTCCAATCGTCCTCTGAAGGGCTTAATTGTCTTCTGGAGAGAATATTTACAGCGAAGGCTATATCAGGTCTGGTGGCTCCTGCCAGATACAGCAGACTGCTAATAGCTTCTCTATATGGAGCTTTGGTTCTCTGAGATTGGTCATCTTATTTCGTAGATTCCTCTGGATTCTTGATTTCCCTATTTTGGACTTGTCTGGTAACCATCGGTATCTTCTGAGGTATGCTTTTATTCATCTTCAACCGATTCACACAATTTTCAATGTACTCTGATTGTGTTGGACTTAACAGTTTTTGGTCTCTGTTTCTGGTTACTTTCATACCTAGGAACTGTTTAGGTACACCTAAATCTTTCATCTGAAATACTGTACTGAGTTTCGTCTTTATTTCACTTATTTTCTTTGAGTAATTTCCAGCTAGTATGATGTCATCTACGTACAGGACCAATAATACCAGTTTGTTTAATTTTCTCCATGTGAACAAACATGGTTCATTGATGTCCTTTTCTAGTCCTAGCTGTTGGGCTTCATCTGAAAAACATTTGTTCCATCTTTTCGGACTCATTCTTAGCCCGTATAGTGATTTTGAAACTTTGCAAACTTTTGTTTTTCTGAAATTTGAGTCACATGTTATCCCTTCAGGAATCTCCATGTGAATAGCCTCTTCCAGTGTGCCATTTAGAAAAGCTATTTTCACATCCATCTGATATACATCTAAGTCATATTTATTCATAATTGGAAAAGCTGTTCGTACTATTGCAAGTCGAGAAACAGGAGCGTATGTTTCTTTTATCTCATATTCTCTTCTATCTTTAAATCTTCTGACGACTATTCTGCCTTTGAGCGTTGTATTGCCGTCTGGATTGATTTTTCTTTTGAACACCCATTTGGAGTCAATGGTGTGTATTTTCTTGCCCTGTTCATCGAGAGATGGTCTATCTACTATCTCCCAGACTTTATTCTCTTCCAAGGAGTTTAGTTCTTCTCGAACTGCTTCTGACCATCTGATTTTATCTTCTGATCCCATGGCTTCTTTGTAGTTGATTGGGTCAAGGTTTATTCTTGCTATGAAAGCATGTCTCAGTTTGTCTTCTGAGTGGTTATCATTTGTTTTCTCTGGATTATCTTGTGTTACTTGATAGGTTGTGTCTTGAATTTTATTCTCTGAGCTTGCTAATCTTAAGTGACTCCACGTCGGTCGATTTGTTTTAGTCTTTCGCTCTGGAAGTATTGTTACTTTCGTTGTTCCTTCTGACTTTTGTGTTTGTTCTGATTTTCGCTTCTTTGGTCTTCCAGTTTTTGGTTTATTCAGAACTGTTTCCGTCTGAGGATCTTCGTCTGAGTCTTTTTTCTGTTCGTCTGACTGTGTATTTTCAATTTCAAGGTTTTTCCTCCAGTTTTCATCTGATAATTTCTCTGAATAGTCTGAGTTGTTTATTTCTTTGATTTGACATAGGTCGGGTTTGTATACATCTTTGTATACAATTTTTTTTATTGAATCTGACATGTCTAGAGGTTATAAATTTTCTCGTTCCTGGGTGGAAAAAGACATATCCTGTTTGTGAATATCCAACCATTATTGCTCTGACTGCTTTCTCTGAGAATTTGAATTTTGGGGAAGGTATCTTTACATACGCCAAACATCCAAAACGTCTGATCTTGTCGATGTGTGGATTCAACCTAGGGTTCAATTTGTTTGATGGTATCTCTGATTCTATGCCTGCGTGTGGTGTTCTATTGTAAATATGTGTTGAAACTTCTGATGCAAGTATCCACATACTCTAGGGTAAACCTGAATCATACTCTGATTTTCCACTGAATTGTTTTATTGAATCTCTCTGAAATCCCGTTATGTTCTGGCGTATATAAAGATGCAAGTTCTCCTTCTATATTTTTCTTTTTCATGATCTCTGAAAATTTCCCACCAGTGAATTCCGTTCCGTTGTCCATTCTGAAAAAAAAACCTTTCCGTCTGAGCCTATTAGGTTTCTGGTGATCATTAAGAATTTCTCAAGGCAGTCTCCTGCTTGACTTTTATTTTGGGTCGAGTATGTTCTGGCATATCGTGTGTAGTCGTCTACAAATACCACAATATATTCGTTTTCACCGGGGAACGATCCTGGTTTGATGAGTCCCATAGTGTCAACATGTATGCGTTCTAGAGGTCTGGTTGTTTTTGTCCTCTTTTCAGAGAAGGGTAACTTTTCCATTGTTGCTAGAATGCATGTTTCACAGCCTGATATGGGTATATCAAATTTTACTTTTGATAATCTTACTTCTGATCTCTGAATTTTTCTGAGTTTATTTAACGAGGCATGTCCTAGCTTAATGTGCCAGAGCATTCCTTCATCCCATTTCTTGGTTTGCTTTTCTTGAACATCTTAATTTTTTCTGTTCAAGAACTCTGATGATTCTTCTGATTGTAGATCGTCTAAGTCAAGTATTTTCCTATTCAGGATGTTTTTATCTACATCAAAGTCTGATATTTCTCCTGAATCGACATTTTTACTTCTGATTTCATGTCTTTTCTCCCTCCCAATCCCAGACACATATTCTTGAGAATTGGTTACATCATTTTTTTCATTTTGTACATTATCCAAGTTATTTACGTCCGTCTGAGATTGTTGTATGAAATCGTCTAGGGACACTAGTTTTGCCATAAAAAAGTATTTGTCGTAGTTCATATCTTGGTCGCTCTGATTCTTGCTGCTGTTTACGTCTAGTGTAATGATCCAATTGGGTCTGTCATATTTTCCGGTAAGATATTGTATCCCTGAACCTTTATCAAGAATTTTCAAGTTGTCATCGTCTAAATAAATTCCCAGACCTGCGTCTGCGAATCTTCTGAGTGAAACTAGGTTATGTGAAACATTTTCCGCAGCAATGACATTAGTTAGTTTTACTGTCTTGTTTTCCTCTGAATTTGATTTCAAAATTATGTCCCCTTTTCCTGCCCCTCACATTTTGTGAAGTTTTTCAATAAAAAGGCTTCATTTATATTATGTTCTGTCGCACCAGAATCTGCGATAAAATTAATCTCTGAGGTGATTTTGTGTGGATTAGTGTATTTTGGTTTACCTGCCAACATTGCCTTGGTCTTGTTCTGATTGCCTTGGTTTCTACCCGGTGTGTTAGCTTGAACAGTCTTTTTTGTTACTTTACTCCCTCTGAAATCTCCTCTGGAATTACCTCTGAATTTGTTATCAAATCTACCTCTTCCTCTACCATTATCGGTCCTGGTATCTCTGAAATTGTTACTGTTATCGTTTTTCACATACCCGTCTTTTGGATTGTCTTTGTTAGGGCAATCGTCGCCTTTGTGACTTATGATCTCTTGGCAGTAGAAACAGTACCACGAACCGTAACTGGCTAGCGGACAATCAGCTGCCCTGTGATCAAATTTGTTGCAGCGGAAGCACTTTGTCCGCTCGCCCTGTTGCTACTGTCTCCCTTTAGCTGCCATGTTGGCTCGTACTTCTGATGCCGGTCTCTCTGATTTCTTCTATGCCTGAATACGTAATGATGAGTTTTTCATTTCGTCTAAAGTCATCTCTGATTTGTCTGTTCGTGATTTTAGTAAGCACAGTGTCCTTATTTCTGGGCATGCGTCTGTAATTGCATGATAGAATGCAGATCTCTTTTCTTCCTCCGTTAGAGGTATGTTTGAATCGCAATTTTCATACTCTCTGGTTATTGCGTCAAACCTGGTAAGAAATTCGTTAGCATTTTCCTTTGGTTTCATTATTATTTTGTATAAATTTGCTCTGACGGTGTTTGAGTTGAGATTTGCCTCTGCCTGTCTGAACTCTTTTATTCTGAATAGGATGTCTTTGGGATCTTCAATACTTAGTATTTTTCTATGATAATGCTCATCAACATGGTTGACAATTATGTCTCTGACTAAAGTCGACCTTTGTTCTTTCTCTTCTGAACTATAGTTTTTCTCTGAAGTTGATTTTACGTCTATTACATCTAATAAGTTATTTATTTTCAACTCTGATTTCAAATAATCATACCAAACATTGAACGATCCCTTTTGTTTCAAAATGTAGTTCCTTTTAAGATTTATTTTTGGTCCAGTCTTGTCATCGATAGAACGTCGGAGTTCTTGGAACAATTGATTCAAACTGTCTAACGTAGTAGTGTCAGTACTGATGGGTATTGTCTCGTCTGAAACGGTAGAGTTTAAAGTAGTTTGGTTAACCACTGAACGTCTGGAACTTTGCTTAGCAAACTCCTTCATGGCATTTTTTGACCATTTGGCAGTCTCCACCAAGTCCTTAGTGGCTCCTACCATGTTTTTAGAAGCTTCCGCCATCTCTTTGGTGAATGCCTCTTGATTCTTCAGGACCTTTTCCCATCTGTCCATCATTTCCTCTGAAATGGACAGTTTGGCTTTATCTATGTACGTATGTTACGGTTTGTACGCCGTCAGCCAAGGTTATCCTTTTCACGACCTTGGGTGGGGTTATGGTTGGAGTGAAGCTTTGATTTCTGTTCTCGTTTAGAGATATGTTTATAAACAATTATTCTGAATAATTTTGAGGTTTTTCAAATAAAATCGCTCAACATCTACAAAAATGTAAAAGCTTTTTCATCTGATAAATTGTTCATAATTCTACAATATTGTGTAAAATAAAACTACATATAATTTACCATCTGAGTGTAATGTATTGTCTACTGGGTTTATTTTTCCTTCTAAAGAATCGTCCGCGTAGGAATTATTCTGACTCATCTATTTACAAACAACAGAGAAAAAAAAATTATCTTCGTATGTTCTGTATTTAATTTAAAGTGTATGTCTCTTGACTAGTCCGGTCGTACCACGATTCGGATTTGACGAGGAAGAGACTAGCCGTCAGTGCTGCACGCCTCAACACGACATACGTGCTTCCTCCCAACGTGAAATAATGCACCGCTATTATCCCAATAATGTGCGAGGGGCGATCGCACACGCGTACCGCGACCGAAGAACGCACAGAAAAGTCGGCCGCGTATTTCGTGAGAAATAATAATTAATGCTCGTAAAGCAAAGAAAAAAACACTACACTCTACCACAGTTTCGTGTATAGATCCTTGATCTATTTTAGAAAATTCGTAACTACATCACGCTCTAAAAAGAAAGTAGTTTTTATTCTGTCTGAATTCTCCTGAAAAGCTTCACTCTAATCCGTATTATTTTGTCGGGCGTTGTACTCCCATATATGGGCATGTAAACATTGCGCGCTCGGACGGGCGCTCGCGCTCGAACGCGGGCTCGCGCTTGCCGCGCGCCCACTCCTCTTTCCGAGAATTGGCGCGCCGTCTGACTTGAAAAAAAACTTCTGAACTTTGTCTCGCCACGACCAATTTGTCTATTTTATGTTTCCCCGCACACCGTGATTTTTACGCTTTGTGTGGGGGAAATTGCGGAAATGTGTACGGAACTCGGTATCAAATGTGTGTAAATTGTCGATCTTTGAGGGCCAATCCAGAGTGAAGTGGAAAAAGTAAAATTCACAAAATCCACCACATATTTATTTTATGCGACGTTTCGCCAGTTAGGTTCACTGGCCTCATCAGGTAGTTTTGAATGAAATTATAATATTACGTTCGACAGTGGAAGCGGCTGCTTCCACTGTCATTGTCAAACTATTCTCGGAACTCGGTATTGGTCACCCGGTTCGCGTTTACGCTCACTCTCTCTGAATGTTCTATTTTGCTCGGCGCGTACACTCTGATACATAACTCTGAACCAGTACTCACTCTAGCTGATTAAGGTAAGAAACCTGCAGCAAACCAAAAAGCAAACGACCTCGGCAAATGTCACCTCCCGCGTGCTGGCCCGAAACCTGTTGGAGTTGGCTGGAAATTGTGTGGGCAGGTGCACACAATTACACACACACACACACACTTTTACACACTAATATATATTTATTGGTTCTGATATGTTAAGAGGCGTCTGAACTGGTATTGAGGCTCTGATAACTATAATTAAGTATCTACAAATCTGAAGTGCCAGGGCTCGAACGTGGTTTGATTCACGGTGGCTGTAGCGAGAGTGAGCGCCGTCGGCAAATCTTGCTTGAGGTTTGACTGCTCTGTCGCCGGGGGCGCCACATGCTGGAGTGCCTCGGAGCTTGATGGTTTAACATATATGATGCTGCTGAGTCACACAAACAGTCACACTACTGTGCACAGCCCCTCAACGTGACGAGGGGCTGTGCAAAGTGACAAATGATCCTAAGATCAACTGGGTTCCATCCTAGAGTCTTATTCAATATCTCGGCTTTGAAACTCCAGCACTGGCCAAATATCTAACTATACAAGTGCTCACTGCCACGTTACATTCAAGAATGCCTGCCTTTGGTGAAAGATATAGCTCACTGGAGTGTTGTTGTAGTGATGGTAGAGGTGATACCTTAGAAAAAAAAGTTGTAGTGGTGGTCGACGCGATTAGGCCGAATTCGTTTGGAGGAGCAATTCACCAGGGCCGGGTAAAATTCTGGTTAATACCGGGCTTGGTGTTAACCAGAGCATGATTCTTCCTTATGGCAGAGACATGAAGTAAGTGATCTCAAACAACTTTGTATGTGAAGCTAAGAGAAGAGGTATTACAACATATTCTATATATTAAATTTGTTGTATTAGATCAGGACGCTATGAGTTGGAACAGTAGTCACTGTGGGGACCCTGAAATGGAGCCTCCTCAAATACACAGAGAAGATCGAAGTCATTTTCACAGCAAGTCAGTGCGCTTCTGCCGTTGGTCTTACAGCTCATGTTCTCCAGTGAAAAATTGAGAGAGGACTCGAGAGTGAACTCTGGAAGCTGGTGCTTTACTATTGACTGACAACGGAATTTGTCTTGTTGATGAATTTTGGTAAAGTCTGCATAACTATTCAGAATATATGAATATTGATACGTAAAGAAATTTATTTCAATTTCCTGTAATTGTAAAATGTTCAAAATCAATTTGAAGTTTTAGAAGAGATGGAACAACCAAGTAGTTTACTTTTTGAAGCTGGTATTGTTACGTCACTCGATGTAAGATGTACAGTAATTGCAAGTAAGAACATACGATGCTAGTGTAACCTCTCAAAATGTAAGTTCTGAATTGAATATTCATCCATGACAATAACTGTTATAAGATTTTTCAAATCGTAGGTCGATCTTTTGAAGCCAATTATATCCAATTTGATTGTAAGCATTGTAAAAGATGAAATAGTCCCTATGCAAGACAAGCACTTGCTTAACTTCGTTGTGAATCCTTATATTAAGGGTGGATATACAGTTAGAACGAGAAAAAAAACTCATTTTTGAAAATCGTTTTTCAAGGGTAGTTTTTAATCAAATCTATCGAAAATTTTTGACAGTTATAAGTTGATCCATGTAGTATACAAAAATATTTTTTTTTAATTTTTTCTAACAAAATGGCGGCCGTTAGATAGCGTTGAAAAAGTACCTCTATTTTGCTTGTGCCGGCTCTCCTTGTCGCAATTTTGATCGGAAATAAAAAAATCAAAAAAATTAACATTAATTACATTCACAGTTAGTAGATGAATTATGAAAAAAAAATTAAAAAAAATATTTGCACTTTTGGCGTATCTTTTTCGAAAAACTCAATTTTTTGAAATTTTTTCCCCGCCATTTTCTCAAATTTTTCCATATTTAATAATAAAATATTACAATAATTTTTAATTGATCTGATAGGTAATACTATTATAAAGAAATCCTATAAGTTTCAGCTCAATCGGATAATTAGTTTTCGAGTTATCACCGGCATGAACTCCAAAAATGCAGTTTTGAGAAAAACGCGTTGAAAGTTTTAAATTACCGTTAAATCGTACTTACACTTCAATCAGCAATCCCTTGGAAAAAACACTTAGAGTTCGAATTTCGAAAAAAGGGTTTCAGGAGCATATTCTACGGGAAATTTACTAACTTTTTATGAAAAAAAAAATCGAATGTTTTCTTCATTCTAACTGTATATCCCCCCTTAAACATCATCCAGACAGAACAGTGCCATTACAATGAGAAAACTACGGAGAAACATCCTGAATAGTACGAAGAGAAGTTGTTTTGTGCTAGACAAACACGTATAATGAAGGTAAATGAATCACCAAAATGACGAATTATTGTCTGACCTAAATCAAGATTTCAATAAGTATTAAATTTTCAGAATAAAAATCAACTGCATTGGTTGGAAGACTACACTGTAAAAAATCATTTGTGATTTTTACCAGCTGGTTAGTGCATTATTCACTACCCTGAGAGTAGAATTACCAGACAAAATAATATTTCTATTTCCAGTACAGAGATTTTTTGAGCCTCCGTCAAAATCACTATACTCAGATTGAATTATTTGGAGACATTATACTAAGAATAGCAATTTTACTAGCGCGACTGTGTATACAATTTCACTAGTGTCTAGTGATTTTAATATCCCGACGCGTTAAATTTCCGTGATACTGTGTGACTATCACTAGCTAAATTGGTGATAACGCAACGGACAATGGTGCCGACAGAAGCAAACGTCGAGTAGCGTTCAATTCGGGTATGTATTGATATTTCATTACCTAACAACATTTTAATCTGTAACTGCTTCTCTGGAGGCACTTACAAATTAAATGTTACATCTCCTGCATTCATTAATTTGAAAATAAGAGTACGGTGGATGAGTCAGACGCAAGTTGCAACTACGATAAAAGAGTGAGGTTAGGTACAAAGGAACAAATATGTGAGATATTTAATAAACATCTGAAAAAGTTTTTCATATTGACCTAAATTTTCTTTCTCAGTTTAATGATTTTTGAGCATGGGATTATCAACCTGTCAAACCTGTCATCGGATTATCAGCCTTATCCCAGCTAGAGGCAAAATTGAAACTCAATCAATATTAATATTGTAGTGTACACCCTCCATAATTCCAAAATTGTTTTAAATGATCGATCTTTGAGGGCCAACCCGGAGTGAAGTGGAAAAGGATGAATCACAAATTCCAGCACATATTTTGTTGAAGCGACGTTTTGCCAGTATGACTCACTGCCTCATCAGGGTAAGAATTTTAATACAGAAAAAACACATAACAAATGTTACAATCAGTATACAAAACAATTAATGAATTGATGATAAAAGTATTCTTTCTCATCGGTTTGTAAATAAATTTAAAATATAAAATTCAGCTGTGGAAGCAGCTAATTAGTTTTGACATTTATTATACTCCGGTAACCTATATCTTACACTAATCATTACTTCGGCCTGTACACAATAAGTGGCAACAGATGACGCTTGAGCATTGTCAGCCTCTCCGCGTAAATGTACGGTCGGGACGGTAACATTACGCGATATGTTCGGATTGATATGGACAGATATTTTTCACACTTAGATTACGACCGTTGTCACAGTTATTCACGGATATAGCTTATGACTGCTACCAGAACAACAGCCATAGTTTGATAATGTGGAAAGAGTTCTGTGAAACAGCAAGGACGTGGTACGGTGGGGTTTAGTGGTTCCAGCAAATGCTAGTGTTCGAAGCGCAGAACCGGACACAAGCGCCAGCTAGACTTGCTACACATAAACTTTCCTCCCAGTATACAGAAACTGGTCTGTCACCATGACTTTGAAACGGTAGAAGGATTGCTTTTGCGTCCCGTAAAAACAGGAGTGGTGCTAAAATCCGTCGTGTACCTTGCGGCAGGGACTAGCCTGCAAGGGCAACAAGGGCAGAAAGAACGTAAACGGCACTACACAGCTTTCCACGTTCGGCGCAATGCCAGTTGACAAAACGCACGCCTTGTTGAAACAACTCTTGGCCGAGATAGAAGAGATGCGAGCGGCTCCGGTAAACCATCCTGCCAACTAATCAGCGGGAGGTAGGGGTAAATTCCAACCCGAGGGCGGAAATAATTAACCTCCTCGGCAACTGAAGCGAGTATTTCCAACAGTGAATCAACCAAAGCCAGGGCCCGCGAATGATAGGCTATTTGCGTGCTACGGGTGTGATGCTCTGAACGTAATCAAAAGAAACTGCCTAGCGTGACAAGTGAATACGACTGACGCGGATGCAAACACTAGTCCGGGAAACGAAAGGAAGAATGGGTTAACGAGGCTATGCCCGTCCTGTCGTCCATGAAGGTCTCAAGAGTATGCGGCGGAAGCCAACCAGAACAAGACAAATTGAGTGACAGTGAGTCTGACGCCTCGGGCGAATCGTCAAAACCAGAGCCTAACGACGACTCGACGAGACCCAAAGGCAGAGAAAGACCCTGTGGGACGCAGATCAATGTGACAAATTCCTAACTGAGAGGATTGTGCGACACAGCGGGCTCTAGGACAACCATGAACCAATTGGGTCTACAGCTAGCGAGCGCGCGTAGGAGAAAATAATTGGTTATGCAGACCTCCCATTCATAGTCGCAGGCATGACGAAGAACATTTACGTTGATATTATGCCCGACTGCTAGACGAACTGCATCCTAGGTGTGAATTGTATTGATGCCTCCAACGCTAGTGCATGAGCCAGAAGAAATATCGAACTGAATTCACAGAATTGAGCGAAGGCATCAACTCACTGTCGGCAATGGGAATCGCTGACTTATCGGAAAGTGAAAGACTGCAAGTTGACTTAACGCTCAACAAACTACTCGCAAGTCCAAACAAAATACTCGGAACGGCAAGTCTGATCGAGCACGGTATTCACATCAAGTTAACCCGGCCGATAAAATAGCGATACTATCCCGTATCCAAAAGAATTGAAAAAGAAGTGCACCGACAGATTGTGGACATGTTCGAGGCTGGCGTAATCGAATCATCGACCATAAGATAATCGATGATTGTGTTTTCAATTTTCAGCTTGCTTCGCTGGCCTCATCAGGCTATTTATTGTCACGAAACAAAACAACAGTAGACATTACAAACACTATTTTACATATGTTTCTCCAAGAGCAAACAATTTGTCTCAACAGCGTAAAAATTAATTAATCCTTTCTTGAAAATTAGGGAGTGGAAGGAACTGACTTTCACTGCCATCGACAAATTTATATCTGCAAGCAAAAGTTAACCAACGTGATCTTATATAGAGTCGCAGGTGCTGGGAAGTTTGTTGTGGAAAAGGTTATTGACCTTCCTGTACGTGTGGCTGAGGGACTGTATGTCTTTTTTTCTATTAAATGTGCGTTCTATTAAGTGTTCTATTAAGTGTTTATATTGCAAATATGAAGCATTTCGGAAACAAGTCTCTTATTGTAATTCTTCTCTCTATCCAAAATTTTAACATTATTCCAATCAAAACTATGAGTACTGTTTCTCGTCAATATGACGTGGTACTGGCGATAGGTCGTTATTGCAATTTTGATGTTCAGGAATTCTTTCTTTCAATTTTCGTTTTGTTTCGCCGATGTAAAATGCAGAACAATCTTTACACTCAATCTTTTACACTACGCCGGTCTCCTCCCATTTTCCAGTTTTGTCTTTGCCAAGTCTTATTACACATGAGAGTTTGTTATTGACTAGGGACACAGTACGAATACCGAATTTTTTCATCGAACCAGTTACTTTGTTAAAGAATTTTTTGTTGTAGGGAATGGATAATGTACACAACAGTTGTGTATCATTACTATTGCAATTTTTGTTGAAAAATTTACTGAATGTAGTCTATCGTTCATGTTGGAATATATGAATTTTGAGGGGTGATTATTTTCTAATAATATATTTTTAATTTTTTATATGTTTTCAGTCTGGAAACATTCATCGGAAAGTCGTACGGATCTATCTACTAAGTTTGAAATAATGTTACGTTTCTTCGAATCAAGATGTACATGTAGGCTTCTGATACCAATTCATGATCAAATGATTTTTACTTTTGATAATCGATAAGTTTGAAAAATTTATTGAGTTATCATTCTCAAGTTCGTGTGTAAAATTCAAATTTTTGTTATATTCATCAAAAACTTCTAATACTGTTTCAACCTGATCTTCTTCAACACACATGATGGTATCATCTACATATCTTTTGTAAAATAAAGGTTCACAAATGTAATCAACTTTCAATTTCTTAATGCATTCTAATTCTAAGTCCTCCATAACTAGATCCGCAAAAAATGATGAAACCGGTGATCCCATTGGTGTGTCAAAAATTTGTTTATATATTATTTTATTGGAAGTGAGAAAAGTATTTCCGAAAAGGAATTTTGTGATATCGACTGTTTCATCTAAAGGAATTTTACTTTTTCTATGTATCTGTGTGTGTCTTTTATCCAAAATCTTTAATACTAAGTCGCACGGTATGTTAGTAAACAAGGAGCCAACATCCAGTGTGAGCAAAATAAAGCCAGGCGGAACTATTGTCTCTGCGATTGTCTCTTTGAATTCAAAACTATTGTTGACACGTGAAATCGGTGGTTTGATACATTTTTTCAATTCTGTATGTATAGTTTTTGCCAAAAAATGAGTGGGGCTATTTACTAAAGAGATGATTGGTCTCAATGGGTTACCAGCTTTGTGAATTTTTGGCAGACCATATGCCTTCGATAGTGTGGTATCAGTTGTCTGTATGTATGTACGTATGTACGTACGTATGTACGTACGTGCACTTTTTTGTCGTACGATAACTCTCGAAGGAATTGTCCGATCGTCCTGAAACTTTGCACACAGGTTAGTCGCCACAAAATCTTGGTCGAGTTCAATTTTCAGCCAATTCCGTTGTTTATTTCTCTAGCAACCGTTGCTAACGTGTTTTTGATAAAAGCTCCAAAAATCATCATCAATGCACGATGGGTCTCCAATTCTTGCGACGATCGATGAGAATCGATAAGACATTCATTTTGGAACAACCATTGTTTATTCTCCTAGCAACCGTTGCTATGGAGATACAAAATTCAACTTCAGACTGACTTTTTTTTGTCGTACGATAATTTTCGAAGGAATAGTCCGATCGTCCTGAAATTTTGGACACAGGACGGTCTCCGGCAGATGTGAACCGAGTTCGGTGTTCAGCAATATCCGTTGTTTATTTCCATGGCAACCGTTGCTAGCGTGTTTTCGATAAGTTCCCATATAATTCATGATAAATGATCATTTGGGTTTGTATATTTATGGGATTCTATAACAATCAAAGAGACCTTTCCCGTATAAACCATTGTTGATGTCTCTAGCAACCGGTGTTTATATCCCTTGCAAACGTAACTAGGGAATGGGAAAAGTCAGTTGGAGGTCCATTTTTGGAACTGTAGATGACTAAGAAGTAAGAACATCGAAGCTCAGACATTTACCATAGCAGCTGTTTTTTACGTCCTTAGCAACCGTTACTATGGAGTGGGAAAAGTCAGTTTGAAGTCCATTTTTGGAACTGTTGATGACTAAGAAGTAAGAACATCGAAGCTCCGACATTTACCATAGCAACCATTGTTTACGTCCTTAGCAACCGTTAATATGGAGTGGGAAAAGTCAGTTAGAGGTCCATTTTCGGAACTGTTGACGACTAAGAAGTAAGAACACCGAAGCTCGGATAATTACCATAGCAACCGTTACTGTGGAGTGGAGGAAATGAGTTAGAGGTTCATTTTGCTTTCTCAAAGAGTGGTGATTAATGCAAGTTGAGGTTCAATTGCAATACTTTGAGAAAGCATACTGCTGAGGCACTTGGCAGCGGATTTTTCTTTCATTCACCAGCGTGTTGATAACCGAATCTTTGATGCTATTCTTGACATTGAGACTAACATCGACTTTTGACAAGGAATATATAACGTTCAACGAAGATCAGGTCGAAACAGTATTAAAAGTTTTCAATGAATATAACGAAAATTTGAATTTCACACACGAACTTGAGAATAATAACTCAATCAATTTCTTAGACTTATTGATTATCAAAAGTGAAAATCGTTTGATCACGACTTAGTATCAGGAGCAGACATGTACGGGCAGAATATTGAATTATGATTCGAACCACAGAACCCAGCAAAAACGTAACATTATTTCAAACTTAGTAGATAGATCCGTACGACTTTCCGATGAATGTTTCCACACTCGAAACATACAGAAAATTAGAAACATGTTATTAGAAAATGATTAAAATTCATAGATTCCAACATAAACAATAGACTACGTTCAATGAATTTTTCAACAAAAAATGCAATAGCAATGATACACAACCGTTGTGTACATTAGCAATTCCCTACCACAAAAGATTCTTTTGTGGTGAACAATAACAAAGTTACTGGTTCGATGAAAAAATTCGGTATTCGTACTGTGCCTCTTGTCGGTAACAAACTCTCATGTGTAATTGGACTTGACAAAGACAAAACTGAAAAATCGAAAGAGACTGGCGTAGTGTATAAGTTTGATTGTGAAGATTGTTCTGCATTTTACATCGGCGAAACAAAACGGAAATTGGAAGAAAGAATTTCTGAACATCAAAAATGCAATAACGACCTATCGCCAGTACCAGGTCATATTGACGAGAAACAGTTCCCATAGTTTTGTTTGGAATAATGTTAAAATGTTGGATAGAGGAAAGAATTACAATAAGAGACTTGTTTCCAAGATGCTTCATATTCACATGTATAAACATACACTTTATAGAAAAGAAAACACACATTCACTCAGCCGCACGTACAGGAAGGTCAATAACCTTCTCCACAACAAACGTCCCAGCACCTGTGACTTTATATAAGATCACGTTGTTTACTTTTGCTCGCAGATATAAATTTGACGGTGGCAGTGAAAGTCAGTTCCTTCCACTCCCTAATTTTTAAGAAAGAATTAATTAATTTTCTCACTGGTGAGAAAAATTGTTGCTCTTGATGAAACATATGTAAAATGGTGTTTGTAATGTCTACTGTTGTTTTGTTTCGTGACAATAAATAGCCTGATGAGGCCAGCGAACCAAGCTGGCGAAACGTCGCTGAATAAAAATATATGTATGGAGTTTAATTCAAACTCCATATCACGGAGTGGCCCTTAAAGATTGCATATCACGAATTTATTATATGATCGAGCCCGATCGTCATGGAGAAGAAGGCTAGCGGAGCATACCGCATGTGCTCATCCGCAGGGTGAATACAGTATCTACGCCCGATGCACATCCATTGCCGTACCTGTATATGGATAGCATACTGCGGAATCTGAGAAGCATAAGGTACATCTTGAACATAGATTGAACTTATTTATTTACAAATTGAACTTATCGATAGATCTAAGCCCCTAACCGCATTCACAGTCCCCGAGATGGAACTGTTCCAATTCAAGAGAATGTGGTTCGGACTATCATTTGCTGGCGCAAATACCAGTACCTGATAGATAAAACAGTCGGCCCGGATCTTGAGCCATACGCGTCCTCTTATCTGGGTGATATATCGATAGCAACGGAGACGTCCGAGTAACACATAAAGATCCTGAAAATTATCCTCAAACGGATACGGGTCGCCAATTTTACCGTCAACTGGGAGAAAAGTGTGTTCTGCCGGTCAGGAGTCAAATACCTTGGCATGCTCGTGAACAAAATGGAATCCAGTTCGATCTCAAAAAAATCGAACAAATAATGAATTATTCGGTTCCCTAGAATCTGAAACATTTGCGCAGGTTTTTGAGAATTTCATCGTGGTATCGAAAGTTCCTGAAAGATTTCGTTAGCTTGACGGAACCACTAACCAAGCTCACGAGCCTGGAACTAGACTTTCAGTGGAGTGAAGAGCGGGAGTGAGCATTTTGGGCTCTCAAGAGCCTGGTAGCCACAGTGTCGCTACTGCACCGGCAGAACTCCAAGGAGCAGTTCGTTGTACAGATGGACGCGACTGATACTGGACTAGGGGCCGTGCTAACCTAAATCTTTAACTAAGATGAAAAATGACGAATAAATTCGGGCTTGGTGGACTATCCCAAAGTGATATTGCGAGAAAAAAATTCCACGCTCCCCGGGCTGGATTTGAACCAGCAATCTCCTGATCTCCGGTCAGTTGCGTTACCAACTACGCCACCGGGAAGACGGCAGCTCTCCACATCCCTGGAGCATGAATTCATTCTCTCGCAATATCACCTATATACACGATCAAATTCGATCGCTTGAATCTGTACGATCAAGGTCCGATCGTATTGTTACAGATTCCCTTCTTACCTATTTTTCCCCCCACCCTCCCCCCGTCCCCAGCCCAACCTATTGGGCTACTACATCTTTTCACCCAAAGTAGTATTTTACAAATCATTTTTTCCTCGCAATATCACTTTGGGATAGTCCACCAAGCCCGAATTTATTCGTCGTTCGAAATATGTGGACGTTAAAAAATAATTATTAACTAAGATGGGTTTTGGAGGTCGCCAGTCGGAGGGCTACGCGATAAAAGTGATCACGCAATCTCACGGATAGGTAAGTCCGGTGGGCCCTGAAATTGCAAGGCTAGATGTATACCTTAGAGCACAGAAAGGGTTTACTGAATCACGTACCCGACGCGCTCTCACGGATGAACGAAGTTGAGGAAGGGAAGACGTCCGCCGTCTCACAAAAACCACAAACCACGGACAGCTGGTACGCCAATTTATGGCAAAAAGAGCAGTGGAGGATCAAGATCGAAAAATAGTACGAATTTCATCTGAACAACCAGCTCAATAATACAATGGGTCACAATGGGAGCCAACTCTAGGCCACCAAATCCACGAAAAAACATCCGAGAGAGTACGCGCATGGTACTACTGGCCACGCCAATACGCTGAAATGGCAGACTACGTATGCTGTGCCTAGTCTGACAACAGTGTAAAGTCGAAGAACGAAAATCGGCTGAATTAATGGGACGCCGCACTATGGGTAGAACCGGAAAATCCGGCGACTCAGCCTCATAACTTTCGAAGGAGGCTATATTTCTTGATGATTCAAAATCGAGATGAAAGCTGGACATCTATAGAATAGATTTTAAATAATCCCGACCTAGAGAGTTGATTTTTCATTCGGAATAAAGTGATCTGAAAAAGTAAAAAAATAGGTCAATTTTGAGAAATTCAAGAAATTTTCTATCCACCGGTCTGAACTTAAATATGAAAAACAGCATGCTATACCTTGGAAATTTAGTTATGAGATCCTGGAAGGATTTTTGAAAAATGTTGATAATGACTCTTGTGAATTGCAAATGATTAAATAAACTAACTCTGCAATGAATAGACACATCAACTTCGAAATTGACTGGAAATTTAGATGAATATTCAGAGATTTGAAAACCAGTACTGAGAAACGAAAATATTAATTTACTTTTTAAATAATCATAAAAAATGGTGTATAGAGAAATGGTGGGAAGAAAGACTCTTTTGTCTGTGAGTCAGGCTATAAGGGCTTGTACAATCGTATACCGTATTGGTACATTATATTCTTAGATTAAGTCAATATCGAAACGAAATGTTGTATATTGTAATCATTTTCATTATCACAAAGCATCTATATATTAAGACGCGTATTCTTGGCATTTTTAGTAATATTATTTTTGCATGAAGCGATTATTAATCATTGTGTATCATTTTGAATATCGTTCAAAACTATTGTATCTCTACTGTAGCAGAAAGCGCGATGTATAAAAGAGCGCGAATTTCGATAAGACAATATGTTTAAGCTGCGAGATGCCGTTCGGGCCCAACCGTTTCAGCTCAAGACCTCCGGATTAGCCTGCGCCGCAACTGCCTCACAGATGTTTCTTTCGCTTTGTATCGTTCCGTGATTTAGTCGGTTGTTTTGGAGTGGTGCGATATTGGTCACTGATCGCGAGGGACGAACGGCTGCCCTTTTTTTGTATATCCAAGTTTAATTACGGGACGTTTGGAAACGTCCTCGTCGGATAATCCAATGCAGCTGCGGATAGGCATGGTATCAAGCCATTACTATATTTACTTTCGGCGCGGGTGGCAAAAATGACCGCGCGCACTCATAGTCAGCGGCGCGCCACGTCCCCTGCGATGCGACGTTTTATTGCGACAATTGAGACGCGATGCGGAGATCCCTGCTACCTGCATCTCTGAAAATCGGCAACGGTTAACCTTAACGGCTACGCCTACGCTTAGGTATCAATTCACCAATCACGAATGTATAGTTCCTAATGAACGCGCCTATTGGTTTTCCACCGTTTACGTTTGAGTAAGACAACGCCTCCTGTACGGCGTGAAGTGCCGAGGGCGCCGAGGTATTCTCATCAAACAATATGCACGAGAGAGAGACTTGAATTTCAGCCTCTGAGTTGAACGGCATTCACGTTGTACTTAGAATCCAAACTGTTTCTCAACTTTGTACGCGATTTACCTGTATTCTTAGATTTATTCTTACACAATAAAGTTCAAGAATTGACGATATTCACTGAGTTCGATTATTTTGATTAATTGATCATATTTATCGATCAAACCTATACGAAAACAGTCTATACGAAGTGGAATTCGTATAAACTTACCTTGACAAAAGGTAAATTCTACAGAGCTCATCAGTAGCTCGCCATGAAAATTCCTTTTCGTCGGAGCTGCACTTCGGAACACGTGAAACGGAGTAGAGGGGCCCGCGCACTACTGAGGTCAGGCCGAAAACGAGCCAAGCAGAGGTAGGATCTTGGATTTATGCTTGACACCAACAGTGGGTAGGTCGACCTACGAGTAATGGGATCCCATTACTTCATCCCACATGTCACATGTTCCGGAGTGCAGTCTCGGTCGGGACGGAGTGTTTATGACAAGTTCTTCCTTCGATTCCTCTGTACTAGTACTGGACTCAGTAATGGTTTCCGAATCTCCGAATATTTATCTAAATTTCCAGTCAAGTTCGAAGTTGATGTGTCTATTCGTTGCAGAGTTACTTTTTTTTTGCAATTTACAAGAGAAATTATTAACATTTTTCAAAAATTCTTCCAGGAGCTCATAACTTTTTTCCACTTGTTTCCAACCATTTCCAAGGTATAGCATACTTTTCATATTTAAGTTTAGACCGGTGGATAGAATATTTCTTGAAAACCGAACCCAGCCGATAGATTCAATAAGACCTCCAAGACATATGATCAAGTCATACCTTGAAGAAAATCACAAGAAGTGGGATGGGAATTTGCCTTAACTGGTCTTCGCGTATAATACAGCTAAAGATGAGTCGACATGATGGAGCGCAGCAATGCTCATGTACGAGTGACAACCGCAACGGGACGTTCTGCGGGCAGTGCATACCGAACCTCAGCTCCGACAACAGAGGCGCCCAGGATGGTGGATTGCAGAAGCCTCGCCGCCGCAAGGAAAACAACGACAACGACGAAGATTCCGAGAAGACGCAACTTTAGGGGTCACCACCGACAAGAACAGGGACGATGATATCCAGGAGGTCCCCTACGTCACTGAGATTAACGAAAATGAGGAGATTCAGGAGGACCTCATTGTTGGCGGCCTGGAGGCCGCCTATGCCCTTCTACATGAGGCCGAGGAAAGGGCCAATCGCATCTCCCAAGAAGCGTGCCTGAAGGTGGAGAAAATGGAAACGGGAGTGCGGTACCTATAGTGGCTTTACAACCAGGAGCATGGATGGCCGGGGGTTAAAAAGTCCAAAAACCGCTCTTGCAAAGAAGACGCCTACCAAGAGGTCCGAAACGGGAGTCCGTTCACCCAGGAGCCGAAGAGAAGATAAAAACTCACCTATAGAAACTAGTTTGATTAGCCTTAGACAAAACTAATATTCTTTCGAAGTACACCTTGAAGCAATTGTTGCACGATCTGTTATCAAATGTCAATGCACTCAAGATCAATTCATCCATATTCCGATAGAATGTACTGAAATCAAAAATTCATGTCAAGTATAGTTACATACATATGCCAATGTTGAGATAGAAAGTACTGAAATCACAATTCTATGTCAAGTAAGGTACATGTACCCAATATGTGCCACCTAAGCGAGAAAGGTCACGACACCACGTCATTTACTAACGTTATTAGTGTCAGTTAAGAGATCTACTCAATACTTTAAAAATGAGTTAAGTTTCATTCGATTTAAACAATTCAACGCTGAGATACAGCGTTTTGAAAAAAAAAAAATTCAGGAAAAAATTTTGAGTGTACCCAATATGGCGCCACCCTGAAAATACTTCTTTTCATCCAGTTTGAAGCATGAAGCATGTCTGAAATATATAAAATACAAACAGAAGAGTATATTCCTGATATTATTTTATTGAAACATAAATTTTGTCTCTGATTAAACCATATTACATAGGGTATATGAACTTCTAACAAGCTAAATCGAATCAAGTTTCCAGATAAAATTCATGAAAAAACGTTATGTATGAATCAACAAAATTAAATTATGCACCATTCAATTCCAATATTGATCTCTCATATCCATGAACATTATTTTTAGTATGATTGCAAATATAATTGTACAGTAATATCTTCTGAATAAGCCGTGTATTGGATTCTATTTTATGAAAACAAAATTAAATTACAGTCATCAATTTATTGAATTATCTATATTCAAAATCTAAATTCGTACTGTGTTCAACACTACCCTGCTAAAAATGACTCATTCAAATGGATCCAAATTGATCAGATTTTAATCTACCTAGTCGATTGAAGATGAATCCGAACGAATCGGAATGAATCCGATCGACTTGAATTAGAGTTTTTCGTATTGATCTTAATCTTACCCGATCGATTCCTATCCCAAAGACGGTATGTGCATTGATAATCGGATCGAATTCAAGAATTCCATATTGATTTGGAATCGTATTGAATCGATGTAAATCCGTCATCTTATTGGTAAATGCCAATCGCCATGAATAAATAAAGTCTTCATTCAGTTCAATCAGATAGAATCGTTTCCAATCCGTTTCCAAACTAGTGAGTATCAATCGGCTGGAATACGCCAATTTTACATTCACTTCCATTACACACGAATGAATTTCAATTCGTCTACATACTGCTAAGTGTTTATCAGCTTGAATACATAAATCGATATTCACTTTGACTCGACTTGAATCTACTTTAATCCACCCGCATACTGCTGACCGTTAATCGACTTGAATACAAAATAATGGCATTAACTTTGGATCAATTTGAATCTACTCCAATCCACCAAGATACTATTGAGCGTTAATCGACCTGAATACTAAGTACTGGCATTCATTTTGAATCGATTTGAATCCATTTCGGTCTACCTCACCAATATTACGTAAAACTCACCATATTCATTTGTAACCCCAAAACATACAACTGCATGAAGTTATACGAATCGACAGCTTTTCAAAAATTATATTTTCCATTTTCTCGAAATTATAAAATAATAGCTTTGAAATAGCTCTGAACAAGGTACTATCTAGAAAATGTTCTTTCACAATGCTTTTGCCATCATGATCCGCGGTTGTTAAGTGTGAGTTCAAACCAAATAATCCCAGAATACCTTCTACCAATCATGTTCCGCGGTGCGCATGGAGTAAATATATATATATATATATATATATATATATATATATATATATATATATATATATATATATATATATATACCGCTCGCGTTCAGCTCACTTGTTGACCGGTGTGGCGGCGCCTATATCATCAGGTGGCGCGTTAGCGCCACCGACGACAAGTATATAGATATACCCATATAGACCCAGGTCTAACAGACATCAGGTCTCGAGTCTCGATCTTCTTTGCTTTTATTCTCTTCTGTTCGCAGTAGATTATCAATCGGATTTGCGACGCGACACTTGAATGTACTTTCAAGAAACCACATTGCGGGGATTGCTGAAAAGGTGAGTTAAGTCGAGTATTTACATGAAAAATTAATATTTTGGTTAGGATACAATAATATCATTTTCTTTAGCAATTACTCCCCCCCCCAGAATTTATTTTAGTTTAATAGTTTTTTTGTTAAAAGCTATTGATTTATTTGTTTTTATGTTTGCAGAGTACTAATTCTTCAAAACGCAGGATATTGCATAAGATTGAAGCATGGGGTTCGCCCAAATTAAGTTTATAGAAGGTCCTAAACGTGGAAGGAAAGAGAAGGTAAACACTACAACAATACAGCCAAGAGTCGAGAACTTCAATTACAGTAAATATAAAAAAAACATTGTAGACTGGTGAGGCACCAAGTATCAGTGCATTGTTTTATTTGCTGCAGGTAAAATATTACCAACATTTCCGGAAACAAGAATTTATCAATTTCTTATTTTTCTGAATTTTAATATTCCTGCAGTATATACCCTGTTTAGAAGAATCGACTGGGTTTCCTACTGGGAATCCTACTGGGGTTTCACCGGTGAACCCTAGTCAAATAGCAGGGACTCCCCGGTGAAACCCAGTCAAAAACCCAGTCGATCAAGGGGGTTTCCTAGTCGGCCGATTGTATTTCCTAGTCGCTTGACCGTGTTTCCTAGTCGAAGGGGCAATCCAAAGTACGAATGCCAGCCGTGTTTCCTAGTCGCGTGACTGTGATTACTGGTCATTTAGCCGTGTTTCCTAGTCGGAAGGGGAAATCCAAAGAAATATTGCTGGCCGTGTTTCGCGGTCGAGCGACCGTGTATCCTAGTCGCGTGACTGTGATTCCTAGTCATTTAGCCGTGTTTCCTAGTCGGAAGGGAAAATCCAAAGTATGAATGCCGGCCGTGTTTCCTAGTCGCGTGAATGTGATTCCTAGTCATTTAGCCGTGTTTCCTAGTCAGAAGGGGAAATCCAAAGAAATATTGCTGGCCGTGTATCACGGTCGAGCGACCGTGTTTCCTAGACATTTAGCCGTGTTTCCTAGTTGGAAGGGGAAATCCAAAGAAATATTGCTGGCCGTGTTTCGCGGTCGAGCGACCGTGTACCCTAATCGCGTGACTGTGATTCCTAGTCATTCAGCCGTGTTTCCTAGTCGGAAGGGAAAATCCAAAGAAATATGGCTGGCCATGTTTCTTCGGATATCTCCTTCCGACCGTGAAACACGGCCGGCATTTGTACTTTGGATTTTCCCTTCCGTCTACAAATCACGGCTAAATGACTAGGAAACACGGTCAAGCGAATAGGAAACACTGTCGCTCGACCGTGAAACACGGCCAGCAATATTTTTTTGGATTTTCCCTTCCGACTAGGAAACACGGCTAAATGACTAGGAATCACAGTCACGCGACTAGGATACATGGTCGCTCGAAGCAACAGATGGTAATTATTTATATTATTCATAACATATATGAATATAATCTATGCAGTTATGGTACGCATAATTTGGAAAGGTCTAATACGCATTCTGATGAAATAAAATGTTTATAGGTGTTATCCACTCTGGGCTAGGTTATACATCTATGAACAAGTTTTTACAAGTAATAAACATCCCATGCATGAGCTCTCGCACTTTCAAGAAGTCCGAAAGAGAGATTGGACCAGTAGCTGAATGCGAAGCTGAAGATGCTTGCAGAGATGCTTGTGAGGAGGAACGAGAATTTACTATTAGTAATTTAGATGTACTGCACAAGCGTTTGTAAGTTCTTTGAAAGATAAGTTTTATGATCATGTGAATTTAGATTTATTTTATACAAGAAAAATTGTACATTAAGGGAGCTCAATGGTGCGTCTCAAGTCTCAAGTTGAATAGACAGCATAATCAGTGCTGTGAATAATTAAATCACTATTAAAATGTGAATCTACATTGATTGAAGTATGAGAAATGATTCAAATATATATTTTTTTAAATTTGAATATTTATATATATTATCAACTTAGTATACCGCTAATGAAAATGACTTTTTTATGAAAACATTTTTATTAAAAATATGAATTCTTACAAAATATGAACTATTTCAAGTGATAATGACATATAAAAATATATTGCTCATGAGTTCTTCATTATAATTTCAATCAAGTTATTATAATATTATCTATTATCTATTTTACAATGTAAAAATGAATATTAAATGAGAATCGAAAATTGTATTATACTACAATGTATGTAGTCTTTATTATAACTGACTTAATAAAGATCATGGTTGAAAAGGATTTTTTCTCATTATACAATTACATTTAATTCCAGGCCAGAAGCGATCGGAGCCAATTTTTTTACACCTGATAGGCGTGATTCAGAGAAATTGCACTTATTGTCATCGGAAGGATCGTCATTAGATCTTACAGACGATTCAACACATTCATTACAACCTTCAGTAGATGATAGAAACTCATTATGTCTAAATGAA
Organism: Aphelinus atriplicis; assembly: GCA_020882685.1. Classification (NCBI taxonomy): domain Eukaryota; kingdom Metazoa; phylum Arthropoda; class Insecta; order Hymenoptera; family Aphelinidae; genus Aphelinus; species Aphelinus atriplicis. The sequence goes on from JAJGQD010000032.1 coordinate 1,072,752, forward strand.
TCAGATCTGTCTTTGTCAACAGAATATCCTGCTATAGAGCCATTAAAAGTTACAGAAACTCAATCAAATGTACAGTTACCAAAAGTTGACGAAAATAATAATGAGAGAATTAGGATTTTTGCTGGTTATGATGTGGGTTGGACCACACGTGGATCTGGTTTTCAGTATGACAGTTTGAGTGGGGTAGGACATATTGTTAGTGTTAATAATGGAAGAGTATTAGACTACGAAACTAGAAATCGAAAATGTAGATTGTGCGAAGCTGGTAATGCTAAGAATAGTCATGATTGTAGACAAAATTATTGGGGAACAGCAAAAGCCATGGAGCCAGATGTCGCTGTACAGTTGATAACTCAGAGCTCGATATTGAAAGAAAAAAATATGGGTGTCGGTGTATTTGTTGCTGATAATGATAGCTTTAGTATATGCCCAATAAGGAAAGAAAGCAAAGAAACAGTTTTGAAACAATCCAATAAAAACCATACGTCAAAAGGAGTGAAAATTCAAAGCCTTTTATATAGATAATGAAAATTATCAACATAGAGCTATCCACGGAGGATTACAAAATCCTATACTGTTCAAAGAATTGAAATCTATTTTTGAAAAACTTTCGAACAATGCTGATTCATTTGTAGCCGGCGCCTCTACTCAAACTAATGAGAGTTTGAACCATATGATATGCAGTAAGGCTCCTAAGACTCAATGTTATGGAACTTCAGAGTCGTATGACTATCGAGTAGCATGTGCAGTAGCACAAAAAAATAAAGGTGCCCTAGTAAAAATAATTTTTGTACATAATTGTACAAAAACGTACAAAAACGTATAGAAATGAACAAAAACGTACAGAAACGTACAAAAATGTTTATAAGTGTCCCATTTGGAACAACTTTGAAAAACTGTTCACATACTACACTTTTGTACAATTTTGTACACTTTTCTACAATTCTATACGTTTTCGTACGTTTCCGTACATTTTTATACGGTTTTGTATGTTTTTGTACGTTTTTATATGGTTATGTATGCTTTTGTACATTTTTGTACGTTTGTATACGTTTTTGTACGTTTTTGTACATTTTTGTACGTTTGTATACATTTTTGTACGTTTTTGTACGTTTTTGTATGGATATGTATGCTTTTGTACATTTTTGTACGTTTGTATACGTTTTTGTACGTTTGTATACATTTTTGTACGTTTTTGTACGTTTTTGTATGTTTATGTATGCTTTTGTACATTTTTGTACGTTTGTATACGTTTTTGTACGTTTTTGTACATTTTTGTACATTTTTGTACGTTTGTATACATTTTTGTACGTTTTTGTACGTTTTTGTATGTTTATGTATGCTTTTGTACATTTTTGTACGTTTGTATTATAAAATATTCTAAAAATGGGTGACCGCATACGCCACTTATAAGTATGCTTGTTACTCTGGTTTTCACATAGAATTTGATTGTTTCGTAGCACTTGTACTTGGATACAAGTTGTTACTACTTTATTATCCAAGTCCAGAGTGAGAAGTCGGGAACCGTGTCTTTTTTAATAAATTTAGTTCAAATATAAGTGGCGTATGCGGTCACCCATTTTTAGAAAATTTTCGTTAATTCTCATAATGTATTAGTTGATTACAAAAAATAGATCAAATGCAGCACTCTGCGACTAGTCAGGGCATTTTGGTAATAAAATAAGCTTTCTTTTGGTATGTATCACATTATGCTGCGGGTGATCAAAACCACTTTTTGATCAGTTCTAAGCCTGGAAATGAGTTAAGTGATAGCTATATGTCTACCATGGACCCAGGGACCAATTTTTCTAAAAAAATTGGCATTTTTCCAGTAAAAAAGTTCTCTTGAGTTTTTGCTCTAAAACATCTCTAGATAGCTCAAAATTGAGGTCAAAGGTACTGAAAAAATGTCTAATATTGCAAACTCCACCACTTTGAGCCTCTGTCAGGATGGGACATATGATCTAAAAAATTCTGAAAAAATCCAGGGGACATGATGGAGTCTTCTAGAATTCATAAAAAAATTTTCAGAATTTTTTTTCATTCTTACTCTCTCACTTGACAGAGAATCACCCATATATATGGGTCATTCTCATGAAAACGGTATTTTCCATGTCCTCGACATTTTGAGCATGAAAAAGAACTGTTAGACATCCCGAACGGCTACAGATAGTTCGAATTAGCCACGGCCGTGAAGGTTAAACAATAAAAAGTTACAAAAGTTGTTATTTAGGGTGTTAATGATGACCAAAACATGCCAAAATCGTCATTGCCTAACGTGTCGCATACCCGAATTTTCACCTTCCCACTAACGTGGAGGCTATCATTCTCTCTTAAAAAATTACAAAAAAATTGTTTTCCCACAATTTAGATGTGCATTTTCAAGTTTTCCTATTGAAATCTATATTTTTTGCATTTTTTTTGCGAATTTGAGACACTTATATTGTGTCAACGAAATTTGCCTACTTTTAGGATTTTTTTTTAAACCGTTCGAAAAATAAGTTTAAAGCACTGTTTAGATCGCGTTAATCGATCAGTTCTCTTACCAATGATCCTATCAATCGAATAGTAATGATAAATTTGGCACTTTGCACCTTGCCATCGAATTCACAGCTCTTGAAGTTTGCTTAAAACTGATTACAAACATATGCCGTCATCGACTAACGCTGTTATATTATGGGCCAGACTCAGTCAGATGTGGAATTGAGTAATTCTGCTGTATGCATATGTTAGTACTTATAGAATCTATAATACATGCACGCGGACACCTTCCAAATTTGCTTCTGGGGCCTGCAATCGATGATTTTGTTCGAACCGTCATCGACTAACGCGCGTCATCGACTAACGCTATTCTCGCTATTATTCAGACGCTCCGGCCCGCGCTCGAGTTTCTCGGAATTGTGAGTGGCTCTCTTGCACTTTTCGCAGCTCTGAGCCTTCCTACCTTTACCAATACACTTCACAGTTTACTCTAGTCCCTTTACTGTTGAACAATAGTATGTATTATCAACAGTATTATTGACTATAGTCAATTTACAGTATACACGTACACTAACCACGTTTTTCTTACTTCCAAATGTAAATACCTCCGCTGAAACGGCATCTGACAAAAAAAGTATATGGATCAAACTTACGCACTTTTTTCCGCATTATCTGATTAATTCGTCAGATTGAGAAAAAAATGTATTTTTCATATTATATCGATCAAACGCGCCATTACCGCAATAGCTAAAAAATCATAAAAACAGAAAATGGTTGAAAAAAAATGAATGATGACGATTTCGAAGGGCCACAAGTGGTTTTAGCTTTTTTTGGTATCATAGAACACAAATAATGGAGAAAAAAAATTCAAAGTTGATGAATTCGACTTCTCCATTTTCGCCATCAAAAAATACCGTTTTCATGAGAATGACCCATATATCTATACTATTATATAAAAGGACAGCCTGTTTTTTTGTGGCCGCTAATCTCAAAAACTACTGAACCGATTTTCAATGAAATTTTGATACTTGATTCTTGACTACTCCAGGCATGTTTATGGATATGTGGAGTTTCGAAATTTTGAGTAGAAACCGAGAAATAGACAATGCATTTCTCTGTGGTGGGGGTAACTGACCAAGTACCATGGCGCGCCAGTAGATGGCGAGGCGTTGAGTCGCACGTGTAAAAGGTATAGCGCGGCGCTCTCTCACAATAGAGTCAGCGTTCTATCGGCTATATAGGAGAGCTTGAAACTGAACTCAGCCTCTTTCTGGATCTTTTGAATCCCAGTCCCTTGATGCCAAATGATTTTGGTGACAATGCCTAGACCCAGAAGTAACATTGGGCGGTAGACGATTAGAACCAGACGAACGCAAGCCGTTCGTCAGGATCGAATAATTGAAGCCCCGTTCATAGTACGTGGAAGATCTGCTTTTGAATATGATCCATCAGAAAATTACACTAATATAAAAGATATTGTAGTTGGATCTATGAATAAAGATGAAGCTCCTGGATTGTGCAAATTGATTGATTTCGGTCTACCTACGCCAATTCGTGGTCCACGAAATGTTTGTGATCTCGATAATGCTTTAAAGAATCCACATAACATTATGGGATTGCGTGATTGTTTGGAATCTAATATGCCTAAAGTGACTAACTAAAGACCTGACTTAATATAAGCTCAAATTCGTATTTTGGGTGCTTTAGTTTTAGCTGTTGCATCTTCAGGTTCTTGCAGCAACTCTTCTTGCTGGAGGCAAAACTGCCCATTCCACGTTCAAAATACCTTTGAACGTTTTCATTGGCCAGGATACAATATGTTCAATGAGAAAAAATAGTCCTTTATGCAAAATTATCGAAGAAACTTCTCTTATAGTATGGGATGAATGTACTATGAGTCACCGTTCGCATATTGAAGCTCTGGATTGCACATTACAAGATTCAAAATCTATCAGCAAACCTATGGGTGGAATAACTTTTGTTTTCTCTGGAGACTTTCGGCAAACTTTGTCTGTGATATATGAGAGCTCACATTGGAGGTGGGGATTTGCAATTTCCTTTAGAACTTCTAAAAATTAGAGATGGGAAAGTATTAAATGAAAATGATTACATAAATATTGATACAAGAGTAGGAACGACTGTTAATACAGTCATGGACCTGATTTCTAAAGTCTTTCCAGAAATTGAAAGTCTTTCTGACAAACCTTTCAATTGGTTATGTGAAAGGGCAATCATAATGCCTTGTAATGCTACCGCTCATAATATTAATAATATTATTTTGGGAAAGGTAGATGGAGAAATACGACATTATCATTCTATCGATACAGTGATTAACATTGATGAAGTTGTACACTACTCTCAAGGATTTCTGAACTCTCTTGATCCTTCAGGCTTTCCATCTCATGACTTAAAATTGAAAATTGGTTCTCCAATAATGCTACTACACAATCTAAATCCTCCGAATTCAAGTCATGGCAAATTAAAGTTATGCAGGAAAATGTAATCGAAGCAACTATTCTTACAGGACCTGCAGCTGGTATAAATACCTGAAACAGTATTTAAATCTCGCATACCTATGATTCCATCAGACTTACAATTTCAATTTTTTTTCGCCTTGACGGTCAACAAATCTCAAGGACAGACCTTTAAGTACGTAGGGATAGTTTTGCAAACAGAATGTTTTCCACGCGGCCCATTGACTGTTGCTCTTTCACGGACAGGGGATGCACGTAACCAATTTATATTTATTTCTCAAAATTCAAGAATTAAGAACGTCGTTTATCCAGAAGTCTTATAAATTTCAAATCCTCAGATACATGAAAATTACAACTCCAAGGATTACAAAGTATCAAATTATACAAAGTTTACAAATAAATACATATCATACGAGTTTTTTAACAATAAATGAGAATAACATTTCGAACTCAATACACATATTCGCGGGCGAAGCCGCGACGGGGGACGCTAGTATATATATATATATATATATATATATAACAAAACATATTACTTAAATGTAAATTTGTTGTGCAATTTCATTGCATTTCGTACTTTATACTTGTGTTTGAACAAAAATTTTCAATTGATATGTTAAATATATTGTTTAAGGGATGTGATTTAGAAATACTTTTTTCAATATTTCGTTAATATTCTTCAATTATTTTGTAAGACAAATGTGTGCTCAATAAATAAGATTAAGTGAACATTTCCCTGTTTCAGAATTTATTGAATATATTACAAAATTTTTTTTTTCTTCCAAAGGCTATTACCACCTGGGTATGTGCCTAATATTACAAAATACATTCTATATTAACAGAGAATGTCAAGTTCAATTCCACTATGTTAATCTCCTATAAAACGTACAAAAACGTACAAAAACGTACAAAAACGTACGAAACTGTACAAAACTGTACATAAGCGTATGAAAACGTACGAAAACGTACAAAAACATACAAAAACCTACAAAACTGTATGAAACTGTACAAAACTGTACATAATCATACGAAAACGTACAAAAACGTACAAAAACGTACAGAAACGTACAGAAACATTCAAAAATGTATAAAAATGGATATAAATGTATTTTTTGTTCCAAATGGGACGTTTATAAACGGTTTAGTACGTTTTTGTACGTTTTTGTACATTTTTGTACGTTTTTGTGAGGAAGTTATTTTTACTAGGGTGAACAGTACATTCAAAACATTATGCAGAGACATAATTTGAGCCCTGGCTCTTTTCTAAGTAAGCATATTGAACGTGTAAATAAGTCAGCAAAGATACGTGCTCAACGAATTACGACTCCTAAATTCAAATTAAATCGTATCCGACTGAAACAAAAACGTTCTCAGCTTAAGAATAAGAGAGAAAATATGGAAGGACTAACATATGAAAGCAATATAGGATTACTTAGCATACAAACAACATCTGGAATAGATCAACCAAGTTTAAATTTGCCTGTATAATCTAATGATAATAACGCTTTAGCAGTAATATGTTTTGATCTAGAGACTGAAGGTTTTTGTATGAACGATGATATACTTCAAATAGCTTTAAAATATGGTGATTCGGTTTTCAACAAATACATCAAACCGACAAGAAAAATCAATTCAAAAGCTTCTGGAGTGAACGGATTAACATGTGAATCAGGTGATCTTTACCTCCGTGGAATAAAAGTTCAGTAAGCACCTATTCGAATAGTTTTAGGTGAACTATTCATTTATCTTCATAATATCAGAAAACGTTGTGTATTAGTTGCTCATAACTGTGATTTTGACGCTCAGCGACTACTATTTAGAATTAAAGAAGCTTCTTTAATTGATGACTTCAATATAGTTATTGCAGGGTTCAAGCCTTTATTCTTGCCTTTATTCAAAATGAGATTTCCTGAAAAAGAATCCTTTAAGTTAACTAGTTAAGGACAAGAACTACTGAATTTGTCAGTAAATGGTGCACATGATGCAATAGTTGATGTTGTGATATTAGAAAAATTGATTAATCATCACTTCACATACGATGATTTAGTTGATAATGTAAAAACTGTTGACTCTGTGATGAATTACATGCATGAGCAAAAAGAGAGTAAAGAATACTTAAAAACTTTAAAACCATTCGATGGATATCTTTCTAAAATGATATTGAAAAGAATAGCCGATGCTCATATAAACTTTAATTCATTTATTGATTCGTACCAAAGAGGTGAAAAATATCTTATAGATTTATTAGAAAAAAGAGTCGATGGAAAAGCTCAGCTTATTAAGAGTGAAAAAACGCTTGAAAGTATTCTAGAATTCTTTGAGAAACTGTTAATTCTTGTAACAAATGATTAATATCAATAATATCACATCTCTCACATGTTAGGTATTTGTTTTTACATATAATATTATATTAACTAAGATACATAATTTTTATTGTGTTGTTAACTAATACATAAGTCGATGTAAACAGTATGTATTTTTAATCGCACTGTAATGTTCTATTATGTTGAAAGTGACGTTGAAACAGTTGACTGTATCTACGAAAGAAAATTATTTTGTATTGAAATCAATATGTTTTCTCTATATAATAATTCCTTTGAATTTTTTTCAAAATGTTATCCAAACGATGCTAAAATTATACAAAACTTCTGATTTATACTTGTTTAAACAAGATATTTCGGCTGTGATAGTTAATTTTAATGTGCAAAATAAAAAGACAAAACGTTTTGATACGTATAAACGCAGGAGTTGTGAAAGTATGATGGTGCTATTCCGTAGCGCGGGCCGCGAGGACTCGCGCGCTCATGAGAATGCATCAGCTGTTGAGCGGTGTTGCCGTATCTTCGGCCGCTCTGCTAGACTCTCCCGAAAAAATAATCAGATTTATATCTGTTATTCAATTATCTAAGAAATTGGATGGTAGGATGAGACTTTTTTGATCTAGTTCTGCTCGGGAATAGATAAACATTTGTTTTCAAGTCTTTTTATGATTTTCTTCCATTTATTCATCTCTGGAATATTGAAAATAGGTCAAAAAATTGATGTGCACCCATAAGAGCCCGTGTATAAGGAAGTGAAAATCTAACTCGATTTTCTTCTAAACGGCATGGTCAATCTAATTCAAATTTCAGCACAGTCATTGAATTGCCTTGAATATCCCATATACCAAATTTCAAGTTTTTCTTTCATTTTTTGTTAACTATATCTAACATCCTTAATATAAGTAGAAGTGCCTCTATTTTAAAAGGGTATGTTTTTGCTCAATCGAATGATGTACTTAGAAAGTTTTGTTGCAATACTTTGACTACAAAAATAAAAAACTGTGTCAAAATTTCGAACATTACCTATACGGGCAAAGGTTTTCCGATGAGTAATGGAATGAAAACTGAATAAGGCTTATCGAACAGCGCAAAGTATTATTTCCGCATGATTAAGTAAAATTGCTTATACCAGTCTAGTATAAAAATTAATAAACGTTCCGATAATTCAAAAGCTCAACTACATGATGGAAGATTCATTCGAATAATTAAATTCATAGTGGATATCCAGGATGAAAGAGAATTGCTAGTTTGTACACTCATAAATATAACGGAGCAGAGTTGTAGCAGTCATGGTCGGTTCTTGAAAGAGATTTCGTCTTGGCAAGATAACGAAATAATTGTTGTTCCAACTGAAAATATTAAATGTATAAGCGTTTGTATTAATAATGGAAGAAAAGAATATTTATGTTATATATCAATAGTAAATTTATGAACAAAAAAAAAATTCACGCGTGATCTCACATACGTTCATACATGAGTTCTCATATGCGGATTTGTTCGATAATAGAACTTGAGATCTCATGCGCGAACTCAGCTATGACCTAATCTGCGATTGCATTCGAGAACGTAGCATAGTTCGTACATCATTCCGCATATGAGAACGCATGTAAGTTCTTGCTCCCGTTCGCACAAAAGTTCTCAGATGAGAACTCTTGAATTTTTTTCAGCTGGGTAGCGCGCCCCTGAGTAAAAGCGTTTTAAGATTTATAATGCGAAATTTCATTTTGAGGTCAAAGAGGATATTATTCGACGTGAATTCATATCTTTGGAATTATCCGTATAGAAAATTCCGGAATAGGATTCTTACTCATCCTATTATTCAGTACGATATTATAAAATCCTGTTATTACAAAATCCTGTTCTTATTTTCAGGGATCGGCTTCAGAATGTATTCTAGTATGTATGTTAGCTGCTCGAGCTCAAACAATAGCTCGTTTGAAAAATTCGCCAACCTATTCAAATTTGGACGAAACAATGATTCTTGGTAAACTCATGGCCTATTGCAGCAGGGAAAGTCATAGTTGTGTTGAAAAAGATGCAATGATTTGCTTTGTTAAATTGAGAATACTCGAACCTGACGAACGGAGTGTTCTTCGTGGAGAAACGTTGGAGCAGGTGAGATAATGATATTATTCAATCTCTAAGGAATTCCGCTTTTATTATACCCTCTCAGACAAATTTTGGTGCAATTCTTTCAAAATTTCCAAATCGAGTTACCAATTCTCTCAAAATGTTAATCAAAGGACATACATAGAGATTAAATATACCACTCGTTTTCGTATATTTCGATAAACTTTCTTCTTTCTTTTATGACAAATCTACCCGAGATATATTTGGAAGATCAAAAAATTGATTGAACTAGAATTTTCCTCTAAACAGAATCATTTCCTCCCGCCTCAAAATTGGATTTTTCCGACGTTCTGGTGAGTTATTCATAAGACGGTTGTGACTTATTTGACAGTCATTTCTTGACTACACGAAATTTGAAATAGGCTATGGATCAGGAAATATCCAGGAGACTATCATCCTACCCACAAAAGCTACCAAATAACTTCCTCTCAGAAAGTATATTAATTGTTGATACATAGTTGTTACAGTAGATAGTATGCATAACATTTTCTCGTCCTGTTGCACACGAATGAAAAGCAGACTATTCTTTCTATAATTATTATTTTATTTCAATTTAACTCAAATTCAAATTACAAATCGCAATTCGATCTGTCTCGCTTGACGAACAAAATTGAAGTGAGTTTCTCAGATCGATCAGACAGCAGAGCAAATTTTAGAAGAAACCATGGCAACGCGTAACGTTTGAAACAACGTAGGTTTCGTAATAACCTTGTTGGTCCCAATCGCACGCGTCGTCATACATGTAAAAATCGCTCCCCAACGGTTTTCACGTCTCCGGCCGACCTTCACTCGCAATGGACCGAAGTAGTCCAACCCGCAGTGAGTGAACGGACGAGATCTATAAGCCATTCGCGCGGAAGGTGAAGCTGCCATTTTCGGATTACTCGAGCGTCCTCTAATTGATTGACATTTAGTACATCTAGCCACAAAACTACGTAAACCTTGACGAATAGCTACTATGTAATATTTTTGCCGTAATTCGATTATGACCAATTGGTGGTTTCCATGATAATATTGCTGATGATAAAACGTGATTAATAAGTGCGTTAACGTTTCATTTTCATGTAATACAATGGGTTTAATCTCGATGTTTTCGTCTTTGAAATGGATAATTCTACTATCTATAGGTAATAACCCGTGCTCGTCCAAGAATAAATTTAAACCAGATACTCTACTAGTTTTCGGAATGTGTTCGGATTTTAACAAGGCATGTATCTCGACTTTAAATGGATTATTTTGACTTATCTCAAAACAAAGTATATTAGCTGCATTTATCCGCTCGATTGAAGTTCGATTTCTTTTTAACCAGATATCAGTAACTTTCAATAGCCGAGATATTGAAAATATCAAACGTAACTATTTCGAATACCACGTCCAATTGATTAGAGGAATTTCTCGTGAAATAATATTAACTATTCTTTTGAGCCTCCAGCTCTCTTTTTGAGTCTTATAACTCACACATTTTGAGCCTGTAGCTCTCTTTAGAGCCTCTAAGCTTTGAGCTCCAACAATAAAAATAATCAGAAAAAAATTATATTTCAATACAAATCCACAATAGACATTACTGCTTCTGCTGTCTAATCTATCCGTAACACATGCCTTATTCTTTATCCCTTACCGAAGTAATCGCGAAACATTATATCCAGCTCTTAGGCATACTTACGGCACTAATTGTCTTGCATGACGTTGGAAGTGATGTCAAGAGGACGACGTCGAAACTCCCTATCTTGAAGACCTGTGAGTTTAGTAGCTATAAACGTACCCCCAGTGCAAGAAAAACATAGTGGCAGTAAATATCCTATGTTTTCTTAGTATCTGGAAACTTTCTACAAGTTGCTAATCTACCGATTGTGAGTTGCGCTTTACCATTCCAGATCCTCATTGTTATTCCAATGTTCATATTTGGCCAGAAGCATTTAGCTGTGGAATGCAATATTCTATCACCCAGGTCATTCAATTTAACTCTTGTGCAATTATAAGAAAGATTATATTCTATACTTACCCATATCTGGGATACATTTACATCTAGGAGTAGTTCATCGAATAAGGTGTTGGAAGATGATTTCAAATATAATATATGTAATTGAAATAACGATGTACTAACTGAAATATTGATCTTTCTTTGTTTCACAAATTTGATCCAGAGTCATATTAACAGAGGAAATTGAATGCAATTGAAGTATTAAGAGTCTTTGAGGAGTAGAACAGTAAACCTCACTTTTCACGTGTTAATCCCGCATAACGCAACACTTTTTTATATAGAAGATTCTGTAAAATAGCTAAATTTCCTAGTTTCAAAGAAGAGAAGTTCACATCAATGATTTCCATTCAAATGAATTTGTTAATTGAAGGATATATCAAGTATACTTCCAGCACCCTCTCAAAAAATAGAGCATTCTGTAGTCTCACTAGTGGGATCTATGTTAGAGCCACACGGAACCAAAAGTGATAACCTATTGACAACAGTGCTACGGCGAGCATGAGCATCTGGGACCTTAGAGCCTATGACGCTTTGCTCGAAATCATCGACTATTGCATCACTATGTGCATATTTAATCTGAACGGAGCATTCGCAATTCATCGCGTATAGATAGAGTTTTTCTATCCATCGGTTAGGAATGTCATATGTACAGAGCATACACCCATACATATTCACTGGAAATTTTCTCTCCGTATTCAACACTATTGAGTGACTGATGTATGAAAAGAAATACGAGGTTTGTCTGGAAAGTATCGGGCTTACGTTTATATTTTCGTGCTAGCGTTATTCTTTATCATCTGATGGGTGACATCCTTTAAAGTAATCCCCACTGAATTGAATAACACGGTTCCATCGATGATCGATTTACACTTTTCAATACCGTCCTAAAACTCATTTTAAGGATAGCCTTAAGTATACTCGTCGCATTGTTTCCCACCGTTGTTTTGTCATCAAATCGGTGTCCTTTGAGTGGTTTTTTGAGTTTTGGTAACAGTCAAAAGTCACAAGGGACTATGTCGGGACTGTATGGAGGTTGTCGAAGCAATGCAATATTGTGTTTGCTTAAAAACTGCTGCACAAGATCGGAAGTAAAATTCGATAATCTTTGACGAACGTGAAAAAGGCACTGTAAACAATGACACGCTGCGCATGAACTATACGTCCGGCAGGTGTCAGTAAGTAACCAATAGATTTGTGAGGCTTCATTGTTGACGTTCCTGTCTAGCAGAGGTCGCTCGAACACAATGACGCGAAGATATAAACGTAGGCCCGATACTTTCCGGACTAAAATGAGCATTGTATACAGGATCGTATTCCAGAGACATGAGTCATAACGAACGTTATTTCAGGATTTGAACAGAACTTCGAGACCGGATTCATTCATAAATAATTATTGATTCCATACTCAAACAGTACGTTGTGAGACCATAGTCGGGATGCCACCCTGTTACAGTAATTTATTGGAAAAGAAGTTTCGGACTGACTGCAGGAATTCTTGAATCTCGAGTAATGTGAATAGTTGTGCAAGGGTTCACTCCCGAGAGTACCAAATCTATCGGTAAGCTCCACTTTCCAGGGCGAATGACTAGTAAAATTTGTTATTGTATTATGAGGATAATATTTGAGGCTACTGTTCTCAGGACTCAAGATAACAATTATGAATTTGTTAAAGTTCATATTCATGTTTTCATGTCATTCATGCGATTTCACGCACTATTGTATATTTTTAATGTCCTTCAAACAAGCACTCGTAACAAGAAATATCGTGTTCAACTGATGCGTTCATTTTAAATTGCTCGTATGGACGTGTCCACGAGAGGCCGGAGAAGTCTTCAAAATTTCACGTACGGAACAGCTTATTTACATAATATATTGTTACGTCCGACTTGCGGGAAACAGATGTAATGACGGTCGATTATGACACGGTCATGGTATTTACAGGCAAAGATTCAAAATCCAGGTTCGGTAATTTATGCATTCCCCTGTTTAGCGTTCACCAGGAAGGGGCGAAAACTATCCCTAACAAGACTCGGTATGAAAAAAGACCTCCAATATGTGCGGGACTAGAACAGTAGACTACGAATAGTAAGGTACGAGCTGTATAAAATACGATGAATTAAAAGAGATGTTTTTTTAAGTTTTACTAGGACAGTGTAATCCATGTAAGAGAGAGTCCGGAGAAAATATAGCTTATCCACGAGGTTCAGTAAAAACCCCATTCATGTGCTCAAAACATTCCAAGGCCATGCCTTTTCGCAAGCCCAGTAAAGATTGAGGCTGTGCGCTATCTGTTCTGTGTCGGAAAAATATTATATATTTCGTGCAGACTGTTTACGACGGATTAACAAATTTGAAAGCCGTTACTTGTCGGGAAAACTCTAAGTTTTCGAAAGAAGAATCGAATTTCGTTCGTCCGGAGTAAGCAGTTTGAAAAAGAAAGGAATAATTATTTTTGAAAAGAAGTATTGGGTTTTCCTAACGAATGGATAGGCGGGAAGATATCGAGCCGAACGATGATAACGATGGGATTCTTCGAAATTATGAGCCTTGGTAAAGAGGACGCCGGAATAGGGCGGTACTCCACATAAAAGCACGAGCCCCAGCGAGCGCGTACTTTTAGTCGCCTGACTCTCTCATGGTT